>CAUOFW020003247.1:366636-621976 GCA_963454935.2 Ilex paraguariensis
TCTCTTGTAAATCCTTTTTTGACTGCTTAATTGATGATCCATCAATTCCGTTGTTTTCTCCTTCGAGGGTGATTTGGAAATCTAGAGTGTCTCTTAAGGTGCAAATTTGTTTATGGATAATTGCTCATGATAAGTTTAAGACTTATGATATGCTTCAAAGAAGAAGACCTAAGATTTGTCTTTCACCGGAGTGGTGTGTTATGTGCAAAGGTGATGTATTGATTATCTCTTGTTGTTTTCTCTCTTTCGAATAAGTTGTTTAAACTTGTTGGTCATTGTTGGGCGTGCAAACATGTTTTCGATGATATGTATGGATGTTTGGAGCAGGGGTGGGAATAGGAAGTGGAAAACCCTTTGGTGTTGTGCTTGTAATGCTTTTGTTTGGGTGATTTGGTTAGAAAGGAATGCAAGGATTTTTTTTATGACAATATGAGGAGGTTGAAGAACTATGAGAACAACTTTACTTTTTGGCTTCCTTTTAGGCCCTCCATGGCTAAAGATATCCCTATTTCATGCATTATTTCAAATTGGACTGCAACGTGTGGAATGTAGTGCATGGCCTATACATGAGTTTTTTGAGTTTTTGTTTTCTTGTTTCTTTTATGTTTTCATATCTTAGTTTTTGGATGTCTTGTCTACCTATGATTTGTCCTTTGTAATTTTTGACTTTTCAATGAATCAATGTTTCTTCTAAAAAAAATTGTTTTGTTAGTTAAGTTTTATGGAATGCACAATTTATAATTTTCTATATGTCGTTGTTTATTTCATTGTTTCCTGAAGTTATGGGGAAAGAGAAACAATGTGACTGAACTTGCATGCGTACCACATTGTCCAAATTTTTAGTTTGTTTGGCTTATGATTCGTGTTTTTTTTGTTCTTGTCAGACTCAACTCAAGCCTTGGATCAGATTGTTAAAAAAAGGGAAATAAAGCTCAAAAACTTGGTTTTTGCACACGCTTATCTTTTTAACTTGTGTAATTTCAAAATTGATGAAAAAAAGGGTATTGATTATCAAATCGGTTCGTCTGTCTGAAAAAATTGATGGACAATTTATTATGTATCAAACCATAGGTATTTCTATGGTTTATAAGAGTAAATTCCAAACTAATCAAAGATATCGAGAACGAGGATATGTTGATAAGAAGAATTTTGATGAATCTATTTCAGAACATCAAAGAATGACGGGAAATAGAGATAAAAATCATTCGAATTTATTAGTGGTCTTAGTTTCAATTCCAATACAAACATGTTATCAATTGGATGACTATTTCTATTAAATGCAACATGCAATGGCAGGTCAATGGCAGGTAATTCATATTGTTAATAAATAGGTCTGTAAATGGTTTATGATCAATTCCAATACAAGCATGTTTATGATCACAAGACGTAACAAATAAAGAACAAATATCCTAACTGGAAATCCTTCAGTCACTTTTCCAAGTAATGCCAGATTTAATTATATAACGAGACCAGTATATCCAGTGCTTTCCAAAAGACCATTTCTGCCCTTTCTCAGTGAGCTCTTTCGGAAAAACCAACACCTAAATCTTACTTTTCACAATGCATAATGTATTTTGTTTGCCCGTACTCCAGTTCTAGCTTTTGTGTTGGCTATAATTTTTTTTTAACAATTGGTGGTTTTCTGCTGTTACCATAGGGGTGGAGGGGCTGGAACTTATGGTGGTGCTGGGGAAAGAGGTACGGTGACCGGAAAAGCTTGTCCAAAAGGGCTTTTTNTTCTAGCTTTTGTGTTGGCTATAATTTTTTTTTAACAATTGGTGGTTTTCTGCTGTCACCATAGGGGTGGAGGGGCTGGAACTTATGGTGGTGCTGGGGAAAGAGGTACGGTGACTGGAAAAGCTTGTCCAAAAGGGCTTTATGGAACATTCTGTGAGGTACACTTACAATTTTGCCCGATGATTTGTTTTGAGTTACTAAAAAAAATTGTGAGCAGCGTTGCTGAGATAAAATACCTATGCAACTTATTGTTCCAGGATTTCCATTGAACAGATATTAAGTTTACACTGAATTTACTTGACTAAATTGTATATTTTGGTTTTTGATGCAACCAAGGCCATTGATATTCATATGACATCTAGGCTGATTTTTGTGATGTAAGATTTATATGGATTTATGGAACCTAGATTCTTTTCAATAACTAATTGTGTTTAGATTTCACTTATTGATTTCCTATTTTAACTTTATACTCTTTACGGACCCAAAAATTAGTCCGTTGTGGACTGTTGAAGCACTGGTGTTACATAATCTGCTTCCGGTATAATCAGTTGTGGGTGAAACATGTTTTGTATGGTTTGCATTCGAACAGGAATGTCCAGCCGGCACATATAAAAATGAAACAGGATCTGATAGAGCGCTTTGTTTTCCGTGCCCAGCTGATGAGCTTCCCAATCGTGCTGTTTACACTACCATCCGAGGTATTCACACTTTAATGAGGCACATGATGTTTTATATGTTATACGAGCTACAAAATTTCTGTGTTGTGCGACTTTGTCCTCAGAGTTGTTGCAGTCACTGTGGATCTCCACCGTGCTTGTCTTCCATGAAGCATTCTTTTATATTTAGTAGTCCCATGTGCAATTCATCACCCAATCAACCTCCATAGTATTCTGGTTTATTGTAATGCTATATAAAGAGATGTCTATTTGAAAGATGTTTGTCTATTATCCCAAACTAATCTTGGAATCATCACCTTGTCCTTATAACAGGTGGCATTACTGAAACACCTTGTCCCTACAAATGCAATTCGGAAAGATATCACATGCCCCATTGTTATACGGCTCTCGAGGAGTTGATGTACACATTCGGTGGGCCTTGGTTGTTTGGTCTTCTTCTTTTGGGTCTCCTCATCTTGCTAGCAGTGGTACTTAGTGTTGCACGAATGAAGTTTGTTGGTGTAGATGAATTACCGGGCCCCACTCCTACACAGCACAGCTCTCAAATTGATCACTCATTTCCTTTCCTGGAGTCACTGAATGAGGTGCCTCTTTGAATAACCCCATTTCTTCACTCTATTAAGTGTCAGATCATCAGAGCAAAATCTTTTTTGTTGTTCTTTCTCTTTTGGCTTCTTTTTGTAATCGAAAAATATTGAATGATGGGCTTTCTATCCGAATTTCAGGTTTTAGAGACAAACAGAGTTGAGGAGTCACAGAGGCATGTACATAGAATTTATTTTTTGGGTTCGAATACATTCGGTGAACCTTGGCATCTTCTTCATACACCTCCAGAACAAGTGAAAGAAATTATGTAAGTATTTTCCCTTTTTGTTTTCCTCTTAATGTTTGTTGGTTGATTGTTTCTTTGGCACTTGTTTAATCTATAATTTTTTTTCCTTTGTTTTGGTGTTTTTTTTTATTTTTTTTTTGGGGGAGGGGGCAGTGTTTGGGGAGGTGAGAGTCCTTTGATTTTTGTCCTTGTTAAGCATGCTTCATAAATTGCAGTTAGAATTCTTAGAATAATTGTAAATTAATCTGGCAGATATGAAGGTCCATACATCAGATTTGTGGACGAGATTAATGCTATAGCTGCTTACCAGTGGTGGGAGGGATCAATGTACAGTATTCTATGCATTCTTGCGTATCCTCTTGCATGGTCATGGCAACAGTGGCGCCAGAGAACGAAGTTACAACGACTTCGTGAATTCGTGAGGTCCGAGTATGATCATTCTTGCTTACGGTCTTGTCGCTCACGTGCTCTCTATGAAGGGCTGAAGGTTAGTTTCTGATATAAGTATGGGAAATTGTGGGGTTCCATAATCAAATATATTTTGCATGCCTTGCAAGTAGTTCAATGTCTGTAGCTCAATGATCGCATGTTCGTTTTGGTGGTGATTTATTCCATCTCAGATATGAAAAATCGGTGATTTAGCAATTCAGGTTCATTGGCCGATAGATTTTACGCAACTCCCTTCACTTAGTAGGGCTTGAAAGGCCAGTCAATTTTCCTTCCCTGTCCTGGACCATGTATTCCTTATGTAGCATTATTTTTACTCTTTATTTATGGAGCTTTAGGAGATTATTAGCTGCTGCATAATCTATTGTTATGTTATGCATTAATAGTAGAATAAAGGTAGTTCAGTATTTTGCATTATATGACTATATATATGTTGCTGTAATTGTTTAACCTAATACAANTCTATTGTTATGTTATGCATTAATAGTAGAATAAAGGTAGTTCAGTATTTTGCATTGTATGACTATATATATGTTGGTGTAATTGTTTAACCTAATACGATACACTTTTTGCTTAATCTCTCTCTCTTCTTCTCTCTTATTTTCCAAAACCCTAATAATTCAACTTGGTATCAAAGCTACGACCTAAATTTGAAGCTTCAAAATTATCAGATCTGGAAAAAAAAAAGGTGCTACCTCGTTTTTGTCTATTGATGACATCAGCTTGAACAATGCCAAAATTTTGCAACATTTTGCGGGGATGGTCGAATTTTTATACTGAGATTTGTGATGATTTTCTTGAAATTTTTCGAGATTATTTGTAGGGGGTTTGAATTTTTTTGAAGCTTTTTTTGTATTTTGACTTCAAACCTCATATTTTCGAATTTCTCCCTTCGCGACTATTTTTTTCTAGCTCGATCTCACATGGTTGGGTGCGATTTGGTCAGATCTACAACACCTAGGCAGTTTGGTTGAGGTTTAATGGGTTTCGAAATGTTTTCTGGGAGATTTCGACCATTGGCTACCTTGTAAGATCTCTGTTCTGCTTTTCGCCAGAGTTGAAGTCTGTTTCCAAACCAAAACGTCTTAGTGAGGATCGATTATGGAAGATCTATGATAACCCAAGGGACTTTGTTTCCGTCCACTCTTTAGTTTGCTTTGATAGCCTCTATTGCAGCTTCTTGGGACTGTTGAGGCATTTTTTGGTTTCAGACAATTTTTTTGATTGTGTTTTCTCGTGATTGCTTGCTCTTTGTGTTGAACTCATTGCGTGGACATGTCAGAATGGAGTGTGACCTCTACTACTACTGTAGGAAGTACAAGAGGATATGGGGTAAGATGTTTGGGTGCTCAGGCAAATATCCCTTCTGTCCAAATTAGTTCGGAGAAATTGAATGAGAGCAACTACTTGGCATGGTCGAGAGTGTGTCTATTATTTGTCCAAGCGATATCTTTAGACGGTTGCTTGATTGAAGAGACTAAGAAGTCAAGTGATTCTGGTACCTTCTTAATGCAATGGTGTGATGAACATCTGAGAATGCTTTAATTATGTCTTGATTTTTTAACTCCATGTAGCCATCTGTAAGCCGTGGTTTTTGGCTACTTGATACGGGCACATAAGATTTGGACTGTTGCGTCTCATACGTATTCTCAATGGGGTAATGATGCTAAGGCATATGATCTGCGAAAAAAAGTCAGGGAGACTAATTAAAAAGATAAGACACTTGTAGTATATTGGGTGAAGTTGACCACTTTATGGTAGGAGTTTGACTACTATTAGAGTTTTCAGGCAGATTGTACCAATAATGTGGTCAAATTTCAGTAGATGGTGGAGAAGAATGAGTATATGACTTTCTTGTTGACCTTAATATTGAATATGATTAGATTTGAGTTCAAATTTTGGGTCGTACTCCATTTTCTTTAGAGGTTTATGTCTATATTCAGCAGGAGGAGAGTCGGAGGATTGCTATGGTTTATGGTCCTTATCTGGAACAGTCTGCTTTAGTTATTATCCCTCAGCGTGACTTGGGTTCAGTCCTGCCTAAGTCTACTGAGATGAATGACACTATTCTTAAGGATACCTTAAAATGTAAGAAGATCAGACATACTAGAGAGTTCTAGTGAAAGTTGACTGGACGTCCTATACGTGGTCGAGGTGGTGGTCGAGGGATTTGAACCATCAGTCTACTCCTTTTAATTTCTCTCACAATGAGATTCAGACTCTTAGGTGTCTGATGATTCAACTTGATGTTTCCTCGACTGCAGTTTTTACCCCCGTCTCTTTTTTCAACTTTGCCCATACAGGTATATATCTAGTAGTGCATTTGATACATCATCCTCATGTTCTTCTTAGATAATAGATTATGGAGCTACGGATCACATGATAGGTTCTTCTAGCCTTTTCTCTTCGTCTTCTACATATTTTGGTATGGATAAAGTTAAGTTGGCCAATGAATTCTTATCCTCTATTTCTGGGGAAGGTTTAATTAATTGCTCACCTTCTTTATCTCTCTTTTTTGTTCTTTATGTTCTCAATTTCTCTACTAATTTATTGTCTATTAGTAGTAGTACAAAATCCTTGAATTGTTTAATAACTTTCCTCCCTAGTTATTGTATATTTTAGGAACTAGAGTCGAGGAAAACGATTGCCAGTGGTAGAGTACATTGTGGATGTTGAAGCTTCTTCTTAGTTTACCTGTCAAGCTCTGCAGGCAAATGGTATTTCAGCCCTTAAAGCTCTCCGAGACAATAGTCTACCTGTGAAGCTTCTTCTCAGTCTACCTGTCAAGCTCTTCAGTTCTTACATCAATGGCACAAACATTCGAGGCATCCCTCATTTGGTGTTTTAGAACATCCTTTTTCTTGTCTTGTAAAACAGTTTAGTAGCCAATTTTTGGTTTATGATGCTTGTGAATTTGACAAGCATAAACGTTCATCTTATCCTAGTAATAATAGAAGCACTACTCATTTTGTTATTATTCATTTTGATGTGTGGAGACTTTCCAGTGTTTTGTCTATTTCTGGTTATCATTGATTTGTTACTTTTATTGATTGTTATTCTCGTCTTACATGAGTTTATCTACTATGCAGTAAAAGTGAAGTTTTCTCATTCTTTAGATCTTTTCATAAAATGTTGCATACCCAAATTTGATGTCAAAGTCAAAATTCTTAGTGATAATGGAACTGAGTATATTGATGGAGACTTTCGTTCTTACCCCAATGAGAATGGAATTCTATACAGACTTATTGTGTGAGTATCCTTGAATAAAATGGTGTTACTGAAAGGAGAAGTCGTCATCTTTTTGAGGTTGCTCATTCATTGTTGTTCATTATGAATGTTTCTCAATCTTTTTAGGGGAAATGCGGTTCTCACTGTTGTTTATCTTATTAACCGTCTATCCTTGAGTGTCCTTCAGTTTAAGTCACCAATTGAGTGTCTTTCTAGGTCTTCGTCCATCTTTTCTTCAATTGCCTGTTCAGTGGGATGTTAGTAAGGGGAGCAACAACTTATAGAGAAAAAAGGTAATATTGGTGATTCACATGGTGATTATCTTCACAAGGAATAATCTGAAGACTTATGCTCGACATTAGAAGGTGCATATTACCTATGTGCCACCAAACTAGTTGACTTCCACTACTTCAATTTCATCTTCCACGGATTTATCAGGTAATGAATCTCCAAATGTTACTGTTTTGAATAATCCTGTTGTTGATGACCATTGTAGTTAGAAACAGTGTTCGTACTTGTACTCAGCATCCTATCTCTAACTTAGTTTCTTATGATTCTTTGTTTCCATCCTATTGGGCATTTGTTTCTCTCTTGTCTTCTGTATCTATACCTCATGGTTGGAAAAATGCTCTCATTGATCCTTAGTGGAGAGAAGTTATGATAGAGGAAGTGCAAGCCTTGTCAAATAATGACTTATGGGATCTTATTCATATTCGTCCATAAGCACGGACCGTAGGGTGTAGATGGGTGTTTACTTTATTGTCAAACAACATGCTAATGGGACTGTCAAGAGGTATAAAGTTAGGCTGGTTGTTAAGGAATTTACGTAGACATGTGGTATTGATTATCAAGAGACTATTGCTCCTATGGTAAAAACGAACTCCATACGTGTACTTATCTCCAGTGCAAGTAATTTGGGGTGGGCTTTGCAACAATTGGATGTGAAGAATGTTATTCTTCATGAAAATTTGGAGGAGGATGTGTACATGTTGATTCCTCCTGGTTTTTTCATCTCGAATAACTGAGGAGAAGGTGTGTAAATTGAAGAAGTCTCTTCATGGATTGAAGCAATCCCTCAAACTTAGTTTTGATATGTTCCTTAAAGCTATATTGAAGTTTGGATATAAACAGAGTAAGACTGATCATACCATTTTCATCAGACAGGTGGATGACAAGATCACCGTCTTAATTGTATTTTTGAATGACATAGTGAAAACTAGAAATGATGAGAATGAAGTCACCAAATTGAAGACTCAGTTGTTTAAAGAATTTGAAACTCAAAGCATTTAGTGATACAGACTGTGCAGGTTCAGTGGATGTTAGAAGATCAACTTCGGGCTATTGTACCTTGACTGGAGTTAATTTGGTTATATGGCGAAGTAAGAAACAAGTAGTGGTTGTCAGGTCTAGTGCGGAGATTGAATATAGAGTTATGACCCATGGGGTTTGTGAGCTTTTGTGGCTCTGCATATTGCTGAGAGAGATGAGGTTTTCTAATGATGGATCTATGAAGTTATACTGGGACAACAAGGCTACTATCAACAGCGCCCACAATCCAGTTCAACATAATAGAACAAAACAAAACCAATCCTTTATTAAAGAGAAATTAAACAAGGATTTGATTTGCATGTCTTTTGTGAAATCAGAGAATCAATTGGTTGATATCTTCACAAAGAGGCTTAGTAGTAAGGTTTTTCACCCCATTGTTTGTAAGTTGGGTATGAGAGATATCTTTGCACCAATTTCAGTGGAAGTGTTATATTATGCATTAACACTAGAGTAAGTGTAATTTAATATTGTGCACTGTATAACTATATATATTTTGGTGTAGTTGTTTACTTAATACGATACACACTTTTTTTAATCTCTTATTCTTCAACACCCTAACAATTCAACTTCTATTTCAGTGCTACTTTATAATCAAGTTTTTTCCCATTTATTAAATGATTTTGGCATGCGGTTCAGCACACATCCCCTAAGAGAACTAAATATAAATTAATAGAAGAGAAAGAAATGAAAAGTAAAAGGAGAAAGAAAGCAACACACAGAGACTTGAGCAATTTTTGTCGTATGAGGACTGTCACTTCGTTGTTGTCTTGGTGCTTTGGGTAGGGGCGGAGCTAGGATTGTATCTCGGAGGAGGGGTCAAAATATGAATAAAAAAATTCACCGACGTAGACATATTGACGTAGTTCAAACATAAAAAGTATATTAATATCTCAGGCAAAATTACTAAACTAAACATAAAATCATTACCATTTGCCCTCAACAATATATGAACCAAAAAACACAATTTTTTTTTAATACATGTCAACTCAATCACAATATATTGTAGTGGGTTATGACATTCTTTCAAAAAAATGGTTTATGCTTGATTAATTATATGCTAAGTTTCTTAGTAATATTCCTTCGATGAACACAGTTAAAGAGTTCATCACGATACTATTTATTTTGTTGAGAAATTAATTTTTCGGAAGATCAAAAATACAGTGGTGTTAGTACACTTTACCATTTGCATCTAATGGTGTATTCCTAGGGTATGAGCCTCTAACTTGCCAAAAAAAAAAAGAGAGTTAAGGTTAACTATACAAATGTATTTAAAAAGTAAGGCCCATGTATGAAGTAGAATAGAAGTATTATCATTGGTTATTTATGAATCGTAGCATTTCACATCTATCCTATGCAATCCATAAGTAAAGATTTGTTTTGCTGGGTTTGGGGCAGCAAACTGCTAACTTTCTGCAATCCAAAAAAGAAAAAAGAAAAAAAAATAATATATAACTTACTGAAAAGATAAAGAAATGGGCTATTTTGCCAATGCTCAAAATATTAAGGGGCCAATGTATTAATTTTAACAGAGTTATGATCTTTGTAACACATTATATTTACATGTTATTCAAAAGTCAGTGGGGGCACTAGCCCCCAAACGAGTTAACGTGGATCTGTTGCAAAGCAATATATAGTGTAGACCAACCCTTTGCTTTTGTGTTGCATCTGATTCCCTATTTTAGACTTCTCCACCTGGTTGAAAATTTCAATATTGCTGGAACATTTTTTGTTGCTGTACAAGTGCTTTTCGTTTAACTATGCCATCTATAATAGTAAAGCACAGTCCAGTGTTTCCATGTTTTTTACTACGCGTTTGTTAGTGTCTGCATATATGCAAAGCATAATGTTTTCCCAAGGAAATCTGGAAACTTCTCAAGCTGGTCTTTTTTGATCTGTATTACCATAGGTGGCTGCAACATCTGATCTATTGCTAGCATATGTGGACTTTTTTCTTGGTGGCAATGAAAAGAGAGATGATCTTCCTCCTCGTATTCATGAAAGATTTCCATTGTCTTTAGTGTTTGGAGGTGATGGAAGTTACATGGCTCCTTTCTCACTTAACAATGACAATATTTTAGCTAGTCTTATGAGTCAGGTTTGTAACTCACAGGCTGAGGAACTTATCATTTAGTTTATCGGAATGTTAATACACCCATTCTTTTACATGAGCTGCTACACAATGTAATCGATTGGTGCACCTCATTTCAGTTTATCCCACCTACAACGTGGTATAGGTTTGTAGCTGGTTTGAATGCACAGTTGCGCTTGGTACGTCGGGGTTGCCTCAGAGTAATGTTTCAGCCTGTCATTAGATGGCTGGAAACTCTTGCAAATCCTGCTTTGAGGGTCTATGGTGTACACGTTGATATAGCGTGGTTTCAAGCTACAAGTGGTGGTTATTGCCAGTATGGACTTTTGGTATATGCTGTTGAAGAAGAAACTGGGTGTAGATCTTTCGGAACTATTGTTGGAGCAGCTCAAGGACAGCAACATTCACGGTAATATTATGTCTACGGGCATTCTTACAGGTATATAGTACTTGCATTAATTTATATGCGAAAATGCATAGTGAAGCGTCGGCAATAAAAAGAAAAAGGAAATATGTTCTTGATCCGTGCTTCATTGTTCTTGTAATGTGGATCTGTAGAGGACATGTTATTGGTGTAACCTGGCCCAACCCATTTAAGATAGGAGTGGAACATGTTAAGACGGGATTCGCATAGAAGAAACATGGATTGTCACCCAACTTTTTACTTCAGCTAGTAGGGGTATCATGTGGCCGGTGGCAGGTGGTCATTTACAATTATCTTTTTTCATCTTGATGGTAACTTTACCTCAATGTCGGGTTTCTTCATAAACCTGCTTTATCGGTCCCCAAAATGGTTTCTCTCAGGTCGGAAAAAAAAAAGATTTCTTTGCAATTAGGCACATGTGAGAGTCTCGCTCCAAAGACACTTGTTGGCAGTTGCCAACAAGAGAAGTAATGTTTTATTGTCCTATTATGTAGCATTAGCCTTCAAGGGAACTACTGTTATATCTAGCATGTGGTGTATGGTGATACAATAGAGGGAATCACTGATTGACAAGTGAAATCAGATGGCATGCATAATGAGATAACACCAACTTATTGCTTGTGTGGTATGCAGGCAGGATTTGAGTAGATGCTAAATAATTGTTAAAAAGAGAGAACAATATAGGTAAAATGTAATCCCAATTTGGTCTGGTGTGATCTTTACAATGTTCACACAATCAGGCTCTGTGCATATGCACCCATTTGCAGCTGGAATACTTGACTTTATTCTTGTGTTTTGTTTTTGGGCTCTCTCTCTCTCTATACATATATGTCTGTGTGTGTGTTGTATATGCGTGTATGCGCACTTGTGGGAAGTGCGTGTGCGGGTGCATTCAAGCGCTTTTATGTACATTTACTTATTTTTCTGTCCTCGCTCTTAACCAATTTCTTTTTCTCTTTTACTTTTTTTTGTCATGCAGTGCTGGCAGTAATTCGAAGGAAAATTATTCGGGTCCCCCGAGGGTAGAGATTCTCTTAAATAACACTCATAGAAACACCGAAATTAGTACAAGGCAGACAGTTTCTGGTGGGATTTTAGATCTTAACAGCTTAAAAATGCTTGAGGAGAAGAGAGGGATGTTTTTCCTCTCTTTTCTAATTCATAACACTAAACCAATTGGCCACCAGGTTACTACTCTCTCTCTCTCTCTCGTGTGTGTGTTTTTTTTTTTGGGGGGGGGGGCTGAAGGCATATAAAGGCACACATTTTCAGTTGAAGCTATTATAGGTTTTCTGAGATGCTACTCCCTCTTCCTGAACATATCTTCATCTTTTGCTGCAGGATCTTGTTGGTTTGGTCATCTCAATGCTGCTTTTAGGAGATTTTAGCTTAGTTTTGCTTATTTTGCTCCACTTGTATTCAATTTCATTAGCAGACGTCTTTCTGGTTTTGTTTATTTTACCACTTGGTATTTTGCTTCCATTCCCTGCTGGAATTAGTGCTCTATTCAGTCATGGACCTAGGCGTTCTGCTGGGCTTGCACGTGTTTATGCTTTGTGGAATATAACGTCTGTGGTTAATGTTGTAAGTTGCTACAACCCTGATGTTTTCATCTACATTACTCTCTTCCTTTCCATGATGACGTTTGATGATATCCTACCATTTTCTGGTAGGGCAACATTGACAAAGAGTTTACATTTCAATATTTTGCAGTTCAAGTTTTGACTTCTGGAATAATTATTCTCTTATTTTTCCTAGTCATATATTTGGGTCATTGCTTATTTCAGTGGGTAAGTGTAAAATGCTCGGGCTCACAGCCTTCAGGTTGTGGTTTGAATTTGTGGGTAGCCACTTTGTCTAGATATTGGCAACGTTTAGGACCGTGCTCGGTCCTCCCCTCCCAGCAACCCTCAGGGATGGGGAACAAGCTGGATATTGACCCCTTTTTTTATGTCATATTTTCATCTGCAATCAAATTCGTAACCAGTTGAAATCTTAAGACTTTTTGTGGATTAGCAGAATGATGGAAATAGTACATTGCTATTTTATTGTACTATTTTATTTTATTTATCTTTACATAAATTGAGTTTTGTATAATACGGTAATCTCAATCAGGTTGTTGCATTCATTTGCGGGTACATCCACTACAGTAACCAGTCAAGTACAAAACTTACAGCCTTTGAACCATGGAACATGTGAGAGCTCACATCAAAATTTGTCTATTCAGGGATTTTAAGAATTTTGTTGCTGCAAACTAATGGTCTTGTCTTGTTATCCTGTGATTGCTGTGGCTCCAGGGATGAGAGTGAATGGTGGATTTTTCCCCTAGCGCTGGTTTTCTGTAAATGTATCCAGTCCCGGTTCATCAATTGGCATGTTGCAAATTTGGAGATTCAAGATCGGTCGTTGTATAGTAAAGACTTTGAACTATTCTGGCAATCATGATATTTGTCAAGCAGACATCTTCAAGGATCCAGAGTAACCCTTTTTCCCGTTTCGTTTTCATATGTTCCTCTTTTTGCTATCTTTTTCAATGAGTAGGTGAATGATCAACGCAGAAGTAGATAAAGTGAAGGGGAACAACAAAGAAATGATGGAGTGAGAGGCTTTCTTTTAAATCTGTGTCGTGACAAGAGCCTCGTGAATTGGGCCGTCTTTTTTTTTTTTTTTTTTTCCCTGCTAATTGTTTATCCCTCCCATGTTACTATGAAGCGGGATGTGCCCATGATACAGAAATCCATCTAATTTTGTTGTATTCTTTGCCCCAATTTTCTCTTGCTTGGCATTTGGGAAAATAAAAATTCTCTGTAATAGACTTTTCATGTTACTTTACACCATATGGATGCTTTTGAGGTGATGTACAACTTATAGAGGTTGATGCATTTATATTTTTTGCCTTTTGCTTACAAATAATTTTAAGCCGCTCTAGGAGGCCTAGAATTGTAAACTTTCATATAGGCTATTCATTCATCTGAGTCAACTCGGGTAGAAAATATTGTATTCCATCTTTTGAGCCAGAAGATCAATTTCTTAATCGACTTTACCCAATTGAGGGTAATGTTCGGCTCATAATTTGGGTAAGGTTGTGAAATATATGACATATTTATAATTTTTTAATTATTAAATTTTAGATCATTTTAAGCATTCAATTAAATAATTTTTAGTCTACTTTTACAATTAGGTTCTTAAAATATAATATAATAATCCTTGGCAAGTGTATTGTATCCTAAAAGATTGAAATCTCATTTCAGTGCATAATTTCAATTAGCTCTGGAAAAAAGTTTCAAAAATATTTTATAAACGGAATGAAAATAGAGAATAAATTAAACATTTATTTTAAAACATTCTAAAAAATTAATCAAAACATTGTTGGCAAGTGTTATATATGCAGACATCCTTGTTTGATGTTGGTTTTAATAAGATCAGAGTCTGGAACGTTCCTTGCATGATAATGCCAACCTAATCCACCACGACGCACTTAAATCCTCATAGTTCAATTTCGATCAATGTTTAAGAATGTTTACTATGGGCACAACCCACTTCATAGTTACATATTGTGCATGAATCTGCATATTTGCTCTCAAACATCACAAAAAACACTAAATAGTTCCAACTCCACATGTGACATGATAATGCCACAGCATTCTCTTGCTTCAAACTCCAAATGAATCCCGCCTCGTGCCACCTATTTGTTTCATTCCTACATGGATAGCAGAGTCAGCCAGGATGGGAAACGAAGTTAAATCAGTGACCCATTACCAACTATTTGCAGATAAATCAAGAGTCATCATACAATATACCTATCATCGACGGGGGTGAAGAAAATTTGGGTTCCAAGCAGTATAAACGAAATTCAATTTTCTAAGTTGAAATTTAAGCATTGCATATATGCCCTAATACACCTTCTGCAAGAATATAACTTGAATGGAATAATTACAGAAGTGGTGAGCATAGGGCTATCAGCTCTGTGAGCTTACATAAATGTTGCTTTAAATTTATTGTAGAAGAAATATGCTTCAGACATGTTTCTAGCAAAATCAGCTTCTCCAGATCACCAGTCCTATGAAAAATAAATCCGCTTAGAAAAAGTAATAAACAAAGTAAACTCATTTCTACACTACGAAAACATGTTGAAGTAGTGTCAAATAACATTTCAGGACATGATAATACCCTGGAAGTCACAAATTGCAAATCACATATAGATGTATAATGAAGTCATCACCAAAGTGATAATTTGCAACTAAATATATAAATGAGGCCATCCCTTAATTTCTAGAAAACACCACATTGCAAAATGAATGCCAACTGCTAAGGAAACACATCCAAAAAAAAAAAAAACCTAAGAAAACTAAAAATGGAAAGGGCTATTACATAAGGAAACTTCGCAACGCACTTAACTAGAGAATAAGAAAGTGAAAAACAAGTTACCAAAACATTGTTACTCCTTGTTCAAAACTTTGGGCACTTTAATATATGGTTCTTCATAGCTTGGAACAGCAGCTATCATGGCTTGCCTACAGAAGAACAAAATTTACATTTACATCAAATCACAATTGTGCTCACTAGGCATTGAGATGTAGAGTTACACACTTGATCATAGTAGATTAAAGAAACCCTTCTTACCCATTCTCAAATGTTTCAGGCAAATCATCACGCAAATTGTCACCTTCAGTATCTGTAACCAATGAAGAAATTTTGTAAGGATTAAATCACAGCTATATATAGAGCTCCCTGCTAACTCATGCTTGTGGTTGAGAGGGTGTTGCAAAAAAAAAACTAGAAAGATGATAAAGCAGCAAGATATGTGAATGTATACCAAAGTGGTAAGGAAAATGTATATCCATTGTGCACCTAAGCGACTGAAGTCTCCATAGCGAAAAACATGAAGTGCCTAATATTTGAGGTGAGCAACAAAAGATTTCTGGTCTATGGTCCCAGCAAGTAAGAAACTAGGGCTCCAAATTACATCTTTTGATATTTCTAATATTCGACCAACCTAATGGAAAAGGTTCCTTTAATGGATTATCTAGACAAATATAAAGAGATGCTTGAGAAACAGAAAGCAGTCATTCAACTGTCTCTTCTTCTGGTTCTATCATGATATAAGTTTTGGATGGCCATGCAAGTCATATGCAACAAGCAGAAACTGTTTAGCAAACCAAGAATTAATTTTCCAACTAGAGGAATAAAATATGTTAAGCACCTGCCCTAATGGCTGGCTCAATACTCTGAAGATCAACCGCTTGGAGTTGCCCAAACCTGTCCCATAAAATTCAAGAAACACAAAGTAAAACATCAGAATTTGTAAATTGCTGTGATCAAGGTTATTGAAACAACCCCTTATTGTGTCATGAATCATGAGAACTAGAATGAATGCTAACGGACAAAAAGGCAACAGCAACACAATCTAGCAAGCAAACCATAAGTAATTTTGTCTACAAAACTAAGTACCACACAGGCATTATTTCCGACTGAAATTGGCTTCTAAAGGAAAGAACAGTGAAAATAGCAGTTACATGTCATCAAGTAACATATATTAAAAGAACAACGGAGTTTCCTCCAATCCAACGAAGCATAGTGGAACAAACCTACCATTATAAACCTAATTCAACAGGCTATATAACCACAAGTAACTGCACCATCATTAATACAAAATTAAGTCATGAATCAGCACAAAAAATGTAAACTAATCAACCGATGACCTTTTGGCACTTTGTATCACTACCAGAATCAATCCACAGTGCCCAAACTCATAGACCCAAATAGATTTATCCTTATTAGTGACCAAATTCATTACATTTTTCACAAGAAACCACTGAAACTTCTCTATAGTCTCTACACAAATGAGAAGTGGATTATAAATATAATGCATACGAGGTATATATATATATATACACGAAGTGGACCCAAGTCTCTAGCATAGAATTAGGAAACAAACCCCAGTTTACTTATCAAACCAAATAAGAGAGAGAGAGAGAGACCAGTCTACCACTTTTTGAATTTTTGGAGCGAATTCTTCAACCTACATACATCAAGTATCAAAACTGTGCGGGTCAGTATAGGTATCGCCATAAGTACATACATATGAGAGAGAGAGAGAGAGAGAGAGAGAGAGAGAGAGATAAATAAGTATGAAGAGGTGCAAAAGGGTAGACTATACTTCATCTGGGGTGAGAGAAATTCGAGCGGTTTCTGCCAAACGAAGCACATCAGGAGGCTCAAGACCAGACCTAATCGAATAATTTCGAACCCTCCTTCTCTTCCCTATAAAATCTTTTCCGAAGCTGCTCCTCTGTAAGCTGAAGGAGATGCCATGGTCTGCTCTTATGGTTATTCCTCTCAGAAGCAGCAAAGCTCTGCTTCCCATTGTATACCCACCCACACCACACCCACCACTTCTTCTTGGGGCTCATAATCCACACTCCCATTTTAAACTCTACTTCCCATTTCTGTTTCTCTGTCACACAGAAAACACACACAAGGTGCACATCTCTGTATTGGGCTCCTTCTCATAAAGCCCATATATCAAGCTCATGATCACCCTTCCCTTTAATATATTTTCTTCTTCATTTTCTTTTTCATCACTATTCAATTATATATAATTAATTGTATTTAAATAAATAATAACACTATTCAATTATATATAATTAATTGTATTTAAATAAATAATAAGTGATCCGTCGAGAAAAGAATCGAAATCCATTAATAGACAACAACAATATTGTATATGGGCTTCAACTCAAGAAAGATTTATTTTACCATTAAGGTGATGGTCTAGTTGACTTGTAAAAGTCTCTTATTTCTCCGATAATTCACAAGTCTATGGGTTGTTAATAGAGCAGTTCATTGGATTATAACCATGACGCTAACTAACTCAATTCCTTTGAGTTGGGTGTATTGTCCCCCCCCTCGAGCTTAAGGTTTTTTTATCCGTGGATTGTAATCAACATTTTTTTACGTAATTAATATCTGAATAAACTTCTTTTCAAAAAAAAAAAATCATAGGTTCAAACACACTTATGGTAGTAGTAGTCTCACTGAACCACATATTGTTGGAGGGGTTGAATGTCTAACTTACTTTCGACATTGACGTGTTGATGGAAATGACCATCTCAGATCAATAATTATGGTTCAAACTAAACATTTTACAGTAGGTGAGAATCTCAAGATAACTTCCTACGAGAGTTGTTACACCTGGTCGCCCCTAACCACCATTTTCATGAGCAAAAAAAAACAAGATTTATTTTAAAATTTTTTGAGTCATTACATGAATTCTATACTATTATACGCTGTGACAACCATACTCTTTGTCAAACAATAATTATCATATTTTTTAGTATTTTATTTATATTTCTTTAGTCTTCCTCTTCTACTTTTTTGATTACCATGAACACATCATTTTTTTTTTGCTGGTCTAGTAATAGACCTCATATATTATTCTACAAATATATAGAACCATCTAACTCAATTTTCTATTTATCTTTGATATGTGTCATCTCTATTTTCTTTATGAATATTTGCTTTTGTAATTTTATTCTTCTTTGTTTTATCGCATATCTATATCATAGTAGGTTTAATGAACTACACTATATTTTTTCGAAGGCATCATCCTTACAAAATCAAGTGAACTTACCAATTTTTGTACATAATTTTAGATTTAGATTGGTTTTCCATTTATATATTTTTTTGGGTTAAGTTGGTTTTCCATAATAGGAAAAAAAAATTCAAAAAATATTAACATTATGGTGCCAAGAAATAATTTTTGGGGACAATGCTAAAAAATAATTTCTAGTTATAAATCTTGGTTTGATCTATTTGTAACCCGGTTGATGATGCAAGTAATAAGTAAATTCGAACAGTAAAGTAAAAAAATCTTACACGTGTTTTTCATTACATTAAGACAAAAAAAAGGGATTGTACCGAAAATAACTATACAAAAAACACATACAACACAAAGGGTTAGTTGCTCTGGTGATTGGTTAAAAGCAAATCTCTACACTACTAACGTTAACCTTTGCTGGGATCTGCTCCATCCGGCTCATCATCCACATTGCTCAATTCTGGAACAATACTATTGCACTGAAGTAGACATGGAGTAGCTGATAAAATCCTTTGACTCTCATTGGAAGAACTTGCATTTAGTCTATGCATGCTCTTGCTGTCAGGTAAAGAAGAAGATGACACATTTTTTGAACTATCAGTTTCGAATTGAGAAACAGATGCCAAATTACATGAACTTCCGGTTTCAAGCATAGAAGACGATGCCACATTCTCTGCTCTCTCGGTTTCAGGCAAAGAATCAGATGTCACATTGCATTTGTTCTCAGATTCAGGCAAAGAGTTAGATGCCACACTACGTGTGCACTCCATTCCAGGCAGAGAAGCAGCTCCTACATTGGCTGAGCCGGCCCCCAGTTCACTGCACTTGCCCATCCCATCTTTTCCCCCACCTACAACACAGCCTAGGAATCAATATTAGGTTAGGTGATATGAGAGAAATTTCGGTATACATATATATATATATATATAGAGAGAGAGAGAGAGAGAGAAGGGGGGGAGAAAATAAAATTTTGCACCATGGCTAAGGACCTACAGGTTTCTTTCAAATCCAGGGTGCAAACAGAAAAACAAAAGGACTAGGCTAAACCCAGTTATAAGTTGGGAAGAAAATTGCAAGAAAAATAAATGAAGCAATAAGATCTACACTGTGCCACAATTGTCATTTTCTCTGAATTTCGCGTCTGTGCTCTACCAAGACAAAAGAAATGAAACATCATCAGAAATATGATAAGTAAAGGACCTGCATGAGAAGCCATGGCAGTGGGTAGGCCTGTACTTGAAGGCACAGATGAACTTCCAGTTCCCTTTTTCATCTTGGACTGAAATACATAACCAGAACTCACTATACATTAGTTCTTCAGAAGTCATTATACATTAGTTCTTCAGAACTGTATATGGTCTTATTTAGAGTATTTGTTCAACAGGACATAGAAACAGCCAAAACCATCCCAGCAATAGGCAAGCAAAAACTGAATGAATCACATTCGGAGTTCAATCATGCTTGTGGTTTCAAAGGTAATGGGAACTCTTCTTCTTTTTTTCCCTCAACTTTCACTGGTAAAGGAGAGATGGATAAGCTTCAATAGACCTTTTATAAAGAAATCCCCCAACAAAAGAACCAATAGTTTTTCCACGACTACATTAATTTTATTTCAAGATACTTGGAGTTTATTGAGTCAAAGTTCTGAATAAATACACAGGACAGGACCAAATATCAAAACAAGAGAACTTCTTAGTTGTTAGATCTGTATTTGTTAGTTTCATTGTTATTTGCAACTATTGTGTACTCAGTTTTAGCTGGGATGTTGATTGTTACATGTTAGGTTGATTGGTATGCATCCCTAGCTTGCTATGATGTATAGAGGTGTGCCCCTCTTCGTTTCATAAATCATTTCAATTTCTGAATTATATACACCAGCTTAAGTTATCCTAAGTAGACCTCCAACCTTTATTTACAGAACCATATTGACATGTCAACCAAAGAACTCAGCCAAGGAGCATAGATCACATACCTTGGCATTTTCTTCACAATACCTTATAACAACTGAGATATTAGGGCAATGACCAGTCAACAGTGTGTAGGCCCACAAAAGAAGCTTCCGAGGGGTATTCATATCAAGAATGTCAACCCCTTCTATGCCCAGCTGAATATATGTTTCTGTTGCTAACTGAGATGGTACCATATAAAGGTTTACACCTGACGGGAGCATAGCACAAGAGGTGTCCCTATAGAAGTTGTATGAAGATCTCAGCAATGTTGGGGCAGTCTCCAAATCTTCATCAGAAACTTTCTTGATTATAACATTCTTAATCTTGGACAATGAAGGGTTCCATTTTGTTTCAAGAATCTTTAGATGGTTTGGGTCCTCAAATGATGAATTCCATAATTCATCTGTTTGCAGATCAACACAAAGCAGTTGGGTGTTTTCTGAACCACTATCTGATAAATTAGGAACTTGGATCTCACTTGACAGTCTGGTATGTAATGGTGTGATCAGGGCCATGCTGATCACAAGTGATCGACACCAAGCAGCAGAAACATGCCTATAAACCTTCGCGCAGTTACTGTTTGACAACTTTGGGTTCTTCAGACGCTTTCTTATCTTCTCATTTATTCCTTCAAGCGTTTCTACCTTGGCATTGCTCTCTAACGACTGGATGTATTGATAGAGATATCTGCAAAGGGTAACCTGTTTAAATAATTGTGAATGATAAACTAAGTGTCCAACTTGTATATGTGTCCTCGGTACTGCATTGCACTCATCTGAATCAGCATTCTCGAAACATTTTTAATTTGTGATTGTTATTTTCTTTAATGACCTACCCATGTAAGTTGCTTTCCACCAACTCTGGGCCCTTGATCTCAGGCAAATTGCATATATCGGACCATAAGGTCACCTGTTCCAAGAACAAAGAGAACATCTTCTCCAGAAGATGATCAAGAGAGCCGCTCGCAGCACCAGAGCCATTGTCCGATCGACGGATGGATGAAGTTAGAGCCTTGATGTACCTACCAAGTGCTACTGGAACAAGATCTTCCAGGCACAAGGAGAACTGGATTTATAACAAGTTAGCTACAAATTGACTTGATGATGAACAACGAAATAGAATTAGTCATGTACTCATGTACCATCAAGCTGAAAGCGGCATGTAAATTAGACCAGGGATGATGGCTTCCTACGGAAATACTAACATTGCATAAGCAAAAATTAATCAAGATAATATAGTGAAGATCTATTTCTTGGCGAAAAGTATCAAACATGAAAGCTCCACAACGTCCATGGAAATTATTTTACAGGAAACACAACATTGACTAAGATGTGCAATAATATCCTCTAAAGAAATGATCAATGGCAAGTGTTGGATCAACCACCAGATCTCATTTGAAAAGAAGTCAAATGAGATAAAAGTTCACCTAGGAGAAGGTTTTCATAGAAATCAATGTACTCAAGAACATCAGTCTTCTTAATTCAAGTAATCATCTAATCATAGAATTCGTTTCAACTAGAATCACTCCAAGCTTCATGTCCTAAATATGATAGGCTCTTAATATATTGCCCATGATATTTTTCGCAATATACACTAGATTAAGAAAATGCTAAAAGGATTGACATGTTCATACCCTCTTATCTGCCCGAATAGATATGTAAGCACGGTCCAGGGTAGAGATGTCTACCGTCTCCTCCATCAATTTCAAATAGAACAACATGTACTTCCTAATGCAAGTAATAAATTTTCGAGAACTTTCTGGTAGGTTAACTTCCAGCACCTTCATGTTCCCAGAAAGACCAATTGTTTTCCGCCTGAGACAGAAATAAAAATGAGTTGATAGTTTTATTACAACACATAAGGTAACCACCAGCACTCAAAATAAAAATATAGAAAGGAGGACAAAATCCATTTTACCCTCTTGTAGTATACACCTTATTAGATTTATTAGAGTAATCATTAGGCTGAGAATTTTTGTACTTTTTTGTTCATTAATATGGGCAGGTCTCCCAATCCTAGTGTAAGCCAATCACTCTTTTACTTCTGCCTTTCTCTTTTATCTCTCTCTAGAATCTCAACATAGTATCAAAGCACCCAAAACCCTAACCCTGGCCCCAAATACCTCTTCTGTCCTCTTCTATTTTTTTTTTTCTCTCCAACCACTCGACAAAGCAGGTAAGTTTGCAACCCTGGGTGCCAAAAAAGTATCCTGCACAGTCCCATTTTGAATGGCTCTTTGATCATGTAGTCATTTGATAAGTGGAAACTACGGTGTAATTCAGGCAGATTGGGTAGGTTCCTTTCCGATTTATAGACACAGATTTGAATTCACAAATTTCTAGGCTATTGTGATTTGTTAAGGCTCAAGACGAATTTCGGATCTCCAACAAAAACAAAAGTAAAATGACAAAAGGGGGTTTTGATTGAGAAACCCACAGTTCAATGACACAAAAGAGAAAAAAAATGACACGAAAGAGAACATATTCAAGAAGAAAAAGAAAAACCCAAAAAATTTTAGAAATGCGATTGTTGAAAAACAGAGGAGAGAAAAAGTGGAAGAAAAAAGCAGAGGGGAAAAGAAGTTGAGGGTTTAAAAGAAGAAAAAAGGAGTGAATAAGGCCCACCTCTTCCTCTTCTTCTCAGCTAGTCATATACACAGTAGAGAGAGTGGAGTGTGACCAGTGAATGGGTCTCCCATCCAACCTTATAATTATAGGTATCAAAGGTTATTTAGCCGGCACCAACGTTCAAAAAATGATGTAATAACAATACAGCATCTTGTGACGATAATCTTTCCAGTAATAACAACTTCACTTTTTTTTCCGCAATTACTCCCCTAGAGCTGGATAAAGTAATTCATGGCTTTGTGGTGTTAAAACACATTATTACTTCACATTTTCATTTTCTATATTGCCAGCAAAGCAGTTAAAAAAGAAAGAAACAAGAACACCGTCTGTTTGGTCGTGTCCAAACATACCTTCCTTTTTTGACCATACCATCAATCTCCCACATATTTATAGTAAAGGAAGAGCGAGATGACTTAAAGCAAAAGGAAAGCTCCTCCTTAGCCTTCTCGAGATCCCCACTCTCACCCCTCCTATACAACCCTTGAGCAAGCATATATCTGGCTTTATGAAAATGTTTGAGGTCCCCTTCAACACAAATTTTAAGGGCCGAAAGGCAATCATCGTAAAGCATATGCCACACCTCTTCCAACTTATAGTCAGAATTGCCATCAGTACTTCCCTCAACATCCACCGGCGACTGTGAAGTTTCAGGGTCCATTCTATCAAACATATTCATGACGGTATCCTTTGTAGATTGAGTAAAGGAATATGCTGCAACAACCTGAAGAAATCCAGCAACAAATTACAATAATCAATAAATATGCTTGCATTAGCTTAAACCTATGCAAGTCCAAAAGATCATATGCCAAAAACATTTGCAATGAAGAAGTCAAAATATATCCTCCTTCTCTGTTTTTGTGTGCGTGCATCTATGGTTTTGCGTGCTTCGGCATCAACATCTACATACATGCATATATGAATATTACATACATATAAATGTATTATGCATATAAAAGCAGCAGAAGTATAAAGTCTTTGATGGAAATAACATTAAAGACAAGGAGAGAACAAAGAGGCAGATATAGTAATAAAAACATACAGTAAGTTTCACAAAGAAAAAAACCTTTAAAGCTTGTTCATTTTGTTTCCCAACCGTATAGAGCAACTTCAAGCGTGAAGCATGCATCCTGTAGAAAGGATCTACAGCTGATGGATTCAAAGCAATAGCCTTATCATAATATGAGAATGATATATCATGCGAGTATCCGAGCTTTTCACAGAGTTTTCCCAGATAAAATGCATGAGACCAATCTTCCCTGTGAATAGAGATTTTCATATTAGTTGGTCCAGTTTTTATATGTGAAGTCAAGAAATAATAAGGATAGTAAGTGCGAAAAGCAAATATACTTATATTCAAAAGCCTTCTTGAAATGTCTCATTGAATTCTGGCAGAACATTATCCATGCTGTATCCTTTGCGGGTACCACAGATCTTTGATCATAAAATGGCACCACATTCTGAAGACCATCATAGTACACCAATGCCAATAACTCATGTATCTCCGCCTGCAACCACACAGAATTTGTCACAATGGCTGACAACACACATATCATATAGCAAATAGTAGAATTCAGAATCAACAAGAAAACCACGGGCATCTAGTCCTCCAGCATAAACTCATGGTTTCTCAAGCAACTTCAATGGACCATCTCCTCGTTCCGCCTGCTGGCCTATTGGGCTGAGACATGGAAGTTATATGATGGTGCAGATTCTACTACAAGACGGGCCGAATCTGGAAAATTACTAGTATACTAATGATCATAAGTGGAACATTTCAACAATTTAATGGGATACATATAAGATAATAACCATCTAAATTCAATAATAACAGATGATCCAAGATCAGCAATCACCATAAGCTACAAGCTGTAGCAAAATCTTTAGTAAGATGTAGATATCTAACAACCATAGTTTTTTTAAACCTACACAACTAAGATGTAGATATCTAACAACCATAGTTTTTTTAAACCGACACAACTAAGAAGTAATGAAACCTGTTGGACCGCTGTGTTGGCCAAAGCCAAAGTCATCAACAAGCACCGCCTGCTCCTTCTTCGACTTGCCTCAACTCTCTGAGGTAAAGTAGCATTTTTCCTCCATCCTAATACATTTATTTGCTTACTGCCATCATTTAGCAGTAAGTCCACCTCCTGCATGCATAAAGCCAAAGAATTTCTTCAGCCAATCTATACTAAAGGTTCAGATTTTTGAATCTGTGCCAAAATTTCTTCCATCCCTTCAAAGTTTCTTTAATTCATTTCTCTAGTGCGTTTCTACATTATTTACAGATGCCAAAACAAAATAACCAAAAACCCAACCTCATCATAAATATTCGCAAGCCGTTGCCAACTCTCAAAGCGTAGAGGATTGAATAGTAAATCATATTTAAAAAGATTCACATTTTGCTCCACGAATTCTTCCCCTTCCTTGGTGATTACAAAGCCAGCCCATTTATCAGTTGCACTCATTTCTTCAGACAGAGCAAGGAGATAATACAAGTTGCAATAAACCTCCAGATATGGCTCAGAACTGCAGTTAGTTGATAACACAGTCAGCTGTTAAAACCAAAGTGATTATAAAGTCTATGGACTAAAGCATCTAATGGAAGAAACGGTGTAATCAGAAGATAATACCTCCCTGCAGATAATGCCTTCTGTTGTTTGAGGCTTCCAGCATCAGAAAATAGTATCTTTGTAATGGCATCAAGAAACCCATTAGATCCGGCCTCCTCTGAGAGTCTATCTTCACACAAATCAGGATCATCTAAAAACTTATTTATCACATTTCCAGCTAAAACATTGACAGGTGGTTGTGGAAAATGTTTGCGTATAGCTCTTAATACTCTCCGAAGTTTCACTAATCCAGTTCTCTGAAAAATTTATAAACATTATCCAATAAAATAGACATCTGAAAAAGCACTATCACCATACAAAATCTTCTGAAAAGACGTATCAATGTTAAACAAAAGGTGAGCCCTGATAACAGAAATGGAGGAGGGGAGAGGGGGAATCTACTCACAGAGGATGCCTTTGCATAGGGCAGTATATACTGAAAAACATCAGCACACTGTTCCTTCGTCTGATAATCTCCCCTGCTTGTATTTTTGTGCATGGCTAGATCATCTTCACCAGATGAATCGGATCTAAGTTTCAAACCATATAAACAGAAAAAGCACTGATCCAAAGCATTATCAATTCCAAGCTCAAGCTCCTCCCTTTCATCTTCAGTTAGGTCATTGCCACATTCGAGAAACTGAATGCTTGCTTCTTCTGCTCTACGGAACGTGGCACCGGACCCATCACAAATATGTATACCACATTCTACTTCTGTTTTCTTTTTCTCTAAATCTTTATGAGGTGATACGCCCACTGAGCTCATCCTTTCAACAGCATCCTCCTTCACAGTGATGGCTTCATCTATATCAGTCCGATCCTCTTCCATATTCACTAAATCCAATTTTGATTCAACCAGAGATCTTTCGACATTACTATCATCGAAAAGCTGCTCAGACCATTTGACATGATTATCATGGGAAGGCTGCTCGTCCCTTTCAGTCATTTCCAGTCCCCTATTTAAAGAATGGAAATTAGATTTAAGTTTCATATCCAAGGCCAATAGGTGCTTTATTGCATATTTAAGAAATGTTCCTCCCTCCTCTTCACCAGATCCACCCGAACAGCAGAGGCCATACTCAGCAAGCATGTCATGGATACACACGATCAATTCAGACTGAGATAACAGTCAGAGAAGATTATGTGTCACTAATGAGAAAGAAATAATTCATTGCATAGACATACTGAAATGTGAACTTTCATTTTTGTCAGAAGTAGACTCACTTGAGTTTTGACAGGGACAGCGGGGTTCAAGTGTTGAAGTTTGCAGAATGCAATAGTTGCATCTATGAAGCAGCACCTTTGACTTAGATCATTTTGATCTGAACTACCAGGCCCAGAAGTCTTCTTAGAGAAGTACATGCTTGCAATATTGCACATGTGTGCCAGCAGTAAAGACTGAATATCGCCAATGGTTTTCATTGGAACAGCAGAGCCATTCTGCAAGCAAGAAAATCGTCATATACTGCAATAAACACAGTATATCAATCTAAAAAAACCCAAGATATTAAATAACAAAGATGTCAGGAATTTATATCACTATATCTCCTCCACAGATTAAAACTTTGATTGAGAAGCATATAGTCTGGGTAATATCAACTATTTTAAACCAAAACTGGCCGCTGGTTGGGTTAAACACGGCACCGGCAGCTAATATGAGGTAAGCATCAAAACTTGCCTCTAGGAACCACCTGCCAAGAGCTATATAAACCCCCTGATGGCAAGTCATAACATTGATAATAACAAGATGGGGCACACAATTTCAGGTTAATAGCATAAAAATTCAATTTATGCATCCCCACATGGAACAAACAAGACCAAAAAGAAATTGAGGAAAACAAATATCCCAAAGGAAAGATGAAGTTTAAGACAAAACTATTATTTATGCTGAAATACATTTTTTTATGTTTTAAATCAAAGATTAATGTCAAGCTCATCATAGGAGTGCTGATAAATCCAATTGGAAAGGTTGCTGATGGAACTGAAAACATATACGTTTTGGTGCTACAGGCTTAACTGCGGAAGCCATTGATTATCAATCACTCATGACTACATTACTAACTGGAGTATGCAGAAATGAAATGCAGCCAATTAATCATTTCACCAACAGGACATGCTAATATAGGCAGGTAGACAGTGTGGGGATCATATAAAAATCTAATAAACTGTAAAGGTGAAAGGTTGATTGAATATTAATTCATTGCTTTTATGTCAATCATTGGCAACAAGATGGACAATAATGAGTGGGTGATACACATTAAGGTAATAATTCAGTAGCTAAATACTAAACTCATAGTCATGTACCTGAACAAATTACTGATATGGGATCAGTAAATCTCTGTGAACTAGTAATACACACGGTTAAACTAAATAAGAGGAGCAACTGCTTGGTGGATTGGTAAGAGCTAAGATGTCAAGCCTATTTTTAGAGAACACAGGTCCGAAACTAAGGGCAAACAGTTGAAACAATTAAAAAGAGGTTGGGTCTGCACCTTATTAAACTCACAGAGCACCCATTTTACCTTGCATAAATGGGACCAATGTTAGGTCAAAGCCTTCCTACAACCACACAGAGATACTGCATATGCAAGTATCCACGAATTATCAGGAATATTTCACACAAGTCACGACAACTTAAATCTGGGTTGGGCCACAATAATATTTGATTCAATAAATATTGAAGGATCCTGTGATGTAAAGCATGTAAAAAATAAAGTGATACACAGTATGGCAGATTAATTATAAACCTATGACCCAATAAAATCATGACTGTTGGCTATTGCTGAATGGGTATGCAATGGTGATCCTCAATGATTCAGCAGACTATGTTCCAAAAAGAAGAGGATGACTGCAGAAGAAAGTCCGCTTGACATAAAACAACTACCGAGGCAGAAATCAGCAATCCACTTTCCCTTATTATGCTTCATATCCCTGTAGGAAAATATGGAAGATCTTGGAAGTCATTAGCTACTGATTGAATGGCTAAGCAATTGGGGTCAACTTCCCTAACCCAGGCAGGTCTGTTTTTAGGTTTGACCAGTCTCCTAGACTGGGTCTTAGAAACCTTTCTCCCTAGTGTGACATGAGTCAATTTCTTGACCTCGTTGTATTGGGTTCTAGACTTCTCAGTCAAGACTTGAATTTGCCTTTGAAGAATTTCTAGACTGTTGGTGGGTTGATATCTAGACATATTGGGAGCTCACCCAAGGCTGGGCACCTAGGCCTGATGTAACCTTCCACCTTCAATGAAAACATATAGGAATGAATTTTGTGAAGAAAAGTGCAAATTTGACCTAGGAGGTGCTATTGGTGGACTTCTCACTTGTGCAGCTGGGGACCCTTTTACAAACATGGTATTGGTTCCGGAGGTGGAGGGGACACTCTTCAACTGAAAGTGCCAGGTAGTCTATTAAATTTCTCAGACCACTTATCTGAGCCAACCTTTATTCTCTAGTATTAGCTAGGTCTTGCTCAACCCTGGAAATTTTCTTCTCAAGACGTTTCTTGGATTCTCCATGGATGAAGATTTTTTTCCGACATTTCCCCACCCTCAGCAGTTGTGTTTCTCTTATCCACAACAGTAAGTTACACTCAGAGAGTAACTTTGTGACACACCCTTCAACTAACTAACCAGAGTTGCACATTCTGCTGCTTCTTGTTTTAAGACATTTCTCTCCATCCAACTAACTAGATCTTGTAAGATATGTTCATGTATGCCTTTCTCAGCTTGAGAGATTCCTTGTACAGCTCACCACAAGACTCACATCTGGATGTTCATACTTATCAAGGTCATCTCTCGTGTCTAGATCTCCAGCAGGGGACATCTCACAGATTTTTCAAACGCGGTGAAGCTTGTATAATTGCATTCCTCATTGGAAGAAGAATCATGGAACTGTTTTGAGTCAGACTCACAGTCACTAAGAGTAGCATTCATTACCGTTAACCAGGAACAAGCATTACAACGTTTAAAACTTCAAAAACATGTTCCAGCTCAGAAAAGGTTGAAACACTTGCAAGAAGTGCATGATTGTCATGAAAAGAAAAATAAAAGTTGTCCTCTACAAAATATCAGTTTCAAAACCTGCCACTATTATCCATCAAGTTGAGAATTATAAGTAAAAGTAAAAAGTGTGAACAAATTCCATGCAAAATGCTAATTCCAGCTCATAATGAACTATCTATATCAGAGTTCTTCTGTGGGAATATTTGGATAATGAAACTGTGGACATAGAACCATCAACTTTTGAGGATGAAATTTGACTCACAGAATTTCCACAAGGATGGATGAGGTTCTTCATCTGCGAGACAATTTGAGATATTGCCTTCACTTCGTTATCAACCAAGTGATTCCAGTGCTTGCTTGGGTTTTCTTTTGATTCTGTTTCAGAAACAGAGAGCACTTTTAAGCCTGACATTTTCTCAGAAGCATGACATTCTTCCACACCAGCTGCAACCATGAGTATTTGCAGCTTCTGTTGGTGACAATTCAAAAGGACCTCAATGTCCATCGGCTCTGTGTGTTCACATGCTTTAATTAAAACATCTAATGCTGACAGTTCAAGTGAAGTAACCTCGTCACCTTCTTTGATGGCAACATATAATAAATCAGGATACACATCTTTTGCAGAAATTAGAAGGGGGGCAAGCAAACTTACACACTCAGAATGCGTGTCTTTCTCAATCATCTCGCCTACTGTCTTTTTCAACAAAAAATCCACCTCCAGTAAATTAATCTCATGCAGAACCCTATCAATTGTTAATTTTTTAATGGCTTTGCAGTGGGGCAAGCAAACAGATCCAGGAGAGCCACTTGTATTATCCTTATTCGTCAAAAGTGATAAGGAAATACAGAATTCTTCTTGAGCTTTAGCTTTGTTACCATCCAAAACTGATAATCGCCCACTTAACCAAAAAAAACGAACCCAAAACAAACGTTTATTGCTCAACAGAGAAGAAATGCCAATTGGCATTTGACAATTGTGCTGAGAACTGGAGGAAGTTTCACCCCCAGCTCCACCACTCATGTTCCACGGATAGTCTAGAGCTACCGATTCGATTATCTTACAAAGATGATATGATGCATCTGACATGAAATCAGACATCCTGAACTTGTCTGGAGAACGTGATCCAAAGTCATAATACAGCTCAGCAAGAAAAAGACAGCATTCAGGTGTCCTATCCCTTCCCCAGTGCCTAGTCACCTTCTCCAACTCCAAAAACTTGGCAAAGGTGTCCTGATATAACATGCTTCTACTTGCCATCTCTTCTAAAAGCAAGTGACCCAAGTGGTAAGCGCCATAATTTTTTGAGGTTTCTTGAACAAATCTGGTAACCTCACTTCTTTCATTGTCCAGTGGACCAGCCACAACCTCAGCACATTGAAAAGAACAGGCAGCATCATTCTTACTATTTTTAGTTCCTGCTCCACCCACAATAAAAGGTTCTAGAAATTGCACTACAATTTTTCCCAGATCCTTACTGCTCGCAAAATCTAATTCTTCTTTACCCGGTTTACGACTTCTAAGCCTTTCAAGACGACTACTTCGCCTCTCCTGAGGTTGTTCTTCATACATAATTGCTTCCTTCTCAGTAAAAACACTACCTTTGCCTGAATTACAATTACTGTAAGACTTATTTTCAGCAAGTGGGGTGACAGTACATTCTTTTCTTTCCCCAGACCCCATAACAATTCCTGAACTGTGAGGCAACTGTATACTTAATCTAACATCCCCAGATCTAGCTAATTTCTCAGGCTCTTGTTCACAACCAGATCCACTCAATGGAAGTAAAATTTCCAGAAGTATGTCAGCAAGAGCTGTCCAGGAAGCCTCTGGGATGTACAATTCTATGTTCTGGTTCAGCTTTTTGGATAGGATACCATCATCTGGATCATTGTTTGTTGCTTTTCTCTTCTCCGGAAATTTCAACCGGACATGTTTAGGTTCCAGTTTGTCTATACCTCTTGGAGCATATGGGATTGGTTCAGACTCCTCAATGGTACTTTTGACATGCAAAGCACGAGAATGTGACGGCCAATGCCTTAAAATCAATTCCGCAACAGAAAGGCAAGCAACCTCATCACCAATTGCAATAAGAACTTCCAAGAGTTTCTCCATGCAATTCCCTGTATGCATTGTCCAATGACGGGAAAACACAAACTTTAGGGACATAAAAAGATAGTCATCATACAAGATGATCAAAATTGGCCCACAAAGAGTACAAACATAAACTAGAAACTGCAATAATTCTCAAACAACAAAAGAGAAAAAATCAAAGTGCATGCTTACAATTGTTGGGGCTGCAAAAAAGCCCCTGCTCAAATGCCCAACGAGATATGCTTAAAGACCCCATCGAACATGAGAGTGTTCCCAGCTGGTTCCAGACAACAGAATCTTTGGTATCAATCTCTACAGCTTGAAGATAGCAGCGTAGTGCACTCTCATAATGGGTAGAACCTTGTTGAAGGAAAACGGTGGCAAGGTTCTTCAGTGCCAAAAACCTGCAGAAAACCAAACAAATAGTAGTGACACATATATTTACAGATATATTTAATAAGAATTCATTGATTCTTGGATTAATATATTTGCAGATATTTGCAGCAGTAAAATCAACCAAATTAAGATACAAATTAGCCAATCTTTGCATCAATTTAATTCCAAAAACTGCAATTTTTCCACTTGTTTTGAAAAGATAAGATATTTATCTAGCTACCAATACTTTACCTGACCTTAGTCGCACTACAAGACAATTTCTCTAGGTTACAGCAAGCATACTAATGTTTTCACAGATGATGTAAAAACTTAATTACTTTGGTTATTTATGTTTGATACAGACCCACAAGGTGTTCCTCTTACTTAAGAACCAGGATCTCCATTACTAAGAATCTTGTATGACTCAGAATTCTCGTGACAATATACTCTGTATATTTTTGAAATAACTTGAGAAAGTTCCACTTGTGAAGAATCCAACATTAATTTATGGAAAGAATATCTCAGAAATATAGGAAGAATATACCTATGCGTCTACAGATACATGCAATAGATTGAAACCAACTGGAATTTGAAGAACAGGAAAAGGAACATGGTTAGCCACGTTACCCTAAAATGTAGTAGATACAGTTATCTTGTATGGAACTTTCAATATAATTTTCTTTCAGAAGAAAGATTTACTGAAACATAATACTGCCAACATGTGCAAGCTCTCTATTTTCGTCGGAATTGCTTTTTTAATTATCAATTAAAGTGAACCCATTCAAGCATGTTGAACACAGTTGTTTTCAAAATTAAGGTCCTTTGGGTTGAATGGAGGAGATGTGAACTTAAACAAGCCGTATGCCTAAGAGATTCTCCAGAGACCACAGATAGAACAGCATACGTAGCAAGGTGTCCTAGGCCAAGGTATACAAAGTGTGGCAGCATTCTATGCCCACCAAGGACGGAACCACCCTTGGAATATGGTGGTCCAGGGCCCAACCTCACTTTTTCAAAAAATTAATATAGAATGTATTATGTATATATATGACACTCCTAAAATATATTTTTTAGAGTGTCCCCGGTATCACATTCATGTAAATCTATATACCTAAATGGCTATGGACATGTCACGGATACATTTCAGATATGTCGCGTTTTGGGCACATTAGGGTTTTCTAAGTTTGTTTAAAAATTTTGCAATCGCTTATTTTGTAATTTCTCTTATCCCGGCATGTCCATATGTGTCCATACAAAATTATATAAAAAAATGTCATTATTATCCTATGATACAAAAATCTTCGCACTTACAAAAACTCATAAATATCTACACCTTATTAGATTATCCTGAATTCGACAAAATCGTGAAAAGGATAGAAAGAGTTAGGGAGAAAAGATGGATTCGACTGTTGTGCTATTCTCTGGTGTTGTGCAATGATTAACTATCAAAAGTGTCACTTTATTATATTTAATGATGGGTTAGTTACATAATATTTTAAGTTAAAGGAGTTGAATTATCTAATTTTCGATATTGATCGTTGTTTTCGCTTGCTGTGTCATTTTGCTGGTAATTCAAATGATTTATGATGATAACAAAGTGGTCCAAGGGGAACAGACAACGGAGAAGGTTGATTTGACTCAAGAATTAGAGTTTCGACAAAGTTTGAGTGTCGCTTGGATGCACAAAGGCTGTCTGAATGTACACCCAAAGTTGATGGCACGAAAATCAAGCAGAGTCCAGATTTTTCATAAAGTTGGCACCGTTCGGACGCACATCTGATATTGAAAACAACTATTAAAACAATTCCAAATATTTAGCACTGTCCGGACGTTCTTGTGTTATGTACACATTTTAATATATTTTTATGTAGTATTTGAGGTAATTATTAGGAAGTTATTTTAGTAAGTGGGTTAGTGGTAGAGTATTTTGTGGGTAGTTTCCTATGTGGTTACTAAGATAGTGGAGCTATGGGTTAGGTTAGTTATTAAGGTAGTTTTCATTATATTGCATTTAAAGGTCCTCTTATCAATGAAATTGATGGATTTGATCAAAAAAAAAAATGAAATGGATATATTGAATATTATATTGAACTTTCTTGCAGAAGTTTTGGAGATTCGGCTCTTCTCAAATTGAGTCATTGGAGGTTTTCGCCCCCTCGAAGCGGGTTTTCATCCTCAATTCTATTATTTCTTTGTTTTACAAATTATTCAAAATCGTGTACATAACAATTAGTATCAGAACCAGACATGGAGTACCGAATTGATCGACTTGAGGCGAAAGTTTATTCATTAATTGTCAGACAAGAGAGGATGATGAAAAAGATTCATGAGATGTTTCTCGTCATTGACAACCTCTTTGAAGAATTAGGGGTCGGTTGAGATCATTGTCTTGAGCAAGGCAAAGGCTCATCATAACACCATATAGCAGGGAAGAGCAGTGACCACCCATATGCCGCTTCAAGTGGATCAAGTTATAAATTGAGTACTCTCAAATTTGCAAAGTTGGATTTTTTAGGATACAACCACAAGGAAGATGGCCTTAGTTGGGTTGGTCTAGCCGAACAATTCTTTGAGTTCCCCCGAACCACCATTGATGAAAAAGTCCTGCTAGCACCATACTATCAAGAAGGAGTTTCCCTGTTGGGTTATGAACTTCTCAAAAAAAAAGATAATGAGTTGGTCATGTGTGTTTTTACACAATTAAGGCACATGGGCTTGGATCAAGACTATTACACTCATTTTGCAATATTACATATCGGATGCGGCAAAGTGCCTAGACAACAAGCCGTGGGGTGCTTTGAAAATGGACTCAAACATGTCATTAGCTTTCATGTTGAAGCTGAAAATTCAGCCAACATAGCTTTTAGCAACAGCACTGCAATAATTAAATACAAAGGTTGGAATATTTTGATGTTTAACACTGCAATCTATGAAAATATAAATAAAGTAGATTGCTACGAGGATAAGGAAGTGAGTTGGCCGCCTACTTTTGTATATGATAAATCAAACTTTGAGGACAAAGTTTGTTTTGAAGGGGAATGGATTGTTATGTACATATTTGTAATATATTTTTATATAGTATTTGAGGTAATTATTAGGGAGTAATTTTAGTAAATGAGTTAGTGATAGAGTATTTTGTAGATAGTTTCCTATGTGGTTGGTTACTAAGATAATGGAGTTATGGGTTATGTTAGTTATTAAGGTAATTTTTATCAACTTGTATTTAAAGGTTTTTCGATCAATAGAAATGGTATGATGAATATTATATTGAACTTTTTTGTGGAAGTTTTGAAGATTCGGTTCTTCTCGAGTTAAGCTATTGGACGTTTTCACACCCCTCAAAGCAGATTTTTTTCCTCAATGCTATTTTTTCTTTATTTTACAAATCACTCAAAATCATGCACCTAACATCTTGTCACCATTCGAATGCACACATGAAGATTGGTCCAGTAAGTTGAAGTTGTTGAGACGCGACTCTGGCATCTAATGCGCAATATTTGACCTAAAAAAACTCTTTTTTGGCAAGGACTTGTACTGAGACTCTTAACCTCCTTAGTATAAATATTGGCTCTTTTTTTTGAAAAATGCGGGATCCTCCTTACATTATTTCTTTTAGTTTTTGGAGATCTACCCATGTCTAGTGAGTAGTTTCCTTGTATGGTTGTACCTTTTAGCTAGGGTATGCATTTGTAATTGTTTTATTGGATAATTATTTTATGCAATTCTTATTTTAATCTTAATGATAAATCTTTAGTTTTTTTCAAGATTGATCGAATATTTTAGCAAAGTTTTATACTCTATATAATAATTTGATTGTTTATTAACAAGAATGAATTCTTAGTATATTCAATGCTTATAATTTCTTGCAAGTTTTATAAAACTAGTTCTTCAAATCTTATTTTCAGACCAATCAAACTAATTGTGTGTTCAAAGTTATATTTTCCGGTTGACTGCATTGATTTGAAAATCAATTGAGTTATTTATAAATTGCATAAATATAATTATATGATGAGGATGTCCAGATCCAAATCCCAAAGCTAAAAAGTTGTTTTCCCAATAGTTGTTTTCCTTTAATTTACTTGCAATTGTTATTCAAACTAATTCAATACTTTCTTCAAATCTTTACTATTATTCTTTGTCTTTACCTCCAAATTCCCTTCATCCCTGTAATTCGACCTCAGACTTATCAAAAATTATTATTTCTTGACCGCCTTCACTTAGGTGTACTTGCATGCAACCCTCCGACGAGTTGTGGCATGTCTTTGCTTGCATATCAAAGAGTCGATGACAATATTACCCTTGACTTTTTTATATATCTTTCAACCATCACTACTGCCATGATTATTAATCATTGTTTGTCTAATTTTCTTGCTTCAATAACACTTTTCTGAGAATATGAGTTGTGATTGACTTATAATTGCATGTTTATTATTTTTTATAGTGCTTGGCTATTTGTGATTGGCATTGATTTGTACATTTACGACTATTTTATTTTGCAATATTGATTTGAATATGAAATTACCAACAATTGCCATGTGATTAACCTTTATGTCAATAAATTTAATTTGTATTATCTTTTTTTTTATCAGAGAGATAACTAAAGCTTGGGCGCCCACCCAATGACAAATTCATGGCTTCGCCCCTGATGCCCATAGTTGAAAACACATAATAAAGTACATTCTTTTTTCTCGAATCACTTATGTGTCAACAAAGACTACAATAGATTTGGAGAGTGATTTGTCTAAAACAAATCTCACTGTAAATGATCTCAAAATTTCTTGAAACCAACAAGGAAACTACAACTTTTGGATGCACACTTGCACAGCAGATAGACCAACAATTGTTCACTACTTATGTCAACTAGGCAAACCATCTTCTAATATGAACCCTGAGGGCTGAATATTGATTTCTTAAGTGTAGGGATATAGTTTAGAGAATAATGTTAAACCAAAGCATGGAGTTCGTAGACAAATACTGTTGCCAGAAGATTGAAAAGGTTGAAAAGGACAAGCATCAGTAATCACATATAGTGGAAATAACAAACAAGTGGTAATGATCATTACTGACAATTACAGTAGAGCATATAGGGGATAGATTGGCACCAATGAGAAGAATTAATCGACGAAGCAAATAAAATAACAAAAATGGGCTTAAATCTAAACCTGAGCTGTAAAAGATGGCCGTCACTAGCACTACTATCCACCTAAAAACACAGAGTTATATACGTGAGAATCTAGTATATAAAAGACTATTCACTTAGCCATCTAACAATCCTCAAGAGCATGTAGTACCTGGGCACCAGATATAAGAGGATCTTTTAAGACTACTTCTAAAAGTTCACGAGCTTTCTTATAGTCTTTGGCTTGTAATTTTAGAAGTCCTTCATGATAAGTTTGAGAAAGATGAAACTCCTGCCATCACCCAGTTACAAATGACGCATAAATATATAGCATAAGAGCAAACCAACCTATTAATGGCTTACAATGAGAAAGAATGCAGCATTATTCATATTTTTCGACATGATGGAGAATATTAGTCTGTTAATGACATTAACAAGTAGAAAAACAAAATTGAAAAATACTTTGGAACCTACAATACTAAAACTGAGCGATACAAGTAACTACTCGTGGTGTGTAGTCTTCCTACCGCAACTAACAAGTCTAGATTTTGTACAGGGATTTTGGCCTTGTATCTCAACATCTTACCGTCGTAGTCATCTTTAAACTAAAGCAAAATTAACTTTATGATGATATCATGTGACAATTAACTCAACAACATACCTTCAAAGCTAACTAATGTGACATTGATTCTAGTTACGAATAAAATTATTGTGAAGTAACCAAACAACGCAAGCTGGGACCAAAATAGGATTTTATCTTAAAAGAGACTGAATTATGGCAAAGTCTAAAATCTAAATTTTATTCAACGGGGTTATTTAATATATTATTGTTAACGTTAACTTTTAATTATCTATGATCAGTTAAAAACGACTTTCACACAATACGTGATGTTTTATCTACTTTCAACCAAGGCGATAAAATCAATTCAACTTTGTCAAAAAACATGTTAAATGTTTTAGAATAATTTATCAAACACAAGAAAATTTAAGTTCAATTTCATTACATAATCATTCATATACATCTACATTTTCATTGAATACAAATTTCAGTAGGAAACTTCAAATAATATATTTCCATTACAGCTCGATATACTCTTAATTTTACTTAAAGAATTAATAATTCTTACGGAATTCCAAAACATAATTCAGCACAATAAATAGTTTGTTGAGCACATGAGGGGGGCCAAGCCATTAGGTGGTGGTATCAATGCAAGCATATGCATCTTGTCATGTTTTGACAGTAGTTAATCATTCAACAGGAGATGTCAATTGTTCCTCAAAAATAATTCTATGGGCAATCCAGCATGTTCTTTGAGCTATTGATAATTCTTTCTGAAGCAAACACATATAAAAAAATTAAAAATAAAAAAAACTGAGCTGGGTAATTTTAAATTGAAAATTTGATTGAATATTCTACCTTTCTTGCAATCAAATTAGAGGAACCTCATGCGTTTCAAATTTGTTTCTCGCCTATACTGTTTCATCAATTTCTCGGAAGCCAAATGGGTCATCAATGATCATACTTAAACACCAATCATTATTACAACGAAATAAAAAATCATACCCAAACATTTATTTATGCATATATGTGTAGAGAGATATGGGGAAATTAAAATGGGCTTGCCTGGGCTTCTTTGGTGGGAGCTAAAGGTTCCCACTGACCTTTTGCGTCTGTATCGTTTATAGCTGCGATTGAGAACTGAAACATAATAAAGAAATTCCTCATAAACCCATCTTAGTAAAGGTTTGTACTCTTTTTATTTACAAGAACTCTGTTGAAAAGAAAAAAAAAATACAAGAAATCAACGTAAAATACCATTTTTCGATCTTTATTGTGACGTACGGAACTCCCGGAGTGTTGTTCGTTGGTTTTACTCCTCAGCTTTCTGATTTAGGCGGGCTCGGTTTTTGCTCCTCTGCCACTTTCAGGATTTGGAACTTTCGGTTTACTGCAGAATCCCGTGCAATGATAAATATCTTTCTTTTCAGTCAATTTCTCTATTAACCAGTGTATTCTTCCTTTTCTTGTGTTTTTTTTACACAAAATAATATATAGATAGCTACTCCATATTTCCGAGTACTGTCATTCCACACCCCCACAGCTTTTTACAGGAAACTCTAGTGCTCTTGCGTTGAGTTGAAGCTGGGTCACATCGCGTGCTTTGAGCACTTAATAGTAAATTTAACCTCATTAAACTATAGTAACAATAGAGAATTGACCTCAAAAAAAATCACAACCACATGCTACAACATCACAAATAAAGAATAACAAAAAAATCAAATTTGTGTTGAGAATGTAGGGAAGAGAAAGGGAGATGGAGAGCATGGTGATGACAAACCTGAGAGCAGCGAGACTATTCTACAATAATCCGGTGAGAAACAACTTCACCTTGTTCCTAGTAACCCTACACCAAATAAAAATTATATAACAAGTTGAATGAAAACAAGTCAACACTCTCACTGAAAGTTGTAATTGATTCAACCGATATATGCTATAACACCGAATTTAATAGTTTACTCAAGAACCCCCCCCCCCCCCCCTCCACCCGGTTCAGTGGGTTTCTTTTGAGTTTTTTGCTTAACCGACCTAATATAAGAATTGCCCCTACTTAAGCTCTAGTTTTCCAATTTATTGGGTCAATCAGTTAGGGCCAAGTCGGATTTTAAAGCACTATTCATCAGCTTCAATGCCTATACCGCATGACCTCCACCTCCATCCCATAGTTTCCCACCTAGCTCAACCCCCCCCCCCCTTTTTCCGATTAACCCCTATCGTAGTTGTTCCCAATATTTTAAAAAAATATATATATTTGAATTTGATCTTCAATAAAAATAAGACTCTAACCATTCATGTGTCTCTGATTTTTTTTTCTTTCTATAGTGAAATTTTGGCCCCATTTATCTCATAGTAGCAATGCACGTGTGTGTTATACGTGAAAAAGATTTAATTCATTAATTGATTATTAAATTTATTTAAAATACAAAGTTGATGAGTAATAAAATCGAATTAAATATTGTAAAAGTAAGTGAATAATTAAAATACCAAGAAAAAAGACACTAAATCTTTTAACCTGAAAATTTGATATTTTCGACCAATAAATGATAAAAATACTGAAAAATATGGTACATATAAAAATACCAAAAAAATGTTGGATTTAAGTTATCTATTATTTGATTAATTGTTGGTCTCAATAAATATTGGAATTTACCATCAATTCAAAAATTAAGAATAATTAGGTCAATATTATAAGAGATTTAAACAAGCTTTCAAAATATTACCTATATGAGCAATGAAAAATTGAATTCAAGAGAGGTTGTAATAAAACAAAGAAACACTAACATAAAAAATTTTAATGTAAACATAGGAATTAATAAACCAATCTCAATTATGCTGAATACTCGACCTGTCACACTAATTTAATAAACTAACCTCAATTATTATACCGAATTCTTGACTTGTCACACCAATCTCTTATAATGCTGCTTGACATTAAATTAATAAAAAAATAAGTGCCACAAAACATAGGAATTAACGTAAACATATTAATTAATAAACTAAAACAGAAGAATTAATAAATTAACTTCAATTATGCTGAAAACTCCAACTTCGACTTCATTGAGTTTGTCATAGAAGAGCATGAGACCATAGAACTTCAAATAAATGACTATGACAAACCAACTTCTAACTCTAACGTGAATGGAAGAAAAAACATGTTCGATAACTTTGGTAGAAAGTTTGATCCCATGTGATATTAGAATCCCTATCTAGTTATATATATGTGTGTGTGTGTGTGTGTGAAGGAATTCAAAATATTTTAGAAGTCTAATAAGCAGGAAAGATAAAAAAAATATATGCATATGTATCACTTAAAAATTATCAATATGTGGTATTAAAATTCTAGTAGAGTTTGTACATATATATATAAACTTTATCTCTATGACAATACATTCTTTATTTTTCATAAAAGAAATAATGCATTGTCATAGAGATAAAGTTTATCGATAAAGTCATAAAGATAAAGTTTATATAACTAATATTTTGATAAAGCTTATCTAGGTAATATTTTGATAAAGCTTATCTAGGTAATATTTTGATAAAGTTTATCTACCAAGTCATAGAGATAAAGTTTGTCTATCTAATATTTTAGAAGTCATGTATGTATAAAAGACAGGAAAATATGTTGGTATAATTGGTTTTATGGTAATAATTAAGGGTAAAATAGGAAATCAAAAATTTTGCACACATGATAACATTTATAAATACTAGCAATGCACACTTGCGTTGCACGTGAAAAAAATTTAATTCATTAATTTGTTATTAAATTTATTTGAAATACAAAGTTGATAAGTAATAAAATTGAATTATTTTTTGTAAAGGTAAGTGAATAATTAAAATACAAAAAAAAAAGACACTTAATTTTTTAACCTCAAAATTTGATAAATTTCAGGCAATAAATGATAAAAAATACTTAAAAACATGATACATATTACATTAACGTTTTGTTTTGGATGTGGTACCTAACTTTAACTATTTTTTTAAATATATTTTTCTTATAGTTTGAATAAAAAAATTTTAGAACATACAATTTTTATTTATAATGTTATAATAAAATATGAGCAATGAAAAGTTAAGTTTAATAAATTTGATTACAGAGTATTAAGATTTGGACAAACTTTTAAAATATTAGCTATATGAGCAATGAAAAATTAGATTCATGAGAGGTTGTAATAAAACAAAGAAACACTAAAATAGAAAATTTTAATGTAAACGTAGGAATTAATAAACTAAAACATAAGAATTAATAAACTAACCTCAATTATTATGTCGAATACTTGATCTGCCACACCAATCTTTTAGAAAGCTGCTTAACATTAAATTTTTTTAAAAAAATTAAGTGCCACGGAACATAGGAATTAATAAACTAACCTCAATTATACCGAATACTCGACCTACCACACCAATTTAATAAACTAAAACATAAGAATTAATAAATTAACTTCAATTATTATGTCGAATACTTGACCTACCATACCAATCTCTTAGAAAACTGTTTGACATTAAATTAAAAAAAATTAAGTATCACAGAACATAGGAATTAACGTAAACATAGGAATTAATAAACTAAAACAGAGGAATTGATAAACTAACATTAATTATGCCGAAAATTTCAACTTCAACTTCATTGAGTTTGTCACAGAAAAGCATGAGACCATAGGACTTCAAATAAATGACTATGACAGGCCAACTTCTAACTCTAAATGTGAATGGAATAAAAAATATATGTATATGTATCACCTAAAAATTATCAATATGTGATATTAGAATTCTAGTAAAGTTTGTACAATTGAATGAAAAAAAAATAATGTATTGTTATAGAGATAAAATTTATATATATGAAGGAATTCAAAATATTTTAGAAATCTAATAAGTAGGAAAGACAAAAAAATATATGTATATGTATTACATAAAAATTACCAATATGTGGTATTAGAATTCTAGTAGAGTTTGTATAATTGAATGGAAAAGAAATAATGTATTGTCATAGAAATAAAGTTATTTATCAAGTCAAAGTAATAAAGTTTATCTAACTATTATTTTGATAAAGTTTATCTAGGTAATATTTTGATACAGTTTATCTACTAAGTCATAGAGATAAAGTTTATATAGTTAATATTTTGGAAGTCAAGTAAGTATGAAATATAGGAAAATATGTGGATGTAATTGACTTTATGATAATAATTAAGGGTGAAATAGAAAATCAAAATTTTTTCACACATGCTGACATTTAGAAGTAGTACTAATATTTTGGAAGTCAAGTAGGTATAAAAGATAGGAAAATATGTGAGTATAATTGACTTTATGATAATAATTAAGGGTGAAATAGGAAATCAAAAGTTTTTCACACATGCTGACATTTATAAGTAGTATAAATATATATTTGGTAAGAAAATATAGGTAATTATAAAAATGGTGATAAAAAATCCATTTAGGTCTATTTAATATTAAAAAGCTCAATTTGAAAAATCATATTCACTTTGAATTCCAAAATATCATGCAATTTTCAATTTGTACAATCAAACATTTAAAATCTTAATTTACATCATCTATGTTATGAATAGATAACAATGTGGACCTGACTCGACCGCCATTAAGTTGAATACTGAAAATTGAATGCTAAATTTTAAGTGTTGAAGGTTGAATTAGGCATTACTAATCGAATAAGCTTCCTGCTCGACACTTGTTATAGAATAAGTAGTAGTTAGCTCCGACATGGGATTGAAGTCACTTAAGGGGTTAGCTCTACAAATATTGAAAGAATACCGACAACTAATTCATCCACATATGTTGGAGCAATGGTGGAAGGGATTGATTCCATATCCGATGAAAGGCCAAGGCAATAAAGAAGAAAGATCAAGCGCAGGGCCTAGACTCTCACCTTGGACATTTTAGTTCGGTGAAGTCAATTTCCAAAACAAGATTCGGAATTCGTAGAAGAAGAAGAAGGCTTGGCTTTCGCTACCTCTGTTACCGCTAGAAGTAAGGTACACCCATTATTAATTCGAGTGCTAAGCTAAAACGACATGTGTTTGGTTGTGGAATGATGTGCGCTATTGAAAGTGTAATTCAGGTGTATTGAATTGAATCAAATTATTTGACAACAAAATAAGGTAAAGTCTGAAAATTACTATTATTTTAATTTTGCATTTTTTTTAACCATATCTCTACTTATCCTACCACCACCATCATAGTGGTGGTAGAGGCATATGATGGTAATGGCAGCAACACAATGGTGATGGTGGCGGTGGCGAGACACAATAGTGGTGGCAGTGATACAATGTTGGTGATAGTGGTGGTAGCGACAACAGCACAGTGGTGGTGGATGATGAGAATTGAAAAGTTAAGAATGTAAGTGGTATGATTTTTAGGTTATCAAACAAATTTAATTCATTAAGTACTTAAAGTATTCAAACAACCCCTAACTCTATCATGTGCATTTCACATAAAATGCCAACAGTCCGTGAATTTATACATAAACTCATACCCAAAATAATTTCAACTCACGTACTCTTATTTATAATGAAAAACTGAACAACAGTCTAGAAGAGGTTCACACATTGCTTCCAATTCCATACTAGTAAGAGTATCTAAAACCATGACTCAAATTTGTACTTAAATTTAAATTTACATTTAAATAAAAAACTTGATTTGATACAAAAGGCTCAAATGGAGAAACTCAAATTTAAAGATGGAGAAACTCAAATTTAAATGAGAAAAAATTTAAATTTAAAATAGAGTAAATATGAACATTAGTTCTTTAAAAGATGGTCAAATCTCACAATTTAAGAGTTCGGTAAAGATTTTAGTTTCTCTTAATTTGAGTAAAAAAAATGAGTCTCTATTAATTTGTTATAAATTTGAGTTAAATGTTAGATCAAATATTTTTAGACTTTTTATTTAAATTTAAATTTGAATAATGGTTGAAGATATCCTAATGGTGAAAATTGAAAATCGAAATATAATCAAACCAAACTAAACTAAGTTCTATGTCCCAGTCATTTGAAGTCAACTATATGAGTATGTCTTTGTCGTTCATTTCATTCATGTTGTCATTCTTTTTAATTATGTACTGTATGTTCATTTAAATTAAATATTTTTATATATATATTTTTATTTCATTCAATATTAATTAGGGTGTATTCCTACTAGGGCTGTTAGTCGAACGAGTCCGAGTTAAGTTTGAACCGAGCTTGAAAAACTTGTTTTTCAATCGAGTTTTAAAAATTGTTCAAGTTCGACTCGTCTAGGAAATGAGCCGAGTCCAAGCCAAGACCGAATACTTGCACATAAATGAGCTGAGGTTATAGGACTTGTTTTTCAAACGAGCCTAAAAACTTGTTTAAGTTTGAGTTTGTTTAGAAAACGAATCAAGCCGAATCCGAGCCGAACTCAAATAAAGTTGAGTATAATTAACAGCCCTAATTTCTACAATTATTAATAGAAATTCTATCATTTTTTTGAATCCTTAAAAATGTAATTTGAGATATTTTTGGGTCGGAGGAAGAGGAGGTTCATTTACTTCAATGGAAATCGAAGAAGAGGGCTTTTACCATTTTGTATCTCTATAAGAAACGGTGACGCAAGAACGCTGGTTGTCTGGGCAGTTAAAGAGAGCCCGTGAAGCGAAGCGAAGCGAGTTCTAAAACACTTGAATGAGCCCCAATCGATCTGGGCAAATTGTACGGTTTTCCGACTGTCCTCTACCGGTGAGTCCTCTCGTATTTTCATTCATATTCTCCATTACACATATGCATGTGTGTATGGTTAACCCTAACTACATGCATCTAATTTTAGTTTGAAGTTGCCTTTGTAGTCTATAATTATGAATATTTGGCACCCAATATACCGGAGAGCTACCAATTCCACCGTAATTTCAATTCAGGATTCTTAGGCGTTTGTATGTTTGCGTGTAAGTGTGTATGTGTTTGTACTCAATTTTTGCATCAACCGAACATTTGTGGTCTTGAAATTGATACCCATTTTGGAATGTTGGCACCTGATATGGCGGAGAGGGAACGTGAGTTATAATTCAGGATTCTTAAGCGTGGTATGTGTGTATAGTTACATGTGCGTGGTATGTGTTTGTAGTCAATTTTTTCAGCAACTAAACAGAGCGAGCAGGTCTGCTGCAAATCAATACAGGGCATGTAGGCATAAATGAACATGAATTTTATAAGAAAACATAGCCCTCAATAGAGCTTAATGGCAAAACTGGATTCATGTAGCCAACCCCATATATGTTGGGAAAAGAGTTTGTTGAGTTGTGGCACAAATGGTTAAACACGAACAATGCAGTGATAAGGCTACTAATGAGCTCCGATGTGTTGGTTCATTTTCAGTTGTTGATGTTCTTGTCCTGTATGTTCAACCGATCATAGGCTAATTCAACAAGTTAGAGTTGAAGATTTTTTCCAATTTGGCAATTTGGCTTTGTTAACCGGAGCTGTTGGAAGAGGTGGACTGGGTACAGTCTAACCTTCAGGCATTATACTCACGAAATCGTTGTTTTCAGATTTGACCCAATAACCTTTCTGCTGCTAGCCTGAGTATTTTATCACTGCAGAAAACAATGACCACTATCGCACAAGTTAGAGTTGATTAATTTGGGGGCAACAATGTTAGGTCCCAGGCCTAATTTTGAATCAGCAAAGTGTTACTTTTCATTTAAATACGTTTAGTTCTTATTTTGTGCATCATTTCAGGCGCTGAGATGATTCATTTGTCTTTCTATTTGCTGGTTTCTTTCAAAACTAATGATTTGTTTTTACTAGTCTGAGAATTAAACAGGGTAACCACCTAAACAAAGTATAAATTTTGTTCCGACGAGGAATGAACCCTGTTTATTGAATGCATGATTTTGGTTTTCCAGGTTCTTAAAATTGAGGCAGACAAGGTGTTTTATTGATCTAGAATGCTGAGTGTTTGTATCCACAATTTGTTCATTCTGTTTCATATTGGCAGTCTCATTTGCAGTGGCCTACCATTCAGTCATGGGAATTTGTAAGTTTGCTTGAAAGCTTTTGCAATGGATATCAGTAGGAAACCTTAATTAACAGCAAAACATTTTGTTTAAATGGTGTGTGTATTTGCATTACATGAAAATCTTATGCTATTTCACAGGATTGAAAGCAAAGTTTTGACTGTTGGAGAGGAGCTGTGGAAGGAAACGCTGCCATTACAAATGGGCTCCCAACTTTACCAACTGCAAGGGCTTAAATCACATACGTGGTACGAAGTGAAGATCTCATATCCAGCTTCTGTACGTGCATTGTATCTTCCTCCTGTTGCCTGCTCAAAATTTATTAGTCAAAGCTTACCTCATAGTTTTATTTATCAGTTAACTCATTAGATTGAATGACAGATACCCTCTAGCTTTTCTATACAATTGAAGAGAGGCAATTCAGAACTGGGGCTGAACCGGCAACGGAAATTACTCAACACTGAAAAGTTAATTTTCAAGAGTGATGACCTGGACTTGTTTACTAACCAGGTTTTCTTATCCTCATCCTATAAGAATATTTTTTTGCCTTTGAGAAGCTTTAAATGAACAGTTTTGTTTAGGGTGGAATGTATGTCCTGGTGACTGTGGAGCCTGAGGGGATTGTTGCAATACCACACGGACAAGAGAGGGAATATGTCATTTATAATATAGGTAATTCTGGTATTCTTTTCTAGCTAATAGCAAATTGATTACGGATTTCATAACTTATGGCCACTAGTTATGTTTATTCTTTCATTTGAAATGTTGCATTAGTTGTTTCATACAGACTTTACAGTTTTTTCAGGCACTGTTTTTTCCTTCTTTTTCACAGGACTTTACGCTTCTTTTGGTCAATCACTTTTCTCTTTGTTTGTTAAGGGGTTTGGAAATAGTTTAGCAATTGACACGCCTCAGTTATGAATTCTCAGTCGTTGCTCCAATCTCAATGATTATTGATGACCACTTAGTCATTAAAGAATAAGTGTTAGACAAATGTAAACAGAAAGGAAATTGTTATCTTTAACATGGAAGCTCTTTAATTGTGTTGGTCATTAGAAAGAAATTTAAATGGAGCTTAAGCATCTTCGTCGCATGGCTGCTGGATTAAAAGAAAGAGAAGATAAGGGGAAAAAATAATTTACTTCTGCATTTCATTTGTTACTTACTATTTTTGTCAAAACTAACAGTTTTAGGGATATAATGATGGGAATCAGATTGTCTTCGTTTTTGTAGGCATATAGGTAGACCTAAGGATTTTATTGAGCTTTTGATTATTTCGATGGATTAATTTGTCATTTGGTTAATTTATTTATGGGATGCTGTCCTAGGATTGTTTTTAAGTTTTAGTAGATACCTGTTAGGCATAGTAGGTTTAGATTAGGACTCTGTAATTTAGTGTGTTGTTGTTATTAAATAAACTGGATGGATATACAGATTTTTGCAAGCTATACTTTGATTTGATTCCTTCCCAATCTTTTTTCTTTCTTCTTATGCTCTTCTTCCTCTCTTCGCATCTCGTTTTCATCTTTTTAATTCCCCTCTCTCTTTTTTTAATCATTCTTCTCCAAATATTCTCATATCTTTCTCCAAATTCTTCTTCCAGTCTGCATCATATAATTTATATAGATCTTTGATAGTTTACAAAATAGAGGTCTGCTCAATGTTCAAAATTTTTTATTTTTGGATGAAACAACCGAAACTTTTTGGTTTCCGTGAAAACTGGAATCAATCAGTGATGAAAATAAAAATTCCTATGTTTTAGTATCAAAATTTCAAATTGTGTCTTTGTTTCCAAGATGTTTCCTAGTTGACTGAAAGACCGTTACAAAAAATTGATCCTTGGGTCTGGTTGCCTAAGACCAATTGGGAATATTTATATTTGTCTTATGTTTTTTCAGTGTATTTGTTAATGGGTGCATGAAAGGCTTCACAATCTTAGCGGTTTTAGAACTTTATGCACTCTTGATATGTATAGTACTTCAAGTTCTGCACCTGAGATGTATTAATATGGGCAATGGTTGCAGAGTTCACTTCTGAATTATGATAAATAACCCTGAGATGTATTAATATGGGCAGTGGTTGCTGATTTCTCTTCTGAATTCTGATAAATAAACCTCCATCCATTTTGGGTAAGCATTATGTGTCACCTTTTACTTCAACTATCTAGGACTTCTTTATTTGCATGGTGGACTGATTTGATTATAGTAATATTAGAAATTCAGTAACAAGAATAGGTATAGAGAAGTAACTGGGCTTTTGAGAAAAGTCATTGTGCGAAGAACATAAATTAGTATTACTTTACGTAGAACCAATGGGTATGAAGGACTCGAAAACCAACTCCAAGTCCTTAGGGTCTGAAGCTGTGTTGAGTTTAGATGAAATTATTTCGGTGAAACAGTGTTACTGTGGTTAAATTTCTGGTGTACATCATGATTCCTGATACCTTCTCACATAAAATGATTTAGAAGTTTGTTATTCTTACTTTAATCCCAAAACATAATTAAAAAGCAAATCCCTTGGATGTAATTTTGCACTACTTTAAGACAGGTTACTGTTACTAGTCTCATATTGTTATTGATAATACAAGATCAGTTATGGTTGTTTCTTCCCATTTGTGATATTATCATATTAGTCTTTTGATGTTATGCTCTTCTCTTCTCCGATTGCAAAATTATTGGAGGATTCTCCAGTTATCTTTAAATGGGTAAGGATATGCCACATGCACTAATTCAGTCTTTTTTGGTTTTTTTAAAATTGAAAGTACCAATTCAAATTTAAGATTTGTGGATAAGGACACATTCTTGCCATTTAAAAGAAATGGGTGGATTCTCCAATTATTTTGCAACTGGAGAGGAGCCAAACCCAGTCTTTTGTATGGCATATATATCCATAAAAATTATAGATTTCACAAAGTAATTATTTTGACTTGAATCATCGTACAGTAGACATGAATTATCTATTGTCCGTCTTAATTTGGCGCCTTAGTTAATTCTCTTTGTATTTATCCATTTTCATGGCAGTTTGTGACAAACTATTATTAGGCATCCCCCACAAAGCCTGGTGGGTTGTAATTTTGGTATTGCTTTGCTTGGGACTGGCATTTGTGATCCCATCATTTCTTCCATCCTATTTGCTACCAAGAAATCAAAGCTCACAATCAGCTGATGAGATTATTTCCAAGGACTCTTAACTTCATCTTGTCTTTGCCACAAAGTACATAGCATTTTGCTCTGAAGATTGGTGTTGACCAGAGGATATGGTAATCGAGATTGGGGCTAGAGGATTTTCTAACAGTTCGAAGTCTTAGTTTGGAAGGGCATGAGGCATGACCTGTCCCTGTTGGTTATTTTGAGGAAAAAGATTACAAATAAACATCAATGCTTGACCATGTACTTATTAAAGGCGATTTTTGCGTCATCTGGAACTTGTGATTGTAAATTTCCTTCTCCCGTATATCTTGAGTTTATGTTTGCCTTTCGTATCTTTCACTTGTGAGAAGTTATCATAATCCGGTTTTATCATTGTCTATCATTACGACCCAAAAAAAAAAAAAAATGTTGAAGAAATATTATATGACCTGACCCGACCCGTTCTTAATAGAGAATGAGTCTAGTGGAAAAATAGGAAGACACACTGATAATGCACGTTTCTTTGTTAGTTTTTGAGTAAATTATTTATATGATTCTCAAACTATGATTATTGTGTCAATTAAGTCTTTAAATTTTTATTTTTTTTTTCAACTGGTCAATGGTGCCCTTCTATGTGCCTTCGTTAGAGTTTGTCAGTAACATAACTATATGACACAAAAAAGACAAAAGGATCCAATTGACATAATTATAGAGTTTAAGGGGTTCAATTGACCAAAAAACAAAAAGGGTGCAAGGGCTTATATGACACATTGGTCATAGTTTGAGGGACATTTGTGTTGTTTACTCCGACCATCACTTCTCGTTAAAAAGATTCAATTGACACAATTAGAGATTTTTGAGGTTCAATTGACATTAAAAAAAAAAGTTTAGATGTTTAATTGGCACACAAAGGTAATAATTTGAGAGTTATACGTGCAGTTTACTTATAAAAAAAAAAAAAAAAAAAGAGGAAACCAGCACGATGCATGAGCGTCAACTGCATATGTCCAGCTTCTTTTCCATTACCATCTATTTCCTTGATAGCTTTCGTTTTGTCTTTGAGAATGCGACCAGAGGTGTTAAATGTTATCTCAATTTCTATATGCTCGATGTGCGAGTCAACAAAAAGAGTAAATATTTAATATAACGATAAAATTATTTATTACCGTTATTTCATATCACCGTCTAATAAGAAATAATCAAACGGACAAATTTAGTTTTACTACTTACGTAAAGTAGTTATTACATTACATGAGAGTTATTATTGAATGTAATCGGATCTTCTTATCACTGGATGGTGACTCTGCAAAATGCCCTTGAGTCGCATTGCATTGAATTGCGATCGGATTAAGATGTTTTTTAGTATTTATTTACATAAATTTATTTAATGGTAGATCACTCACTATGTATTTTCGTGAGATTCATTATGTATACGTAGACTCTTTACTCATACACGAAAGAAAGATGAATTACCATTAAATAAAATTGTGTTAAAAAGGTAACGAAGAGGATCATAATCCGAGTTGGATTACCTGCGTCTGTTTCGAACAAAGGGATATATCATTATGTTTAGAGGTCATTATAATACTAGCTATTAACACGGTGTTTTATTTGACAAAACCTGCACAATTCCTTTTTCCAAAACGATATAATTTACATGAGAATATATTATTTAAATTTAAGGGTTAATTGCACCGAAAGTCTTTAAAGTATGAAGTTTGTTGTATTTTAGTTCTTAATATTTTAATTACATCATTTTAGTCTCTGAAATATTGAATATGTTATATTTTTATGCGGCCTCTCAAACAAACAGACAACATCTAGATTGCTAAAGATTTTTTATTATAAATTTTGGCCAAGAGTTACTCAAATTGTTTTTTTTTCCTATATTTAAGTATCACGTGATGAGCTCGTTTGGTAGACATATTATGAAGGGATTAAATATTGGATTACACTATTTTTTATTTAATCAGGCCTAATACTTTGTTTGGTAAGCAATTTTGAGTTTGTATTAATTTCAAAAACGTATATTAATAGTATATTTTTTATATAAGACACCTGTATTATAAAATGTATTTTAATACCACCAGAAAGAAATGATATTATAATCTACCTCAATGAATTATTTTACAAAAATTACTATTATAACCCCCATATTTAATAAAATCAAGTTGTCTTCAACGTAAAATATACTTTGTCAAACGCACGCTTCTCACTCCCATCGTTCTTCGCCGGCTACTATCAACAGGAGGTCTTCGTCTCTGCAAGGTCGACAAAACCATAAGACTAAGGTAAGAGATGCATCACTTTTCAAGTTTGAATCGATAATAGGACCGATTAAATGATAATCTATTTGGATTTATTGAGTATCAGATTTTTTTTTGCATTTTGGTCATGAACCAGCAACTGCTTTGCTGGAAAAGGAGTATTCAAAGAGGCAGCAAGCGAATTGGCTTCCCTGTACACGTGCACCAGACTGAAATTCAGTCTCCCCAGAATTTCCTTAATCTGCCTCAACACTCCCCAATATTTCCATGCTCTCCAACGTTTTCAGCTTGTATTGACCCATGTTGAACCCTCATTATCTTATGGTTTTCTGTGTGATGCATGTTCGTTGTTCATTCCTCTTTGTCGGGCATGTCAACCTAATGAGGCTGGATGATTTTCCTTTTTCTGCTCTCATTTTGGTAGTTGTGCATAAGGATCAATTGGCTGTGAAGATGTATGATGAATGGAGGATAAATAGAGGAATTGGACCAGTGACGGGCGTATAGTGAATTGTGAACTTGTTTATGTTTTTTGGCTATTTAGGGAAACCAATAATGAAAATATTGTTATCCTTGGTTTTACGTAGGTAGTTTCTGTTTGAACATTGTTAATAAATCAATTGAGTTTGTTAATTTCTATTGTTATTCATAGATGTTCTTTATCTGAATTCGTTAATTTTTAGTAGTGATTTCCTAATACTTTTTTTTTTGACAATGGGGACATGGCTAAACATGCTGACAAAAGAGCTAGGGTTTATGGGGTACTGGAGCAAATTGAGAGGCTAAATTTCTTTGACAGAATAAGAACTGGATAGATGATTGTGAATGATCAAAAAAGAGTCGACTACTTCTTCAGCTTGCTCGATATTGCGAGGCTATATTAGTTGCAAATGCTTCTTGATGGTAAACTTTAAAGTGAGAAAATTCTCACTTCGATGGCGAATTCATGCAATTTTCTAGTTTGTAGTAATAAATAAGTTGACTTAACGTAGACTTTAATGTGACTTTTAATTTTATTTTAGTTTTTATCTGTAATTTTGAGTTGTTATGTGAATTTATAATGATTCACATAAATGCATTGATTTGAATAAAGTTTTATTTTTTTGATTGATGGTATTTTTTTTTGATATTATTGTCAATTAATTATTACTGTTATTAACTCAATGGAATTTTTTTAACTTAATGAAATTTTTTTTGTAAGTATAAAATGAATAAACTTGATCTTTTTGGTAATGAGGTTAAATCTCGATCATTTTCCTTATTAATGATGATGGCATTTGGAGGGGATCATGATATCATTCATGTTATTGGCAGTGTTAAACATTATGATTAATTAAGGGTATTTTTGTTAATTTAACATTAAAACGATGTAATAATTTTCTAACCAAACAATTAATTAAACTAAACAACTACTATTCAACACTTATATTGTATATGCCAAACACTAGATAAAATTACGTATTATTCTAATACCCCATTTAATCTTGTATTTTATCCATATGTATTGTATTAGCCTGTATTACTTTATTTAATCCGTCCATTTCTAATACGACAACCAAACAAGCCCGGTAAATTTTATGATAAAAAATTATTAACAATTTCAATGTTTATTTGCTTGAAATATTACATAAAAATATATATAATATTTTAAAGGTCAGAATGATACAATTAAAATATTGGAGACCAAAATAAAATAAACTCCATACTTTAGAGACCTCCAATACAGCTAACCCTAAATTTTATTAACTCACTTAATTCATTACTATCATTGATTGGTAAAGCGGTCTCAAAAATTACTGGAACTCGTTGTCAGTTCAACAACAGTGAATAATTAAGTCATCAAGTTAAAAACTAAAATTCTTTCTCTTATGTTTTTACTCAATCATGGGTCATCGAACATAAATTTAAGTCAGCAAATGAAATCCCAATAATATTTACTGTTGCGTACTTATAATAGTATAGTTACTAATAGACCTTTAGTTCAATGATACTTCTTATTTTATGAAGATTTTGCTTTTTTGAGGTCAAGAGTTCAAGTCCCCTTCCCTCCCATCCCAAAAAATAAAAAATAATAAGTATGATGGGCCCACTAAAATACGTGCTCACCAGATTCTCTCTACTACGCTCCTCTACTGGATTTACTTGACAACGAGTTCAAAGAAAGTTTTGAAAAGCGAGTAAGGCGGGATGGGACCACGTGGCTGTCCGTCCAAAATATGACCGTTATGAGAAGACAGAGAGATGTTTATTAAAACCACCATTTTCCTCCGCTTATCGGTCTCTGTTCGCCGTCCTCTTCTCCTCTCATCTTTCTCTCTAAAACCCTTTCTCTTTGGCTCATGGCGATCGCAACGGAGACCCAGTCAGAACAGAAGGTGCGCTCGGGGGGGGGGGGGGGAGAAAGCAAAGAAATTTGCCGTATTCTGTTTCTTTCCGAATTTTGGGGGGTTCATGAGTGAAGTTTTGAATCTAGGGTTTTTTGTGGTCTGAAATTAATGTTATAGTATTTAATATTCTGATAGTAATCTTGGTTTCAATTCCTTATCAAAAGTGGCTCGATCCGTGCAATTCTTTCTAATTCTTTTTAAACATAGGGTTTCGATTTTGGTGCTCTGTTTGGTTGCTTAGAAAATGCTGGAAAAGAAAGTACAATTTTTGATTTCGTTTAGAAGGAGAAAACTATATGCTAGAGGGATTAGTGGGGTTTCATATGTTGTCTCAATTTTTTTGTCCCTTCCCTTCGGATTTGGAGTTTTCAGGTGTAGATTCTTGTGCCGACTACAGCATTATACCTAAATGCACACTGAACTTTTAAGAATAGGAGTTTTTGATAGGAATCTTTTGTTTTTTTAAGACCTAGTGGGCTTGAACCTTGTGTAATTATTTCTTCGGAGTTCCATTTTTCTGGAAACTTTTACTTTTTTGAGAAAAAAAAATATAATTCTTATGTTAAGATAAATACTTTTCCCTGAAGCACAGTAAACATACATGATAGAACTTTCCCAAGCTTCCTACATGATTTTGTCATGGAGAGAAGTTTGATATTATTTAGGAGTTTTGCTTGTTCCTGAAATTTATTACCATTATTTACTTTCTGAGTAGTGAACCACGGAAATAACTTAAATTTTAAACATCTTTCTGTTAAAATTTGATTTATAATGGCTGTGGTTGAAACCATAGGTTCTAATTTATAATGTTGGTTGGATCCTATTTCATGCTAGTTATTTTGTTGCAAAGCTTCTGGCTCTACTTATGGTTTCATTAGGTGTGCACGCAGGCATCTTCGGAGGTTACCACAGTGGAGAACAAAAGGTGGACTCTAAATGACTTCGACATTGGAAAGCCGCTTGGAAGGGGAAAGTTTGGTCACGTTTATTTGGCAAGGGAAAAGAGGGTTTGTGATTTTGGCTTTAAAAGTATCATGTTCTAGATCCTAGTTTTTGTGCTATGGCATTTTATTTTTCCAGAATTTAGCCTTAGTAATTTTAGGATCCATCAAACACGTGAATTTCAATCAAGTTCTACCACCTGTGCTGAGTTTTGGTTCCTAGGTTTCAAAGTAAAGCAGTGGGCTCAATTTACAGTGAAATGCATGTATTTTTGCACTTATTTTATGGACCATGAAATGCTTGTGTTCCCATACCATTTTTGCTACATTCTATCTGATTTTTTTTTAGCTTCAATGCCTGAAATTTACCACCTTTTAGGTGGCAATCATGACTATGAGATTTCAAATACCTTTCCTCTTGTAAGCCAAATAAAATAGTTAAGATTGTAGTTTTGTGATTGTAAATGTAGATAGAAATTTTGTATTGTGGAGGAATTTTAATACAAGTTCGAATTGTAATGTACTTTTTGCCACCGCATCATTCTGGAATGCTTTAATCATATGGCCAGTTCAATTCATATGTTTTCTTTCATGAAACAGAGCAATCATATTGTGGCTTTGAAGGTTCTATTCAAGACTCAGCTGAAACAGTCTCAGGTTGAGCATCAGCTTCGCCGTGAAGTTGAGATACAGAGCCATCTTCGACATCCTAATATTCTAAGGCTTTATGGGTACTTCTATGATCAGGTAGAGTTGGTTCATTTTAGTCTGAATGAAGTAGGAAAATTTGCAATTATCTGCTCAATAGATTTACTTTTGTAACATAATTATTGCAGAAACGGGTTTACCTGATTTTGGAGTATGCTGCCAAAGGAGAACTGTACAAGGAGTTACAGAAATGCCAGTATTTCAGTGAACGACGTGCTGCTACTGTGAGTTTTTATCCCGCTGTAGCTTTAATTCCTATTTATTTGTTCTCTCCATTTGTCATTGCCATTAGCTTTAAGAAGTGTGACTAATAAAAAGCCTTGTTTGAGGTTCTTGTTTTCATCTCTCATTGTAATCAACTTGTTCATATTTCATGCCATTTATGACATTCTGAATTTCACGATGCTTTGTATGTTTCTGCTTTGCATGACGTAATTAGCAATTTTAATCACTATATATATTGAAACTGATAAGAAGTTCTTTTGTGTGCATATGAAACTTCAATTAGTATGTGGCACAATTAGCTCGGGCCCTCATATATTGCCATGGGAAGCACGTAATACATAGAGATATCAAACCAGAGAACCTTTTAGTTGGTGCCCAGGTAATTATTAGCTTGTTATTATTTAGCTCTGTGTTCTTTTACATTCATGAACCTTATCGTATCAGCTTGGGTTCTCTCTCAGGGTGAACTTAAAATTGCAGATTTTGGTTGGTCAGTGCACACTTTCAGCCGCAGGCGGACCATGTGTGGCACTCTTGATTATCTCCCACCTGAGATGGGTATGTGCAGGTCACTAGCAATTTAACATTTTAAAACTTTTCCTTTTTATAAGAAGGGAATCACAATATTGAAAATTTTGATTTGGCGGGTCACCATTACTTGACTTAGAAAGGCGCTCAAAAGTTGATACTTGGGGTAAAGATCCATTTTGGGTTGTATAATGAAACTGGTAACCAGTACTGTTCATTAGCAGTTAAACATTTTAGAACTTTTCTTTCCTATAAGAAGGGAATCACAATATGGAAAATTTTGGTTGTCTTCGGTGAAATTTGGCTCAAAAGTTGATACTTGGGATAAAGATACATTTTGGGTTGTATAATGAAACTGATAACCAGTTTCCTCCTTATTTCCTCCTTATTTGTGTGTACTTTTTAGGTGGATATTTTCTCATAAGCAGCGTTGCGATGTTTGTTTTACAGTGGAGAGTGTAGAGCATGATGCAAATGTGGACATCTGGAGCCTCGGTGTCCTGTGCTATGAGTTTCTGTATGGCGTCCCTCCTTTTGAAGCTAAGGAACACTCGGACACATATAGAAGGTGAATGAGTTGCAAAATGGATATAAATTATTAAGGCTTGTTATTCCTCTCTGTCTCCCTCTCAGTTTCATGTGAGGAGTGAGTGGATGCATCTCTCAGTGAGACATTATTGATGGAATAACTTATTCATAGGATGTTTTGTAGTTCAGATTCTAATTGTTTATGAAATCATAGTATCTGCACCTTTACTCACATTACTGTTTTGTCTTGCTTGTCTAATTTTTGGGCAGGATTGTTCAAGTGGACTTAAAGTTTCCTCCCAAGCCTATTGTCTCATCAGCTGCAAAGGACCTCGTCAGTCAGGTTAGTTTTCTTCTCTGCAATCACATGATTGATCTCGGATTTTTATCGGTTGTGAGCTTGACATCTTTTTGGTCACTTCTTTTCTTGTTTTTGCAAACAGATGCTTGTCAAGGATTCTTCACAACGCCTGCCACTACACAAAGTACTTGAGCATCCATGGATCATTCAGAATGCAGATCCCTCTGGCGTCTATAAGTGATTAAAATTTGCAATGTTGTTATTGTTACACTAGAGTGAAAGGAACCTGTGATTTCAAATACCCTTATTCGGTCTGTTAAATAGATGGGCTGTATGAACATTTCACTTGCTAGCATGAAGAAGTGCATATGATTTGTTCAAGATGACCCCCACCCCTCTTGTGGCTAAATCTTACTCATCTTTCCATTGTACTTGCATTGAATTTGCTTTTGTACCAAAAAGAAGTAATTATCTAGCTATATCAAGTTCAAAGTTACTAACTAATGTGATATGAATTCATGGATAGAACTAGTTCCTGAAAATCAGTTTGCAAGGGAAGGGTGCTCAAAAATTTATGTATACAAATCTAATCTTATTTTTAATCGACATGAGATTTTAACATAATGAGGAGATCCCACAAATTTGGGAACAGGTTTTAGAATTTTTTTAGATCAATCTTAGATCAACTCCACGGATTTATAGAAGGGAAAACTTGTTCAACAAGCAATCTTGATTTATTAAAATGTGCCAACTGACCTTCAAGAATCAAAAGTTTTAAGAGGGATGGATTTCAATTATATAGGAATACTTTTCAGAATCAACTAATTCTCGAGAAAATATTCAATGTAACGGTAATATCATATTGATATTGTATCACCAACTAATAATAAAACTCAAAATAAACAATATGAACCCTATTTTCAATTATTTGATTGGTGATACCACATGAGACATGCTGACGTAATATCATCAAAATAAACAAGCACTCGTCGACTCCCCGCACCATGCTACATTAACAGGATAAACTTTGTTCCGCGTATGATCAGTTAATATTATAAGTGCTAACTTGTGAAACTGAAGCATATCCAGACTCCAAACACACAGCTTTCCATATCGTATTGCCATCACCAGCATAAAAGAATTTTGATCCTAAAGATTACATCCTGAAAAACTTGTCTGATAAGACATACTCATAATATAATACCAGTACACAAAACCATCAGATATTAACTGCAGCTGAGGCATCCTAACAAACCGCTAACCTTGAAACTTGTTCCTACACGACCCGATGAATTCGATTACAGTTTATTCTAGTACATATCAGTCGCAGATTCAAAGGTGACATTGAGATCAACTGCAGTGGCTACTGATGAAAACAGGAAGTACTCAAATGCTCTATTTCATGTCATGCTGGTAATGTCTTTTAGTTACCTGGCTTGTCTTCTTTACAACTCTCCCCATCCAGCTGTTGGGTTGGAGTCTCTTCCGCTTTTTTGAATTCAATTAAATCTTTAGAATCCAGGAAACTTGGCTGATTGGTTGAAGAAAGGAGCCTTGCCCACATCCTATCAGTAATCACAACTTTGTTCTGTCGCTCAATAATGCGCTGCACAAAAAAAAAAAAAAGGTTGCTGATTGCTACTACAATCCCATCAAAAGCCATACAATTTCTTTTTGTATTTTGGGATGGGTTTGTTTTGGGGGGGAGGAGGGGGGTTATTCTCTGCAATCATCTCATATGCGGTTAATAGTAGCCTCAGACAAACCGAGGAAAATCAAGAGAATAGCGTAAAAGGGAAATCGCTTTTTAGGTTGCAGTCACTAGCAACTTCCAGCAAGAACCATTTGAACTCAATTTCAATGGCAAAGTCTTTCCACTGTGAAGAAGTATGTTAGCCATCGGCCAATAGTATTGGCCATAATAACAGCTAATTGGAAGACAAAAAGGCATCCTATTCACCTGGCTACCCAAGCAGAGCATAAAGTTCTACATCCTACCCAGAACCCAATGAATAAGAAGAAACAACAAATGGAGAGCGCTCTTACTTAAAAAGATAAGAATCACTGGACAGTAGTCATATTATTGCTTCAGTCAGCTAAGAACACACCATGCAAAGTTTCCCACTTCAACAATAAAATTATCCACTGCCGACTACCAAGGAAAAAATTGCAATTTATACAGTTCACCGCCCAAGCAGCACAACATTAGCTTTCAATCATCGGAAAGGGGAAATTGCATTTTTCACCCCGAAAGATTAGGAATTCACACTTTGCACCCTCAAAATTAGATTTCCCACATTGCACCCTCAAATGTATAACATTTTTTTGCAATGTGGCACTGTTGTTAGCTTCCGTTGCTTATTCCCTAAAAAATCACCCCATTGACGTTGACGGAATGAGCAACGGAAGCTAACAACGGGATCAAATTACAAAACTTTTGATACATTGAGAGTATAATGTGAAAAATCTAATTTTTGAATGTGAAAAATCTAATTTTTGAAGGTGCAAAGTGCAATTCACCCAATCTAAAATCACAAACGCCTTGTATAAAAATGCCTTTATAAAGCACTTGGCAACTCAACATCATTGGACTGGCAGAAACTCAAATTGGGTAGATTGCTAGCAAACAATATTACCCTGAGATGATAACTAAGTCCCAATTTAATTTACAAAGATGGACAGATGCAAACTGTGTAATAACATACTATCAACAGAATGCTATTTACAATATATATACTTTTGGGACTTCGAAGGAACTTACATTGAAAGGAATATACGTCTGTCTGCCATTGACAAGCCCGCTTGTATAGCCTGTGTATCCTGCCATTGCTCCATGAACAGCACTTTGAGCAAGGAGGGTGCAGTACACGTTGTCAGATGCATTGCTTGGAATGGCACGGATCATGTATGTGGGATCTGCCCAATAAATTGGTTAGGTACTAGTATACTGCATAAATTCATATGGCAAGTCAAGACATAAATGGTTATTGCCCAGTTTAGTTTGGTGTGCAACCAGAGATGTATATCGGGTACAGAATAAATCTTTGGCAATATTTGCGCAAAGTGTCTGTCCTCGTATACAAACCCACAGCCTTGCGGTTGTTAGTCCGATCATTTTACCACTCACTAGGCAATGACCCTTGTCAAATCAAAGACATAACGCCAAAAAATGAAATACGAGGTTACTGACCTATATATTTAAGAGTAATAGACATCTTACATTGCCTTGCAAAATGATCCTAAGACAAATAGACAAAACAAATTAGTGACAGAGCGATTCTATTACAGTATACGGATTTCAAAATCATGCTTAAGCATTTCAATGGTGGAACCCAAGTATCAGGTCACCCTTTCAGATATCATCTGGGTTTTGATGTGTAAGCCAATAAAATAATGTAAGATGCTTTATTAACAAATTGTTACAGGATCCGAACACCCAAACATCAGTCACACTGAGCTAGTAATTGGGTTGCTTCCTATGCAAAGACACTGCTCCATTGCTATAGATACATATATTAAAAGGCCACTTATTCCATGTCATAGAAAATAAGGGATCTTTTTTTCCCTGTTCTCTTTCCTGGTCGAACATAAGGGGACCACAATAGCTTCGAATCCTTATCAATACAAAGGTAATCAATTTAAAATCCAAAGAGAAGAAAAAAATAGAATTTTGAAGAGAAGCAAACACATCAAGGTACTAGTGTAAATGCATAAGACAAGTACTTAATCAGAAGCAAAAATGGACCAGGGGAACAGAAAGACAATAAAATTGACACCTCCATCTAGGACATTAAATTTTATGACATCATTGCTGTTAGTGCATTAATAGAATCCCAAAGCTTAAAAAGTTTCACACATAGCACGTTAATATACTAACATCAATATGGATAATAAGAGAATGTAATCAGAAGCCAAGAATTGAAGAGGTAATTATCAATTTAAAATCCAAAGAGAAGCAAAAATAGAATTTTGAAGAGAAGCAAACACATCAATGTACATAGGTATATATGGATAGTATGTAATCAGAAGCCAAAATAGACAAAGGTGACAGAAAGGTCATAAATTGACTACTCCATCTAAGACATTAAATTTTTTAAATTATTATTGCTGTCAGTGCATTAATGGAAACCCAAAGCTTAAAAAGTTTCACACAGAGCATGATAATCAACTAACATCAACATGGATAATAAAAGGACATAATCAGAAGCCAAGAAATGAAGATGCGAACAGCTATTTGAGATGGTCATAAGATGTCAAGGTTAGGAAATGTATCTTAGATCATGACCATTACCCTGATCCTCTGAGAAATCCACAACCCAACATCTTGGAGTTGCTTGTTTCCCGAAGCATCTTGCTCATTTGTGGCCTGCAAACTCTCTGAAAGAAGCTCCTGTCCTGCTCCTTCAGCTATCACAATGACCATGTGCCCACTTTCTTTAAGCCGTTTCTCTATGAATTCAAGTAGTCCACCATTTCCTTCAAGATAGAAAGGTGACTCTGGAATCAAACAACAGTCCACATCTCGGTTGGCTAGAGTAGCATACATTGCAATGAATCCTGCACCAGCAATTTTAAGACACTTAAAGAAACCAATGAATAATATAGAGCAATTTATTAGGAAACCGTTTGAAGAACTTTATTATAAATGTTCTGCACGAAGAACAATCATGCATTTCAAGCTCTATAAAGTTTCCTTAACATCACTCCTCCAGTAGAAATATAGGAGAGTATTAGTACTTCATTTGCTTTCTTTTAAGTAATGACTTCTGAGCAAATTTTTTTTATGGGCATAAGGAAATTATTTCACCAACAATTTCTTCAGCTTCTTTGCAGATCTGAGCTCATTTCCAAGAAAGATGCACAAACAAGAAATACAGAGATGTCTAAAATAGCTATGGGCATAGAATTGCTACTGAAAACTAAAGCTTTGACAGCAGTTTATAACTTGGTTATTAACTGAATAATATATCCAGCATATGGAGGTGAAACCTACCGCAGTAGCGACCCATTAGCTTCACTACACCTACACCATTCTCTGCACTTTCAGCTTCAACATGAGCGGCATTTATGGCACGTTGAGCTTCCTCTACAGCAGTATCAAAACCAAATGACCTGTCGATAACCTGCACAAGCCAGCTTTATTTAAGAAAAATAACAGCAAAAACTCAAGGGTATAAAGGACTTCCAATTACATAAATCAAATTATTTTCAATAAAAAACAGAAAACTTATATTAGTAAAAATCAATTTTTTTGTGCTACCATAGAACCTCTTAAGTTTCAGTTGGCCGCCAATTGCAACTCCAAGTCTCGAAATTGCCCTACCTCTGATCTGGAAGCTTTTCTCTTGAAATTCAACAATCAGTCAATGGAATGACACCCTTTTCACATCTACCGGCCATGATTTTTGCTTCAAAAAGATTTTGCAAAACCAGAGTGTTGTGATCAACCTTCACTAATGCACCACAACAATCACCATCTTCCCTAATACTTTTGCATTCCATAGATGGAAGGGCAAATCTTCAATCCCAATCAATCCACCCAAGAACACAATTCTATTCCTTTCAAAATTTGACTCGGGAATCCACTTGGATAATCCGATTAACCCAGCACTTTCCTCTGAAATACATCACCACTAAAAATAGCCAGAGCATGCCCTTGTTTCCACAAAAGAAAACCTTGAAATGGAATCAAACTTAATTTTAAATTTTAGTTTGTTCAGCAAAGCTCCCCGAATCCACCTCCAGGGAGTGAAGATGTTTTTCCTCTCGTAAATCACTGTATTTTTCCATCTAACGACGACAAAGTAAGTCTCACCTACATCATTTTGTGTCACAATTTCATTTTTCGTATCATCATGAGCAACTCCCCTATTCTAGAGATACTAGCACTCCTCAACATGCCATCTACCACATTCAAAAAACTCCTCCATACTTTAAAATCAATCATTTGAGGAACTATGAAATCTCTCTTCCTAGAAGAGTGAAACTTAAAAACAGTAAGGAACTTTCCATTCCTATTGAAATTCACTTCACCCCATAATTGGTATGAGTGCATCTGAATTTTCTGAACAATGTCACAAAACCGCTACACCTACTTGTGGCCTCGACCACATTGCATAACCATGAAGTGCACCACTCAATCCTACAATGATAGAAAAGCTAGCATAAAGAAATCCTTCTATAATTTTAATTACATCCCGACAAGATTCTTTATTGACCTCCACTAAGAAGATTTGATTTATTATCACCTCATTCTTGAGAATTTTTATTTTTATTTTTGGGAAAGTGGCTTCGAGGTTTCCATTAGAGTCTAATTCCTTGTGGCATTCTATTATCAAAAGTAAGTATTGAATCTATGCTAATGGATGAGACTCTAATGTGGTGAATAGAGGATCGTTTTGTAATCCTTGGAAGTTTATTTCTCAAGATCTGGATGATTTTGGAGAGCATATTTCTTTGAAAAGGGGGAGTGGGAAAAGAGTACGTTTTTGGGAGGATATTTGGGTTGGCGAGTCATCTTTTACTTTGTTGTTTCCTCTGCTCTAGAGATTGTCGGGTGCTCATAATACTCCCTTGGCAAGGGTTTCTAGTGTTTTTACGGATTCTTTTGGTTGGTGAAACTTAAATTTTTTCGTAACCTAAATGATTGGGATATCTTGGAGTGTTCTTCCTTGCTTTCTTTGCTTGAATCAGTTTCCTTGGATTTGCCAATTTGTGATAGAAAATTTTGGTCTCTTGATTCTCCATAATCTTTTCTTGTTGTTCCTATTTTCAATGGTTGATTGATATTCCAAATGATCCTATATTTGATCGTCATTCGATGATTTTGAAGGCAAAAGTGTCGGTTAAGGTGCAAGTACTTCCTTAGTTAGTTGCTCATGGTAAGGTGAATACTTGGTAAGCATTATTGTGAAAGTGTTGATCTTCTGTTTCTACATTGTACCATTGCTATTTATTTATGGTTCAAGCTTTGAGGGATGCAAATTTGGTGTGGGTAATACCTTGCAAATGTGCTTCCCTATTTACGATGATGTCAAAGGGTTTTGGACGTGGTAAGAGAGCATCCATTTTATGGAGATGTGCTAATTTGGCTATTTTTAGGGTGATATGGTTGGAACGTAATCGAAAAATTTTGAAAATAAGGAGGAAAACGAATGTTTATGGAAAAGAGAGAAGTTTTTGGCTTTTTTTTGGACAAAGGTTACTAAGGATTTTTGTTATATTTTCTTTGTTTTTTGTTTTTTTGGGAGGATTTCTTATTCACCATTTTTTGTATTTTTAAATATGCATCTTTCATTATTCCAAAAAATACACCTCTATTGCCCAAATAAAAACAAACACCAGTGTGGTATAACCACAACAAAATTATGTTATGAAATCTTTCCATCAGTTGACCGCAAGCCTTAATCAAATGAAAGCAATATAATACGCTCTCCGTTCCTAAATATCTGTCGTTTACATAATTTTTTTTGTTCTATAATATCTGTTATTTAATGAAATCAAAGCATAATTAATATTTTTTCTTCCAAATTTACCCTTAACTTTTCAATGCATTAGATTAGGTGGAGGCTAAGTGTCTTTCTTATTTTTTACTCATATTAGAGCTATTTAATAGCTTCCTTAATCCCTGTGTTAAAAACTTAAACGTCAGATATTTAGGAATAGAGGGAGTATGAAAATAGCGGTTACGCTTGCTTTTGGGCACATACAAAATAGAGAAAAAGAACTACACGTGTCTGATTTCCGGCCATTCATTTGCAAGTTATAAAACATGAGAGATGCTCCAAGTCATAATTTTTTTTTTTTTTTTTTTGGGGGTGTTGTTTCTCCTCAACTTGAGGATTAATGCATGGCAATATGCAGATTTCAGACCCCTAAATAGTAGGGATGAAGTTGTTCAGTGGAGTTGACTTGTCCTTGCACAGGTGGAAAGTAGATAAATTCCATTCCACATATCTTTTGTTTTTTTTTTTAAACTTTTTTTTGGGGGGAGGGGACTTGAACCCTTAACCTCAAGAAGACAGAACTTTCATAAGGTAAGGAGTACCATTCCACATATCTAGAGAATAAGAAATTACCGGAATGTCATTATCAATCGTTTTGGGGATCCCAACAACTGCAACTTTAAGACCACGCCGCCTAACTTCCTGCAGGATGAAAGTTAGATATCTCTGAGAATAGCTCAAACAGATGAATAAAATCAGATCAACTGCTCTATGCAATCCAGTATACTGATGACAGTACATCTGAGCACAAATTAGAACTCAAAAGTATATCTTATCATGCATAAAGCATCATAGGTGAGTATCCCCATCCAAGAATTGTTATAAATGCTTTTGCACCCCAAAATATTGACCCTGGGAAAATAATGGGAGTTCAAGAAAAGTTGCATAGTAATAGCAGGTAGTAGGATAAGAGTACGAATCGGTTGGGGCCAGATCACCAAAATAGCAAAAACAAAGAAGGAAATATTAAAGCAAACTGACTAAAAATGGAAAAGAAAAATACTCCTCACAATAATTGTTGATCCTGAATAGTGGTCATGTTGAGCAGAGGTGAACTAGGACCACTGACGTAAAAACAGAGGCTTAGATCCAATCTATGGTTTTTGAAGAGTGAACAAAACAATGGGTAACTTTCTTAAACAGATGGTGTGCAGGACAAGAAACCAAAGCAATCACTTCTATGAATTTTAGCTGACTGACAAAAAAATCTACATTTCTTAGGACGATATTCTAAGAAACCAATTCGATCGTGCCTTTAATAGGAAACATGATGAAAATGGATACTGGGGGGCATCATAAAAGTTATTTTTAGGTGGATCATTTATTTCAGAAAAGAAACTTGCCTCATAAATCACTGCTGCTCCTTTCTGAGTTCCATCCCCTCCAATTATGTAAACCTAAATATTGACAATAAGAAGTCAATACAGGTCTGTTACAAGACAAGGCAGTAAAAAAATTAAAAAGAAGTCTCTAAATAATGCAGAAATTATTCTAAAATTACTAGAAAAAGATCAGATCACACTTCAGATACCTGATTAATTCCCCGGTCCTGAATGCAGTCAACTATCTTTGAGGTATCATGGCCTCCTCGAGATGTTCCAAGGATTGTACCGCCACGTTTATGAATGTCATTTACAACCTTCGGAGTTAATGGTATAGTATTTTTGGAATAGAAACCCCTATACCCTCCCTTCACAGAAGAGATATCTTAACGTCATTAGCTTGAAATGCAGGAAGTTGTGGAGTAGGGCTTTAAAACTTATGTAACCAAATCAGTATAATCTGAAAAATGTCAAAAATCTATCAGCAGATCAAGATTGTAATACTAGATCAATCAGGCTACCCTTCAAAACGTGTACTTTCCATGACACTATGTGACCAGCTGCAAAGATCCACTACACGATGCTATGAGGGGTAGATTATGTATGCACCAAACCTCCTCCAGAACTACTTAACTTGCAGGAAAAGCTGCCCTACCTCACACCTTCTCACCCCTTGACAGTAAAGTTTTTCCATTACGACAAAGCAATGGCTCATGTTTACAGCATAATTTGATGTTCCAGAATACTAGAAAATTGTATACCCCTGGTTCATTCAAAAAGCAGACCATGATGAATAATGCATGTATTGTGGGTCCAACTCATTTATCATTTCCCCCATTTTAAATTCTATTTGAAGAATAATTGATGTTTACAAATCTCAATGTGGCATCTCCTTATGCCATAATTTCCGGAGCTTATTATATCAATCAGAAGCCTATCAACACCAGTGTTATCAAATCGTGTATCGGAAGGCGTATCGTTTTTTAAAAATAGTGTATCGTATCGTGTATCGTAAGATACGGTGCAATTTTAAATAAATAATAAAAAAATATATATACCTATGAAAAAAAATCATACACTCATAAAAATATAACATTTCATTCATACTTCACCACCTATTCAAATCATCAACATAGTTCACTAATATTATAATGCAAAGTTTACAACCATAGTTCACTAATTCAAACTTTAAACCCCAAAGAGACTTTTAATCCAAATTTCTAACATCCATTTTGAATTCAATTCATAAAATTAATCAAGATTCAAAAATTTTTATACGGAAAAAAATAATTAGTGTCTTATTTAGACAAAACGACGTTGTTTCAGAAAAAAAAAAAAAAAAAAAAACTGGTTTTGCGCATATCGTGTATCGGACGATACGATGCAAAAACGATACATAACTACGATCCGTATCGTTTTACCTCCGTATCGCGTATCGTACGATACTAACAACTATGATCAACACATAAACCTTGACACCAACAAAAGCATTGAAGTATAGGACTTGCAAGATGAAGAAATATGTATCTCAATTACCATTGTCCACATATTGCATAGATTTAAAAAAAAAATGAAGGGTAAAGTCCACTTTTCTCCCCTGTAGTTTAATCCAGTTGCGCTGCTGATGTAGAGTGGGAAAAGAAATGGAGATGGGAAGAGAAGAAACAGAGATGGGAAGAGAAGAAAAAAATTTGGAAGGAAAGAGATTTTCAATTATTCAATAATCCATGTCTGATTACCATCTGTACATCCATATCATGTTATAATAAGGACCAGATCATCACTCCAAGAGTCCAGATGTGACTCCATTCAACAATCAAATAAAAAGTTGAAAAATAAAATAAACTCTAAAACAACTTCCCAAGATAAATGACCAAAGTCCCATCAAAATCTACGTTTACGCCTAATAGAATTCCCATCAACTGCACTCCACTCTAGTTCAAAATAAGCACATATCTCTCATATGGTTTTGGAGGTAGTGAGCTACAGTAATAATTTTCATCTAACTTAATTGGATGTGTGAGCCATGTGCCTTTTTGGACAATTGCCATGTTGAAAAGCATTTCCACTCCACATAGTGCAGTGAGAATGACAAAAATGCGCATACTCTTTGACTTAAGCAAATGGCAACTTATGACAAGGAAAGAAGAGGGAAGGAAGAAAAGAAAAAAGTTTATAGGATAATAAGAGAAGTCAAAAAGGAAAACAAGGAAGAATCGGGCATTTTCAAAGTAAGATTGCCAAGAAAATGATTAACTGGTAACCTACCACATCTTTAGAAGATTTATAGAAATTTAGGCTCGAATGATTGGCAATCCAAAAGTAACAAGTGACAACCCAGGAACGATTACTTAGTAGTAATTTGATAACCATGTAAACTCTAGAAGATGCATTACCGGGCATTTGGGGCTAAACGCTAAACCTATTTCATTTGGCAGATATAACATCATATAATTGCCAAGTTGAGTATTCCAGCTCCTGGTATTGTAACAAGTAACTAAAGGCTATGAGATCTTCATCATGTTAGAAATGCAGCATTCTAAGTTAGCCCACAAGCCTACCCAGATAACTTACCCATGTGGGCTTTCTCCATCCAAAATCAGCTTCATATAAACCAACCAGCAAACATGTGGACATCGATCCAATCATGCTTGTACGGTTCTTCATTCATCCCTTTAAAGAAACTTTGTCCAGAAAAATCATCCCCATGCAGCGTTATTATGTGAATTCCAGCATAAAGCCTTATGAATCCCACCAAGTGATGGGGCTTCATTTCACTTTCACCTCGTGTCAATGGGGCAGTGGTCAGCATATAAACTTTCTGCAATAAGTTTTGGGCAATGGCAAAATTGTTCCCCTCCCCTCAAAAAAAAAAAAAGGAAGAAATCATAGATCGGAAGATTTTCCTCCAACCTCCCTCCCTCTCAAGTTGTGTAGCTATGTGATGTGAAACTAGTAAGACTGAAGACTACTGCGGTTAAACTTTTTCTTTCCTGACATGATCACGGTTAAACTTACACATGAGGTTATTAAGGACATTATGTCCTAATCATCGACAGAGTTGGTTGGTCACATTGGCCCAATGCCACATTAGGGTCTTATGGCTATTTTTGAACTAACAGGGATAAACCACAAGGGTAAAGCGAAATTCGTTCTAAAACAATTTGCAAACCAAAACAAAACAAGGTCATTAACTTAGTCCCCATTGATTTTTCTTAGAGAATTCAGTCCAAATTCAATTTACTATGGGTAGAGCGCTCCCTCAAGTAATTATATAAATTAATGGCCGAAACAAGTTCGAGTTAAACTGAAACAGGCAGACAAAAAAACTGAGAAATTCAAATAGGGGAAGACTTGGTCCACCAACCACCCAAGGCCCATTTTGATACTATATTAGGGCATGCAATCCAAAATTAATTGGTTATGAGTGGAATGGCCCCTTGGGTATATAAAGCAACATTGGGTGTACTTAATTTTTTGATATGGGATAAAAGCTCTCTTCACAATTTTGGTGCACTACAACTGCACAAAGCAATGTTACTTGGATCGTAGGTCACTTTGGTACGTGAAACGGGTACGAGTACGCAGTACGATGAGGGTAGACTTAGCTGGTACGGTATTTTGGGTCACAATTCATTTTATATCTCTTATCTAGATCGTTTTTACTACTATACAAAATTATATATCATAAAACATCCATAAACACTAAGTCAGTTACCATTTATCTTATATTTGTGCTTACTTTTATTATCTAAAATAATATATAATTATAAATTTATATACACGTAGTTAATTAATATGTATTTTATATTTGTGCTACGTATACAATTCGGGATCGTACATTTTGGCGATCTGGATCACGAACCCACCCAATTTAGGATTGATATACCCAGATCATGGGTCGTCAGAGATTTAGTAAATTCTGGTAACTCTGGTACAAAGTAGCCAATCCCTAATTCAAATCCACGGTCTCATGGTAGTTAGCCTGAGGATTTTAGGAATATACCTTTTTCAGATCAAGACTAGATGGTTATCTTAATCCATACTCCCATAATTATAGTTAAACTGCTGTGTCTAACTTCCCTCTCTCCTGCAGAAGGACATCCTATTTGATTTTCTAGAATAGCAAGCCTTAGCTATATTTTTGGAACAACTTATCAGCTGCATGAAGTGCGTGGGTCTAGTCTAGTGCCCAGAAATTTACATCACAACATTAGACCATAAAAATTCCACCAGTGCCTACTTTTCTGCCACCAATTTCAAGGATAACATAAACAAAAATCATCTTAATGGTATCATTATTTATGAAAGTGCCAGAAAATTTTATCCTCGAAAAAAAATTCATTATCTTGAATCTTAATGGTACAAGTTAGCTTAGAATCTGTCTTGAAGTTTAGCAGTAGGGTAGGGCATCATCTGGCCACTCAAACTTAAAAGCTGTAATTGATCTGTTCAATATGTATCCTAAAATCATTGCCTTATACGTATTTAATGTATGAAATCCACTTTTTTGTAAATAATTAATTTAATGCGGGTCAAAAATCCTTGTCTTGGGATTAGAAAAAACAAGTGTATAAATGTTATTTTCTTGCATTAGAAAATTAGCATAAATCACGCATTTGAAACTATATGCAGTCATGGAAGCTACATAAGTCTGTTATATACTTGCATACATATGTTACATGTATATATTTGGTAAGGACAAATTGCAGTTAAAATTCTCCAGTTAAAATTAATATAGATTCACGTGCAAAGTCTCATCATACAAAAGAGGGAGGAGGGAGAAACGCAATTAAATCTTTGTCTTTGGTCAACGCATGCAAAGATAATTGAAGTCTTGCCGAAGATAATAATTGTCAAATATAAAACTTAATGAATCCACTAACTCACATCTATTCCAAGGACTTTGTTGACGCCATACATGTGATAGAGACTGCATACAAGCTCCCTGATCACTGTATTTATCCCAGGGCACAAACCACCACATGTTACAATACAAGCATGCACCTCATCTGAGTTAAAATAAACCTGAGACACTGAAGAGCATCGTTAGAAAACCCATATACAGCAGATTATTCACACCAGTAATACTCTTATGGAACAAGAACACATACCTTTTGCCGGGGTCCAGCACGTCGAAAATGTATCCCTCTTGGACCATTCTTGTGAACAACAACCTGTAAAGAGGTAAGCAAACGAAAATGGAGTTATTTCCCTTTTTAGAAAAATGATGAAAGTACCTTTAATGCACGTAAAAGAAGCTTCTAACATTTGATTAGTTTTTAATTCCTCGATTAAATGAAAAATCAAGCTTTGCATGCAACAATGTGCTGTAAACTGAACCGATATAATTTCAGTCTATCATCAGATTGCCAGCCTAATGAGATCACACATTACCAGCACAACCAAACAAGCATTCATTGTCAGAAAGACGATTTCTTGTGCAGCCAAAGGGTATCAATAAGAGTTCAGATATCAACAAGAAAAGCCATCATTTACACCATACACAACTAGAGATCTGAGTTTTTGTGCAAGATGAACCCCACAGCCACGTGTAGTTCCAAACTTAATTAGCCAAGTTGCTCTCATTTTCTTACCTATACTGCAATGTTTTTCCGCTTAAACTGTATGCTTTTGGACAGTGAAGCCCACGGCAGCCTTGTTGGAATTTATGCATAAATACAGACTTGCATGAGAGATGTATCAAGTAGTTCCAAAACAATTTTCTGTGATTACTTTTTTTCTTGCACCTTAAATCAATTATGTCCATTTATTTTTAGATCTCCAAATTACCATCCAAAATATTAAATCCTGTTTATTTTTAGAGCTATATTATATTTTTCGGTAATCATATCAGGAATCCTAGTTGTGTGTAGTTCAGAAACTTAAATTAAAGTTTCCAAGTCTCGCTATAAATAATCAATCTCAGTCATAAATTTTGAAAAAAAATATCCTAACTATCGATTTTGTTTATCTTCCTTTCTTGTAGCTATAATTAGCATGTACAATTTTTCTTTTTACATACCTTAATACGGACTATGCTGCAAATTTGACAAGTATGAGATGATATTGAATTCACTTCCACATATACTTCGGATTTTTATAGAGATCTTACCAATATGATCATAGATTTTCACATGCAATGCACCAGTGAATTGCTAGTACCCATAGGCAGTTTTCTAAGTATATGATTTGCATTTTCTTTGATGGTGGAACACACCATAGGTTCCTCAGAGTTTGTACATACATTTACCCATACTTATATCTAGACATACATGCACATCTACATGTGAGGATGTGAGTTTTTGTGTGTGTGTGTGTGTGACGGAGAGAGAAGAGAGGGAAAGATTAAAACAAATACAAAAGTAAATGAGAACCGTATGACTTAAGAAGCAGTTGAACATACCTTTTGGGGTACAGTATCATTCACATGAACAAAATATTGCCTGAGATCAAGCGGACACATCACAAGCAATGGCAGTTAAGCAAAGAGAACAAATATCACAACCAAAAAAAGGAAAAACAAAGTGAAAAGTTGACTCACTTCACAACTGAATACGCAGGATTGAACCTCAACGGATTTGGGTAAGTCTGCCACGCAGTTAACCGCCCAAAAAATAAATAATCAAATTCAACAGATTAAAAAAAAAAAAAAAGCAATCCAAATATAGAAGCTCATATTCCAAAAAAGTGCTGCTATATTTTAACGTGATTCTACACACGATTTAGTTATCGTCCATATCCATCTAGTGTATAATACAACAATAAAAAGCTAAAACATTAAGGCAGCGTTATTGTTTCGAACAAATATATCTGCTTACTTTTGCCCACGAAGTCTTGTCTTGGGTTATAGCGAGTACAAACTAGAAAGGTAGTAAAGCAGGGTGGTGGTTGTTAGTGTAAAGCCCCAAGCCTCTTCTTGGTTTTATAGTGAACCACACATGTACCCCTCTAACCAAGAAAGGCTTCAAGATTTACACTGCAATGCACCAAAAGTATTTTGTGGAGAAGCCGTATAAGCTATAGAGCACGGACTCTCCACTTTGGCCGCCATGGCAATATCCAAAAAAGTACCGAATACAGATACAAGCCGGATAAGGCCCAAAAGTGGTCGCACATATCAATAAATTATTAATATTTTCAGATTTTGGTATTTCTGGGACACTTAATAGTTTTAAAAATTATCAAACCTTATTTTTGCAATATGTCCTCCCACAACCTGAGACTTTTCATTGTTCAATCACAAGCAGTAATATTACCATTTGCAAATATGATCAGAGTACATCCAGGTCCAATAATCACGGACTCACCTTCGTTAATTCAGAAAACAATGGCTTCTTTTCTAATTCAAAATAAAGAAATTACGAAAAAACTTATTGCGACAATCAAGTACAATAATAGATTTAAGATCTCTATTGATAATGTAAAAACTTCAACATGTAAATCTAGATCTCCAGCTTCTAATAAGATAGCCGAATAGAGAGATGAATTGCATGAAACAAAATTATAGCCGACATTCGGATTAGAATAAGCGTCAAAACCCATTTTGGGGAGTGTTTTGTGTGTGTTAGAGAGAGGGCATTTTATAAATCATCTTGATCTTTCTAGGTCGTCTTTTGTTAAAAAAAAATCACAAATCAACTTCAACTCAACATGGAATACTTTCATTTGATCATCAAAAAAGAAAAATAATAAAAAAAAATATCTAAATTAAGTTCAGTAACGATACATCGACCAAGTTCATCTTCTGTTGATCATGCCAATTGTTAAATGTGATACAGATACACACCACATGAGCTATACATGTGATACACAAACTCTTATACGCACACAGACGTACAACTATAAGTATGCACATGCACGAGAAATAAGAGAGAGAAAGAGGAGATGAAGAACATACAGTGAGATCGGGAATGTAATCGGTCAAGTGAGGAACATCTTCGAGCACATAACCAGCATCCCCTGTCTCCACTTTCATCTGAAAATTACTCTCCATTCCCATCTCTCTCTCTCTAATCGACGATACAGTAGTACAAACTGCTGGTTTTCAATGGAGAATCAAATGGCTAAACGTGAAACAGCGTTTGGTGTGGGAGATAAGAAATATATACAGAACTGAAGGTGAATATATAGATTTGTGATCAATGAATGAAGATCCGCTAGGCTTTTTGTGAACCGCCGAGTTTTGGGGCTAATTGTATTGAAAACAGGTGGCGCCACTGTGCTCCCCTCCTCCTCTCTCTCTCTCTCCACGGTCGAAAACCGGTTTTGGTTTTGGCTTTGGATTCTGATTGGATTTTCTACTGTGACTACTTATTACTTTTCAAGTCACTTAACTGTTGTGCTGGGGCCATATCCCTATTTTCTTACGGTTAAAATAGCTGAACTTTTTGAATTGGGGAAATTTTACTTTGCACCTTAAAAGATTGAATATTTTTATTTTGTACCCTCGATGATTACATTTTGTATATTATACCCTTAATTATTAAAAATATTGTAATATAGTCATTCTTTTTATTGCTTATTCAAGCAAAATTAACCTATCGACATTGAAAAATGAATAACATAAACTAATGGAATGGAGTATATTGTAATACTTTGAATATATTGAGAATATAATAAAAAATTTTAATTTTTAAAAGTATAAAATAAAAAATTATAAATGTTTAAGAACACAGGGTTTGTGTTTTAATTTTTTTTTTATTAATGGTCTTAATGTTATAATTTGTACAATAAAGAAAATCATGTTCATGTTCACGTTCATATGGAATCAACCCACTACCCCCACCGTTAAACCTTAAAATCGTAAGTTTAAAAAAAAAAAAGATTGTAAATTCGAATGTCATCGACCCTCTTTGATAATTTGTTATTTTAATATCTTTCACAATGTACGTAACCAATAAAAATAATAGAATTTCTCTTATTATAATGATATATATTTTTATTTCTCGTATAGAGAACACAATATAATACGAAAGCCATACAAAAATTGATAATTTAAATATAACTTTAACACATTTTTGTCAAAATCCGGACAAAACTAATAGTACCAAAACTTAAATATTAATTATAATTGATTACAAAATTATAAAATCATAAAAATGTACACTCATCTTGTTATAAACATAAAACAAAAATAAATATTAAAAATTACTTTTTGATTACACACCGCTATTAACAGGGTCTTGTCATGTTGGGATTGTATTATAATTTACTCAATTTATTTTTTAAATATTTTTTATTCATGTACAATCTGAATCATGTCTTATATAACTCATATTATATATAAATTATATTTAATGAGTTTTTATTATATTTAATTGAATTAATTAATTTTTTACTCATTATTCGAATCTGTTAAAACTCTACATGAACTCGAATTATTAATTTTGTATTGAGTTTGTAAAACGTCTTGGTCTAACTGCGTCCAGCTAATGGGTGCCCGTAGTTGGGACACAGTCACACAGGTCCTAGAACAAACCAACGTAGTTATGGGGCTGACATGACAGACAATCGAGTAGTGTTTCCGCAATGCTCCAGTGGATTCTGTTTTGCAATATGCGTCCGTGAGGCTCACGTGGGATCCATGGTCAACGACAGACAGTTCAGCATTCACAACAACTAATTTTAATTTCCGAAAAATTAGCTTAATTTCGACGCTGGCAGCCTCTAGAAATCAGATGACGGCTGGTCTTTCAACTCTGAAAGCGTTCTTCCTTTTCAATTTCCTGGCATTTATCTAATGTATTTTTCTGATAAAATCTATATCTACGTAGTTATATTTTTTTGTATTTAATTTTTCGCGACTCAAATTACTCAAAGATTATTGATCCGACAATCTTAATACGAAATTTTCTCTCCTAATTTTTTGAACAAGATTTTCATTCCACAATTTTAAAACTCATATCTCTTTTATAACTTTTTCTATCTCATATTACATATTAATTTGGTCGGTAATTATGATTTTATATAATTAAGAATTATTTTTAAAATTTTTAAATAAATAAATGGACCTAAAATACAGATTTTTTGCGTCAAAATGAGTCGATTGACTATAATATATTTTATATTTTGTATTGAAATAAAAATGATATAATATTTGATTGGTATAATAAACGAAGAATATATATATATATATAATTTGTGATATATCTATATATTAAGGGGGCTAACATTGTTTGTTTTGAATTTTTCGCGGTTTAAATTATTTTAAGATTATTGATCTAACGATCAAAACTACTCCAGATTTTTTTTCCACTAAAAATTACAAAAATCCTTTCATTTTACGCAATTATCGGTTCGAAATAATTATGATTAGGATTCAAATTTATCTGAATTTGATTATCGAGTATAAAGTATATATTTTTACTTAAACTTAACTTTGTTCAAATTTTACGAGTTTATTTTAAATTTGAAGTTAAATTGAAATTGATTATAAAAATAATAAAAAAATAATTAAATTTTAAAAAAATTATGGCGTCACTGTGAACGAGAATGTATAAAAATTAGTTTGTAAGTTTAAGATAAAAATGTTAATTGAGTTGAACTTAAATTCAATTATCGGTTTGACGTAATTATGATTAAGATTCAAATTTAGTTGAATTTGACTATCAAGTATAAAATATAAATTGTTACTTAAACTTAAATTCAATTAAATTTTACAAATATTAAAACTGAACTGAAATAAAAATTGATTTTAATTTCTTAACAATTTTTTTTTATATTTACGAGAATTTGCATAAAACTTTTAATTGTTTTCTTCATAAAAATTACACAAACTCACATTGAAAAAATAGTACAGAGATAATGTTATAAACTTTAGATAGAAACCTGCAGAAAAATAAATAGTTATAATTTTTTAAAATTTGAGATAAACTTTATTAAAAATGTTAAAATAGTGAATGTTTGATCAATAAAAATTATATTTTTCAAATTATTGGATTAATATGTTGCAATAGGTGTAACGTGACTTTCGATATATAAAAGTTTAATTGTATATGTTATGTATACAAGTTGAACAATATCAATTTGATCGTCGTATTGTTGAAATTGTATTATATATTGTCTTTATTTATGAATAAATATTTATAATTTTTTACGAGTAACATAGTACCTTCAGTCACAAATAATTACTAGTAAATAAATAAACTCTAACCACCTACATAATATTTTTTTAGCAATCAGTCAAATAAAAAGTTTGAGAGGGATCCCTACCCACCTTAAACGTGGCTAATTCTAAGCAAGACCAAACAAATAAAACACTGTGCACGCGTTTGGAAAGACTTGCATTTAGAGGTATAATAGTAAATTAACTCAAACACACTCAAAAGGTTGCACTCTCTTAATTTAAGGGGGGTATCAGTGGAATTTACCCTTTTTTATGTCGCTCAAGATTAAATGTGAAGAAGAAATAGATATGATAATGTATTTTAGTTTTTCAAGATTAAATGGAAAAATCAATAGATATGATGATCATGTAGCAACCTGATTTATTTATAAATTTCTAACCCAAAAATGCTACAAAACTCATAAATAAAACCCAAAAATTCAAATTCAAATACATATCATTTATTTGATAATTTTTTGAGTTTTATTTGAATATTATAATACTTATTATCTTGTTGAGGAAAAAGTTAAGTAACTCTTATTTTATTCAAAAAAAAAAACGGGAGCCTTGTGCATTGATTATTGGCACTTAGATGATCAAAACTCTACCACAATACCAAGCGAATTAAATGTAGGTATGTCGTTTTTGTGTAGCGTATATTTAAAATTTGTTCAGTTTCTACTCGACCCTAATAGTGTAAAAAGTAGTTTGAGATATTTCAAGTTTGTAATGTGTAAAAAAGATGTATTTTGTATCCTTAACCTCTTAATCCATCGTCTCAAACCCACCTTCCCTTTAGGTTTGATGAAATCCATGATCATAGGTTTAATATTAAAACTGACTATAGGCAGAATTTGAGAACCAAAGATTGAATTTTCAAGGGTTTTTTAGGCGTGAGTACAATTTTTTAGACTTATTTAGGCAAAAATGTATGGATAAGTTGTTTTTTATATTAAGTACAATTTTTATAAAATTTTTTGTGTTTAGGTATAAAATTCAAATGAATTAAAATCTTTTTTTACTAAAGCACCCTTCTTTAATTTATGCAGTCATCATTGACAGTTATTTTAGGAAACAAATATGTAAATATTACATATTTGTTATCTTTAATTTTTGAATTTTGAATGAGCAGTTTTGTGAGAAATTTATGGATCTATTGACAGTTATTTTAGGAAACAAATATGTAATCTTTACATATTTGTTATCTTTATTTTTTTGAATCAAACGTATGTGTTCAAATGATAAGTTTTCTTCAACGTGTTCAACTGATAAGACTTCTTCAAAATAAGTCTTCTTCAATAGTCGATTTACTTCTCCGGTGGTGGATTTATTCGAAAAAAAGAATTATAAATACCAATCATCGTCATCAGATTAAAGGTAAGTTATTAATAATTATATTTCTTCTTTTATTTTGTCATTTTTTTGGGGAAATTCCTATGTTCGATTTTGTATTATGTTTGTTCGTTGGTGGAATGAATGGAACAAAAATTGTTTTGGTTTTAATGGGTGTAATTATTTTTTTCGTACAAACATAATAAATATATTTCTTCTTTTATTTGGTCACTAATTTGGGAAATTCCTTTGTTCGCTTTTGTTTTATATTTGCTCGATGTTTGTATTCTTTGGTGGTGGTTTCCCTTCCTTTAGAGCTATCAATGCATTTTGAGCCATGTAAGAAATCTAAAGTGGAGAGTTGGGTCAAGGGTTCATTTTTGTTGTCACTGTCATCAATCAAAAAGCATTATCCAAAGAAAAATCAATATCTCTACATTTCAAGATTCGTGGTTTCTATTTTAAATACCCTTTGTTTAACAATTGGTTGCTTCGCAACTAGTTATATATTACTGGCTTATTTGCATTACTCAGAAATGACCACTCTCGTGTTGATTTAGGAGGCTTGTATTTAATGGGTGTAAGTTTTTTTTTTTGGTATAGACATTCATAAACGTTTTTGAAAAAAGGTTACTATGTCATTGTTTTTTAATTAATTTATTTTATCTTCAGTTTATGAAGCAAAGATTGTTTTATGTTGTTCGTTGTTCGGTTGAATGGAAAAACAAACTGTTTTTGGTTTTTAATGCATGTTACTATTTTTGAATCAGAATTACGTTTTAGTGTAACTGCTCTTGTATGCAATTTTTCAGCCAATATCTATTTTGGCAAATCTTGTATATTATAACTATTTTTTGTTTTATGTTTTTCTCCCAGTATGTCACTAATTAATTCAGTCATTTGAATTAAATTTTTTATTAACTATTTTGTATAACTGTTATTCTTTTCGTTTTGAATTGATACAATGTCATTTCTTTTAATGTCTTAATCAGGAATGGCGGGAATAGTGTTGCTTGTATGCAAATATGATATTGACACATTTATTATCAGATGTTCTGTTCGTGCAACATTCGATTTCATTTATGGCAGGCTTTGCAAAATATGGGAGGAATTGGGGAATTTGTCTATTGTCATGTCATATTCTATTCCAGGTCACCCAAAATGTTGTTTAGAAAATGATGAGGACTTGCGTAATATGTTTGATATAATGCATTTGATAAATGTCAATCATGTTGAGGTCATGGTAACTGGGCAAGATAAAGAGTCACACGTGGTGGTTGATGATAATTTGCTTGAAGATGTTCATATTTGCGATGATGGTGTCGAGTCTGATGATGATTTGCTCCCTCGCTTTTGCTCACATACGGAAAAAGTATTATTGACAGTTGGGTGGTCAAATGAAATAAGACATGTAGGCCAAAAGTTTGAAGGTGGTGTCACACATTTCCGAAAAGCTCTGTGCAAATACTCAATCAAGGTTGGTTTTAAGTTTAATTATGTGAGGAATTGTAAGCATAGGGTTATTGCTGAGTGCGCGTCGAAGTATGATAAAGGGTGTGGATGACATGTCAATGCTACTATTCAGAATCTTAATGGTTTATTTTACATACGAAAAATGAATAATGAACACACATGTAGAGTAGCATTGTGTACTACAAAGAACAAGAGTTGTCTTGCAATATGATTGCAGATTTGATTGTTGATAATGTTCGTGACCAGACGTCCACTCGTCCAGTCAACGTGGTTAGTGATGTCCTTACATCTTATGGTCTTGACGTATCTTATCAGCAAGCATGGATGGGGATGAAAAAAGCAAAGGGTATACTATTTGGGGATCATACATTGTCGTACAAACAATTACGTTGGTATGTGGATGCTGTGAATAATACAAACCTTGTAAGCCATATAGTTTTGCATTGTGATGAGGAGACTAACCGCTTCCATAGATTATTTGTGTCCTTCAAGACTTGCATCAAAGGTTTCAATTATTGTCGTCCAATTTTATTCATTGATGGGACATTCATTTAAGGAAAGTACAAATGATGCATTCTTTCGGCAATTGGGAAGGATGGTAATCAGGATATAAGTCTTTTAACTTCTTTTTGCATGTGCGTGTTGATTTTGTATTTTCTTTGTTGTATTTGATTATTTTACTTTTTCTTAGTGTTTGTTTTTCATAGGTATTGTATGATGTGGTTTGTAATTTCATTTTTATGCTTAATAAAAATGGTGTTTATGCATATTTTTTTTTAAACTGTATACTGTAAATGTATAATATCTATATTATGTGATACTTAAGTAGTGTAACTGTATGTGTTTATTGTTAATATTTTAATATAACAAGTTGTTGTATATTGTTGTTATGATGTGAATTTGTAGGCTATTTTTTTATATTTTACTTAATTATATACATTTACCTGTGTTTCAAGATTATACTTACTAGCGTTTGCGATTGTTGACTCGAAAAATGAAGCAAATTGGTTATGATTCTTACAACAACTGTCAGAGATTTTGGATCCGAATAGAGAAATTACCTTTGTCTCTAATCATAATGTTAGTTTGTTGGAAGCCATGCCAAAGATTTTTCCAATGTGTCACCATGCTTTCTGTTTGCAGCACTTGAAGGTGAACTTGAGAGACAAGTTCAACGGTAATCAGTTTTCAAATGGATATAGGGAGCATATGGTGGTGTTGTTGCGTGAGTGTGCCTATGCCCTCACCATTTCATTGTTTACCCAAAAAATTGAAGCTTTTCGACGTGAGGATGGATACATCGTTGAACGTTTTTTGGATAATCTTCCATATGAGCATTGGACAAATGCATACTTTAGAGGTAGACGTTACGGTGAGATGAACTCTAACGCAGTGGAGTCGTTCAATTCGTGGATTATGAAAGCACGACATTTACCCATTATGAGCATGGTTGTCACTAGGTGTCAAATTATAATCAAATGGGTGCTGGGATGAATACTGCGTGTACATGGAATAAAAATTTTTGTCCTGAGATGGATTCAAGATTACAAGTTGCATTTGCCAAAAGCAGGTGTTGGTCTGTTAGTATTTCAAACAATGATGTGTTTGAAGTTAATTCAAATTCTTTTGTTTCAGTCGACATTTAGTCAAGGGTTCATTTTTGTTTTCACTGTCATCAATCAAAGGGCATTATCCAAAGAAAAATCAATATCTCTACATTTCAAGATTCGTGGTTTCCATTTTAAATACCCTTTGTTTAACAATTGGTTGTTTCGAAACTAGTTATATATTACTAGCTTATTTGCATTACTCATAAATGACCACTCTCGTGTTGATTTAGGAGGCTTGTATTTAATGGGTGTAACTTTTTTTTTTGTATAGACATTAATGAACGTTTTCGAAAAAAAGTTACTATGTCACTGTTTTTTAATTAATTTATTTTATCCTCAGTTTATGAAGTAAAGATTGTTTTATGTTGTTCGTTGTTCGGTTGAATGGGAAAAGAAATTGTTTTTGGTTTTTAATGGGTGTTACTGTTTTTGAATCAGAATTACATTTTAGTGTAACTGCTCTTGTATGCAATTTTTCAGCCAATATCTATTTTGGCAAATCCTTTATATTGTAACTATTTTTTGTTTTATGTTTTTCTTCCAGTATGTCACGCCCCATCCCGGTCTCCCAAGGATGAGATGCGACTAGATTTTTAATACACTTGTTTACAATTATTATAAGTTGGACTAATCAAACATTAAATCATTCCACAGGTGCAACAACACCACTCATCACCTTAGTCATTAAGCATGATGGTAAGACCTGCCTCATAACCTGTACCATATATAAAACACCTGTACCAATCATTTGTTTCCCAGGTTATAGACATATATACAAAATTCCATACCCACATAGCATACAACACAATGTATGTTTATTGAGTCTATTTACAAATATATACTATTAAACTGTCATAATAATCTCTCACAAATATAACACACAACCCAGAAATTAGTCATATTGACACTTAATCTGAGAAACAAATGAGTGGTACAAGTGTTTTACATAATTATAATTTAGTCCACAAAATTATATTAATATGCATGCAATGTATGATCGGGTCTCACAACTCTCCCCCACTAATAAAAATTTCGTCTTCGAAATTACTTACTTGCACTAAACAAATGTGGATATTGAGCCCGTATACTCTCCTCAGTCTCCCAAGTTGCTTCCTCCAGTGAGTGACTACGCCACAAAACATTTACCAATGGTATCGTCTTCGTGCGTAATATTTTCTCTTTCCTACCCAAAATCTAAATCGACTGCTCTACATAAGTTAAATCCTCAGCTAATTCCATTGGTTCTGAAGTTAACACGTGTGATGGGTTAGGCATGTACTTTCGTAGCATAGACACATGGAATATATCATGCAACCTGGACAACTCTACTGGTAACTTCAATCGGTATGCAACAACTCCAATCCGCTCTACAATGATGTACGAACCAATATACCTGGGAGCCAACTTCCCTCTCCTACCAAAACGAATGACCCCTTTCCAAGGTGATACTCGTAAAAACACTCGATCACCCACCTCGAATTCCAAGCCACGTCGGCGATTGTCAGAATAATTTTTCTGCCTGCTCTGTACACTCCGTATTCTATCCTGTATAACTTTAATTTGATCAGCTGTCATTTGCACAATCTCTGGACCCAATAACTTCCTCTCACCCACTTCACTCCAGCACACTGGGGTCCGACACTTCCTCCCATACAAAGCTTCATATGGTACCATTTCAATTGAACTCTGGTAACTATTATTATAAGTAAATTCAATCAAAGGCAAATAATTATCCCAATTACCTCGAAGTCCACGACACAAGCTCTCAACATGTCCTCCAATGTCTGGATAGTACGCTCTATCTGTCCATCTATTTATGGGTGAAATGTTGTACTAAACTTCAAAGTAGTGTCCACCGCAGTCTGTAAGCTAGGCCAAAACCTCGAAGTAAAGCGTGGATCCTTGTCAGAGACAATAGATACAGGTACACTATGAAATCTCACAATCTCATCAATATACAATCTAGCTAGCCTATCAAGAGCATATGACATTTTAATAGCTAGAAAATGAGCAGACTTCGTTAACCTATCAACTATCACCCAAATCGCCTCATGTCCTTTCTGCGTATGGGTAAATTACTCACAAAATACATGGTAATATGCTCCCACTTCCAATCTAGAATCGGTAAAGACTGTAATAACCCAACTGGTCTTTGATGCTCAGCCTTCACCTACTGACATACCAAACATCGAGCCACAAATTCAACTATCTCTCATTTCATTCCAGGCCACCAGTAATGCTCTCTTAGGTCACGATACAACTTTGTACTATCTGGATGCATAGTATATGCTGAACTGTGTGTTTCCTTCAGAATCTCTCTTTTTAACCCTGCATCATTTAGTACACATAATCGAGAACCAAATAACAAAATATCAACACTATTAATAGTAAAATCAGTCTTCACTTCTTTCTTCAATTTCTCAATTTGGAGATTATACTGTTTTGCCTCCCTAATCCTATCCACCAACATTGGTCTTAAAGTCAGTGTAGCAAGTAAAGCTGTAGTCTCTCCTATCCCCAACTGCACTCTCAAAGATTTCAAATCCATAAATAACCCTCTCCAAATTACTCACAAACTAGCCAATCTATCTGATGATTTCCGACTCAAAGCATCTGCCACAACATTTGTTTTCCCTGGCTGGTAATGAATAGTGCAGTCATAATCTTTAATAAGCTCAATCCAGCGCCTCTGCCTCAGGTTCAACTCTTTTTGGGTAAACGAATATTTCAGACTTTGGTAGTCTGTATAAATTTCACATGTAATCCCATATAGAAAATGTTTCCACAACCTCAGTGCAAACACAGTAGCTGCAAGCTCCAAATCATTGGTAGGATAATTGCACTCACGAGGTTTCAGTTGTCTAGAGGTATAAGCTACCACTCTACCGTGTTGCATCAATACACAACCCAACCTAACCTAACCCTTGATGTGAGGCATCACTATAAACGACGAAACCATCACTACCTGACGGAATGGTCAATACTGGTGCAATCGTCAATCTGGTCTTTAGCTCTTGGAAACTCTGCTCACATCTATCAGACTATTCAAACTTCACACCCTTCCGAGTCAATCGGGTCAAAGGCATAGCTATAATGGAGAAATTCTGTACAAACCTCCAATAGTAACCTGCCAATCCCAGAAAACTCTGAATTTTTGTCACTGTCTTTGGTCTCTCCCAGTTAACTACAGTATCAACCTTAGCTAGATCAACACATACACCATCACCAGAAACTACATGCCCCAAAAACATAACCCTGTCCAACCAAAATTCACTTTTGTTGAATTTGGCAAATAATCGTCTATCCCTTAAATCTGCAGTACCACCCTCAAATGTTGCATATGCTCCTCTTCACTCTGGGAGTATATTAATATATCATCAATGAACACTATCACAAATGAATCAAGATATGACTGAAATATTCGGTTCATCAGATCCATAAATACAGCAGGAGCATTTGTCACACCAAAAGGCATTACCAGAAACTCATAGCGTCCATACCTGGTCCGATAAGCAGTCTTCGTTATATCATTATCCCTTACTTTCAATTGATGATATCCTGACCGAAGATCAATCTTTGAAAACACCTGGGCACCTTGTAACTGGTCCAACAAATCATCAATACGTGGCAATGGATACTTGTTCCAAATAGTCACTCTATTCAGCTGTCTATAATCAATACATAACCTCATAGTGCCATCTTTCTTCTTTACAAATAATACTGGTGCACCCCAAGGAGATACACTAGGCCGTATAAATCCCCGATCTAACAAATCCTGCAACTAAAATTTAAGTTCCTTCAATTCAGCTGGAGTTATCCTGTATGGAGTAATAGATATGAGACTAGTTCATGGAATAAGCTCAATGGTAAATTCCACCTCCCGTTCCACTGGTAACTCTTCAGAAAACACATCAGCAAATTCACTAACTAAATGAATATTCTTCAATTCAGGAGTACCTCTCTGAGTATCTTTCACATAAGCCAAATACCCATAGCATCCTTTCCTGAGTAATTTCCTGGCTTTAATTGCTGATATCAAATTCCTCAGCTCAGGGCGACGTTTTCCAAAGAACTGAAACAAAGGAACATGTGGAATTATAAATACTACTTCTTTACGAAAATAGTCAATAGTAGCATGATATGCAGACAACCAATCAATTCCTAAAATCACATCAAAATCCTGGAAGTGAAGAGGTAATAGATATGCAGGTAATTCTCTATTACCCACCTGAACTAGACACTCGCTATATACTACCCTGGTCGTCACACAATCACCCGCGGGAGTGGCCATAGTCAATCCACAATGTAATGGAATAGGTGGTCTATTAACATGCATGGAGAATGACAGTGATATAAATGAATGTGTGACATTTGAATTTATAAGTACTAGTGCCTGCTGACCAAAAATAGACATCATACCTGTGACCACATCCGGGGTTGCCTGAGCATCCTGTTGGGTAAGTACAAAAACACGACCTCCAGTCTTAGGTCCGCTCGGTCCACTACCACCACCACCGCTACCTCTAGTACTGCCTCCTTGTCCTCGACCTCTACTACTTGCTGCTCCTTGAGACACCGTAGGTGCACTGCCTATCAATGAACTCGGGGTAGTATATTGTGGACAATCTCTCTACATGTGTCCCTCCTAACCATATAAAAGGCAACTCTGTGACATTGCATATCCTGGTCCTCCCATAGGACAGTTTTGTACAATGTGCCCAATCTGCCCATAACGGTAACAAGTAACTGTACTTTCCCAAGACTGTCTTATCTCTCGACCCGATGCAAATGAAGATGGTCCACTCATTCCTTGTCCTCGACTCTAGAATGGGATTCCTGATTTCTTCTTACTATCACCCTTTGGAAACATTCCTCTCCAGGCTCTACTAAAGAAACTTCCCTTGGAACCTTGTCCACTTGGCTCATATCTTCCCCTTTTTACCTGTTCACTTGCATTTTCCATCTCTTCAGATCAGTTTCCACAATTAGGGCTTTGTTGTACAAGTCTAAAAATGTTGTTAATCTAGCATTGAAACACGGGATCTAATATTGTAATTTAGCTCCATCTAGAATCTTCTGCATCTTTCCCCCTCATATGCGACAATAGACGACATAAATTTGGATAAAGTACTAAATTTACTCTCGTACTCTAGCACTGACTGATTCCCCTGCTGCAGATGTAAAAATTCATTTTGTTTCCGATATCGATAGCTTAAGGGAAAATACTTCTTGTCAAAAACATCTATAAACTGCCGCCATGTGGGAATTCTAGGAACTGAACTGGCCTCCCATTTAGTGCACATTGGCAGCAATGCTCTCTCCATAGCCTTCCACCAATACTGAGCCTCCTCTACTAACATAAAAGTGGCTAATAACAATTTATCCTCCTCACCAATTCCCATCACCCTGAATATTTTCTCGATGTGTCGTAACCAATTTTCTGCCTCCAATGGACCTGCAGTTCCCATAAATATTGGTGGATCAAGCTTTTTAAACTATTCGTACAATGTACCCCTGGGCTTTATTGTTTCCATTCGTGTTGTATGTTGCTCAAAGTACTTAACTGTTGCTTCTCACAGTTGCCTACCTTCCCGATCACCTGGTTCCTCCTCCACCTGGGGTCTTTTTCCCCTATTTCCAGCCTGAGTAGATGACCATTCTCCCTCCACGTATCACTGTAACAAATGTGAGTATTGCTTATGGGTCATGATAATATGCAGTATATATTTCATACACTCACACGGACCTCTAACACCCCACCTAAACAGACCAATTCTAAGTCCACTGTCATACTAGACTAAACTCGACTACTAAATTATAAATTCTAGCTCTGATACTAACTAAATTGTCACACCCCATCCCGATCTCCCAAGGATGAGATGCAACTAGATTTTTAATACACCTGTTTACAATTATTATAAGCTGGACTAATCAAACATTAAATCATTCCACAGGTGCAACAACATCATTCATTACCTTAGTCATTAAGCATGATGCTAAGACCAGTCTCATAACTTGTACCATATATAAAACACCCGTACCAATAATTTGTTTCTCAGGTTATAGACATATATACAAAATCTCATACCCACATAGCATACATCACAAAGTATGTTTGTTTAGTCTATTTACAAATATATACTATTAACCTACCATAATACTTGATCACAAATATAATACATAACCCAGAAATTAGTCATACTGACACTCAACCTGAGTGATATCACACTAACGTTGTACAAGACTCAATCAACTAGACAGTGGACCGATCTGTATCCTCCTTTATAGTACCTGAAAAGAAGAAGTTGTAGAGGTGTGAGCTAAACCACGCGCTCAGTGAGTATACATGTTGTATATGAAATAAAAATGATAGTAATACACTGAAGTAGGTAGATACTATGTAGATACACGTATCAAATAATAACATCAATCCAATTCCAAAGAATTCACAAGTCATATCACATCCATACTACCCCTCATCGGGTAATCAATCCCACATAGATCCGTTTCTCCGGAAATACCACAGTGCTAACACATCACTATACGCCCAGTGATCAGGCATCGACGCCCCTGTCTCAAACAGTGCGCCACATTCCACAATACACAGTTCAAAGCATCATTCAATCACATAAGCACGTAGCACATAATCTTGGAGAATTGCTATTAAATTCTATAATTTACTATCATCTTATAATAGTATTTTTAAAACATATAAAGATATACACCCACCTCAGATGTACAAATTTATGGCCCTTCGATCCTATCGGTTGATCCTTTCGGTGTCACCGTATTTATTTCAATACCGACTGTCTCACTCGTACCACCTAACACATTTGTAATTATAATATCAATATGTTTATTACATTTAATAGTTAATCATGCACTAATGCATGCAAATGATGCACCTCAAAGTGCCCCGATAACCCCAGTTACCGCACTATTTACTCACACGTTAGCACTTTTATTCTAAGGATCAAATTTCCTCCCCAAATTTTTAAAATCACTCAAATTAATCACAATTAGGATTAAGTAGGTCAAACACATTGACCGGGGGCCCATTTCCACACATTTCGACCCGAATCCTAAAAACTGCACTTCCGATATTTCATATATTCTGCACCGGATATTATACTCATTTGCATTTGAAAGTCACATTATCGCATCAAGCATCATTTAAAAATGCTACATGCAAAATTTCAAATCATTTGGATTAGAATTCACACATGTGATAATAACATTTAGAAATCAGGGTTTCGGCGTTATCAGTACTTATTTCTCACTTCTATCGCTCTTTTCTTTTAAAACCGCTACACTTAAATTCACATACACATTTAATCAATGAAAAACAGCTTCTAATTGATCCTTTAAACCACCCATTTTATTTCCATAATTTTCAATTTTTCACATTTTTCTCACTTTTAGTTTAATACCCATTTGAAACCTATTTTTAATAGCCTGTTAATTATGCTAAATATATTTAATTACACCCATACAAAATCTATTTTGACATTAACTAAATCAGCCCATGAGATTTAAATTAAAACAGTCCATTAAAATTAAAATAAGACAACTCATGTATTTAAATTAAAACAGCTTACTAATTAAAACATGCTTCAATAGTCCACACATGTACAATGACATATATACTAAAATTAATCACAACTCATGCATATATTAAGTCCCACGTACCTTCCTTGCTCACGGTTCAGATGGACACACAACACACGTATTTTTTTTTCTCTTTTTTTTTCCCCTTTTTGTCTTACTCACCTCACTCACTGCTTCAGTTAGACATCCAGACACACACACACATTTCTTTATATCTTAAACACACACACATACACATACCTTTATAATTTATTTAACACACACACATTTTACACCTTTAAACACACACACACACACACACGACACACACTCACACACACATGGCAGACCTTTTTTTTTCTAAGCCAACACATGTAAAGGTGAGTCATTCAATGGGTTAATTATGCTTGCCTCCCCCTAAGTTTTTAAATAATTTCAAAATCGACCCACTAATATTTTCACACATGAAATTTTTATAAATGAGTCTCACTAATACATCACTAATGGGGTCCACATACCCAATGTATGCTCACTCACATCATGCTTATGAAATATTTAATTTAATTAACCCTTTTAATAATTTAATATAATTATAATTTAGCCCACAAAATTATATTAATATGTATGCAATGCATGATTGGGTCTCACAAGTTAATTCAGTCATTTGAATTAAATTTTTTAAGTAACTGTTTTGTATAACTGTTATTCTTTTTGTTTTGAATTGATACAATGTCATTTCTTTAAATGTCTTAATCAGGAATGGAGGCAATAGTGTTCTTGTATGCAAATATGATATTGACACTTTTATTATCAGATGTTCTATTCGTGCAACATTCGATTTCATTTATGGTAGGCTTTGCGAAAAATGGGAGAAATTGGGGAATTTGTCTATTGTCATGTCATATTCTATTCCAGGTCACCCAAAATGTTGTTTGAAAAATGATGAGAACTTGCGTAATATGTTTAATATAATGCGTTTGATAAATGTCAATCATGTTGAGGTTATGGTAATTGGGCAAGATAAAGAGTCACACGTGGTGGTTGATGATAATTTGCTTGAAGATGTTCATATTTGCGATGATGGTGTCGAGTCTGATGATGATTTGCTCCCTCGCTTTTGCTCACATACGAAAAAAAGTATTGTTGACAGCTGGGTGGTCAAATGAAATAAGACATGTAGGCCAAAAGTTTGAAGGTGGTGTCACACATTTTCAAAAAGTTCTATGCAAATATTCAATCGAGGTTGGTTTTAAGTTTAATTATGTGAGGAATTGTAGGGATAGAGTTATTGTTGAGTGCGCGTCGAAGTATGATAAAGGGTGTGGATGACATGTCAATGCTACTATTCAGAATCTTAATGGTTTCTTTTACATACAAAAAATGAATAATGAACACACCTGTGGAGTAGCATTGCGTACTACAAAGAACAAGAGATTGTCTTGCAATATGATTGTAGATTTGATTGTTTATAATATTTGTGACCAAATGTCCATTCGTCCAGTCAATGTGGTTAGTGATTTTCTTACATCTTATGGTCTTGACGTATCTTATCAGCAAGCATGGATGGGGGTGAAAAAAGCAAAGGGAATGCTACTTGGGGATCATTCGTTGTCATACAAACAATTACGTTGGTATGTGGATGCTGCAAATAATACAAACCCTGCAAGCCATACAGGTTTGCATTCTGATGAGGAGACTAGCCGCTTCCATAGATTGTTTGTGTCCTTCAAGACTTGCATCAAAAGTTTCAATTATTGTCATCCAATTTTATTCATTGATGGGACATTCATTTAAGGAAAGTACAAATGATGCATTCTTTCGACAATTGGGAAGGGTGGTAATCAGGGTATAAGTCTTTTAACTTCTTTTTGTATGTGCGTGTTGATTTTGTATTTTCTTTGTCGTATTTGGTTATTTTACTTTTTCTTAGTGTTTGTTTTTCATAGGTACTGTATGATGTGGTTTGTAATTTCATTTTTATGCTTAATAAAAAATGGTGTTTATGCATATTTTTTTTTAAACTGTATACTGTAACTGTATAATGTCTATATTATGTGATACTTAAGTAGTGTAACTGTATGTATTTATTGTTAATATTTTAATATAACAGGTTGTTGTATATTATTGTTATGATGTGAATTTGTAGGCTATTGTTTTATATTTTACTTAACTATATACATTTACCTGTGTTTCAAGATTATACCTACTAGCATTTGCGATTGTTGACTCGAAAAATGAGGCAAATTGGTTATGGTTCTTACAACAACTATCAGAGATTTTGAATCCGAATAGAGAAATTACATTTGTCTCTGATCGTAATGTTGGTTTGTTGGAAGCCATGCCAAAGATTTTTCCAATGTGTTACCACGTTTTTTGTTTGTTGCACTTAAATGTGAACTTGAGAGACAAGTTCAACGGTAGTCGGTTTTCAAATGGATATAGGGAGCATATGGTGGTGGTGTTGCGTGAGTGTGCTTATGCCCCCACCATTTCACTGTTTACCCAAAAAATTGAAGCTTTTCGACGTGAGGGTGGATACATCGTCGAATATTTTTTAGATAATCTTCCATATGAGCATTGGACAAATGCATACGTTGGAGGTAGACGTTACAACGAGATTATGAATCAAATGGGTGCTAGGATGAACACTGCGTGTACATGGAATGGAAATTTTTGTCTTGAGATGGATTCAAGATTACAAGTTGCATTTGCCGAAAGCAAGTATTGGTCTGTTAGTGTTTCAAACAATGATGTGTTTGAAGTTAATTCAAATCCTTCTGTTTCAGTCGATATTCAGAATGACACGTGTTCATGCTGTCAATGACAGATTAATGGGTTTCCTTGTTCTCATGCAGTAGCGACGATATGGAAGAGTGAGAGAAATATGAACGAGCTCGTTGATTATTATTATCATGTTAGTACATACAAGAAATCATACGCTCAACCTATACTCCCAATCCCGACACTTGGTCGTTCGGACTTCAATGTTGACGAATCTGAGATTTTGCCACCGTCAACAAAGAAGCAACCGGGCCGACCAAAAAAATGTAGAACTAGGTCAAGGGAAGAGCTTATTAGACAATTTCGATGTAGTCGTTGTGGTCCTTGTGGACGGTTAGGTAGTCACAACAAGAAAACTTATAAAGAATCCTTGTGATTGGATTACTATTTTTAATTAATAAATTTGTTATTTGAATATTATTTCTTTTTCAGTTATTGTTTTATTTGTAGTCATTATTTTATGGATATGTTAATATGGAGGTTATAATATAGGCGTAACATTTTGTACACCGAGTATTTTTTTGTGGGATGACTGAACATTGTAGCAGAACATGAATATATCAATAATTTTTATATTATACTATTGGGGTGAAGGCAATAATAGTAATATTGAAAACTAGTTAATTGTACTTTTAAAACTTTCTTAATGTCATGTAAATGTATAAAATACAACTGGAAAGAGTTACACCAAACTTTACTAAGTGATCAACTGATATAAATTGAAGATCAACTGAATTAAAAGAGATGGGGCAGTCGTGCATTAACAAACTCCCGTTGAAAGAGAAGATCAGTTGGTCAGTTAAGATACCGGTTGACAGACTCATATTAGAAAGATTTCAGTTGAATACGAAAGTCCTGAAGCAAGTGGAGCTTAGTTGAATTCCATTTGAAGCAAAAATCTAGCTGGAGCAGCTGAAGTAACTTGATTTAAGGCAGCTGAATGCAGAATGCAGCTAACGTAACTTGATCTTAATGGGTGTAACTGTTCTTATGGGTGTAAATATTTTTAGTATAGACAAAATAATTATATTTCTTATTTTATTCGATCATTTTTTTTGGAAAATTCATATGTTCGATTTTGTGTTTGTTTGGTCGTTCTTAGAATGAATGGGAAAAAAAATGCTTTGGGTTTAATGGGTGTAACTGTTTTTAAAATTGGTGTAACTATTTTTTCATATTGACATTAATGTACGTTTTTGAAAAAATGTTACTATGTTATTATTTGTTAACTCTTTTATTTTATTCTCAGATTATTAATCAAAGATTGTTTTATGTTGTTCATTTTTTGGGATGAACGGGAAAAAAATCGTTTGAGATGAATCAAAGGAGACCAGCTGAACAGAGCAAACAACAACCGAAGGACAATCAGCTGCCAGCTAGAGTAATCAACATATAGAAAACCAACTGAATAGTGACATGAACAATGTGATTTTCTGTCTGCTGTAATTTGAAGAACATTCCAGCCAGTGCAAATTCCTGATGAGTTCATTTGCGTGCAAAATTACATGTTCGAATAGCTGCTTTATCTATAACCCTTTTTCAGGAATACCTACAGGACTTCTGGGACATGGTCACTGTTTACTGGACTGTTCAGATGGATTCTTCTTGCAACGGGAGTCTTGTCTCTATTATTTACTGCAACTGTTTTTTTTTTTCCTGAGTTACTGTTCACGTCACTATTTCAACTGAACTGTTCTGGATTGTTTTTTTGGACTGTTTACTGCTGGACTATTTTTTTGGACTGAATTTTTTTCTGAGTTACTATTCATGTCACTATTTTCAGCTGGACTGTTTTTTTGGACTGAAATTTTTTCTGAGTTACTATTCACGTTACTGTTTCAGCTAGACTGTTTTTTGGACTGTTTACCGGACTGTTCTGGACTATTTTTTTGAAATCAAAGTCCTCTTCATCTTCCACTATATGAACATCAATTGCCTCACAATATGGTCAAAAATCTTGGAAGTTCTCACTTCAATGATGGACTCTTGTTGGATATTCATTTTCTTTACTAGCAATCGGAGGAATTTGTCTGCAACTATATTGACAATCACAGTATTAGGCAGAGTTCTTCTTTCTCTCAAACTATTCTGAAGAAAATGATTCATGCTCCTGCTTCTTTGCTGCAACGTAATCCTCATAACATGCTTTCAGGATTTGCATATGCTTGTGGACAGAAGATTTCTCAAATGCTTAAAAAAAATGTTATACCAAACAGTTACATCAAACAATTAAAACAAAGTAATGGGTAATATATCATCATGAATATGTTCACAAAATATTGGAAATCATTTGAGGCAACCAATGTTTATCATATGATTTTGAAATTCCATATGATAAACAATATCCATTACATACACCATACAACGTGTTCATTTAATGATCCCCAAAAAATGCAACAAGATCTCAAATATGACTATTCATATAATTCCTTCAACTTCATCCTTTCGTCGTAATCATTTAGTGTCCAAGAATTGAAATGGTTTAAGAACATTTCCATCATTTCTGTCCGAAAATTTTTTACTTGTGCAGCTGTCAACTTTTCTTGTATGTCTTCATCCTTTGCAAGCTGTCTCATTACGTAGTAAACGGACAGTCCACAATCGACCCTGCAATATATGTTTTGTTACTACCATTTTTTTGAATTTGTATGAATTAAAGTTACAAAGTAATACGTACGAATTTGCCCTTTGTTGTGGACTTTTCTCAAACGATGTCATTGGAAGAACATTGTCTAAGGGGTCAATGTCAATTCTATCGACCATTTGCATTTCACTAATTTTCTGTTCAACATAATATTTCTGCATTTTTTCAATGATAGATGTTAGTGATGGATATGATATTGCAAAATATATAAAAAAAAATGGGTTTCAGTTGTTTTTTACCAATATTCTTGCATCCTTTAGCCACACATCCCTCCTCACTTTTCATGGTTTCATAGAATTGTAGTATGTCCAAGATCCAGCGTCATTATCCAACACTAAGATTGTCCAATTCCAAGATTCCACAAGGTTGTTTTTTACCAATGAAATTCATGGGAAATACAAGGAATTGAGAATCTCTTCCCAAAACGAGGTTTTTGTCAATTTGGTCTTTGCATAAATCCATGTTTTTTGTAACGAACGTCTACAAATATTCAATTTTATGGACAATTAAAATGAAATATAACGATACAGAAATAAAAAAAACAAGTCAATAAATTTTAGTGTACCCAACATAGACTGTTGAAGAAGAAGCAACGTTTTTTATACATTGACTGTTTGTTGTTTGCATCAAGTTCATGCATCATATCTTCCCAGCAATCTATAATATGTTACAATGTATAAAACAACGTCAAAAGCAGAGTGAGTAAGGTTTTTCAAATGCAACATATGTGGACTTAACAGTTACATATACAAATCAATGTTGTAGCATGGGCAAATTAAGTGTAATACGTACACTATTGTACAGTGCACATCCTCCAATCAGTTTCAATGCGTCTTCTACATTTATGTAGCTTCCAATTGAAACACCAGACCAAATGGGTGTCCTACATGGTCAAAGCAAATTCATATAAGGTAAGTTCATATTTTGTATAAAAGAAGAGTGAGTAAATCCACGGATTTAAATTCAAAAACTATAGCATAATACATAAATGTTAGAATATATAATATACTTACGTTGGTCCTTCTGTATCATTGATTTGTTTTAATTGATCATAGATAGACGGATTCGATTTTTGACAAATCTTCCACAACCTTACAATTTCCTTATCGTGTTTCTCTTTTTCTTTTGCTGCACTGATCTTTTCTGCTTCATCCGCAAGGCTGATAATTGAATGTGATGACTCAATGTGTATCTTGTCCCTTTTCTTATTGCTATACTCGTAATCCTCATATCTTTTTCTCTTATTCTCTTTAGTCTTCAGCTTTCGGACCATTGAAGTTTGACCAATTTTTGCACTGTCATTAGGCTTGGTGGTATGCAAATTCTGAGTGATGTTGTGAACAGTCAACTTGTGAAGACCCTGGTCCATTACCGGACCCCTGTCTTCCAAGGGCAATCCTCCCATTACCGGGATATACCGCCCTCCACCAAAGGATTTCGGCTAACCTGCAGGGCAAACCCCCCACAGTAGCCTTTACCTCTGTCCCACATCGGGAAAAGAGTCGTCTCCCCACCCCCATATAAGCCGAAGCACCATATGAGAGCAGTATGCTATTTGGGTACTGCTCTCATATGGTGCTTCGGCTTATATGGGGGTGGGGAGACGACTATTTCCCCGATGTGGGACAGAGGTAAAGGCTACTGTGGGGGTTTGCCCTGCAGGTTAGCCGAAATCCTTTGGTGGAGGGCGGTATATCCCGGTAATGGGAGGATTGCCCTTGGAAGACAGGGGTCCGGTAATGGACCAGTGTCTTCACACAACTCGTTTATTTGATCTATTAATTCTGCATTTTCAGCTTCTAATACCTGGACATTCTCTTTTAATGTCACATTTTTGGCCTCAATTGTGCCTTTTTCAGTACGCATTGTATGAACCAATGTCTCAAGTTGCACGATTTTTGTGTCTCTATCAACTATTTGCAACATAGAATCCGTCATTTGTGATGTTTAAACATTATCATCACATGGAATGTCCCGTTGCACTTCAGCTTGCTGCATGAACTCATTATGAAAATACCAGTTAACCAATAATGTAAACAATTACCTAAAACAGTGACATACAAAACAGTTACACTATAAAGTTACAATACATTAGATAATACAATAGTTACCCCAAACCAAATCATCAAGAATAACAAACAGTTAATCAAATATGTACAAAAATGATTGCACCACATAGTTCACTATTTGAAAAAAAAACTAACATCTAACAGGTACCTAAAAAGTTGAACCATACAGTTAACATGTTAGACCAAAAACAGTTAAACAACACAGTGCTGAAACAGTTACGCAAGCATAAGCACCAAATAGATGCACCTTAATAGATAGCTAACTATATAAAAACAGTTATATCAATCAGGTATAATATAGTTACACACTACAAGGATCACAAAATTATGCAACAAATTCCCATAGAGTTACAACAACAAAAGGTATGAATATTAAACAAAGAAAAGACATTATAACAGTTAATTTTATATATACCTTGTGATGGTCCATGTCAACAGTGTCTTGCATGCGTCTTTTCAATGCTTCATTCTCATTAGACAACTCGTCAATCTTTTTTTGGTTGAATTTATCTTTTATCATCAACTCAAAAACAATCCTTTGAGCTTCATCTCTCTCTCTCTCTCTCTTATAATGTTGTCCTTTTCACCGTCATTCCAAACATCATGTTCTATTGATTGCCATTCTGTTGGTTGGGTAACATTAACTTCAACTAAGTCAACAAATTGTCTCATTTCATTTGACCATTCATCATCACCACTTGATGGCTTGACAACACCATTTTCTTCTGTCTCAAGTTGTTCATTGTCATCTAACTCCTTCTCCATTGCTTTTTTCGCTTTTTTTCCTGCCTTCTTTTTTGATGAGATAAACATTTTTTCTTCCTTAGTTCTCTTCAATCTTTGCTTCATAATCTGAGGATCAAATAAATTTAATTAACAAACAGTGATATAGTAACCTTTTTCAAAACAGTTACAAGTTATATGGATTACAATAGATGAAGTGAGACTTACATCATTTGCCATGATGTTTGCCAAACATTTTTGCTTGATGGCCCTATTCAGACTTGGTAAGTTCCATTTGAGGAACTGGGGAAATGGCCTCTCAGTGCTAGGAGTTATCATAGAGGTGTGTTCATACAACCAGTACTGCATAAAAGTTTACGATAATTAGATCATATTGGGTTATATCAAAGTAATTTAAATTCTCAAATTAATATTTTATTTTTATTAAAATACTAACCGGTATTAGGAGGACGCATCCATTGATTGTCATCAGCGTTTCCTTCTTCTTCAAGGATGAAAGCAGAGTATCAGTTATTGCTTCGGACCAATTGTATTTTGTACATGCATCCAACTTTTCAATATATGGTACAAACCCCCAATTCATTGTGTTTCCTGTTACTGGAAAAAAAAATGTTGTCAACAGATACATACATAATAATCTAGCCAGGTCATCATAACCAGTCTCACTGTCCAATTCAGACGCTTGTTTTAGCTTGCTTCTTATCAATGTTGTTGTCAACCTCCAATCCTTTTTGAACCAGCATTCAGTAAAGGGTGTAAACTTTTTTCATGTATTGTACAATCAATCTTTTCACACTCATCTTGTATCCCAAATATTAAAGTCACATCAATAGGCTGCAACCTCAATTTTTTGCTACCGATATTGAATCTTGAAGTATTAGAATTGAAACATAATATTATTTCAAAAATGCAGCTGTCACTTTTACGGCACCATGTTTTGTCCATAGTTTGGTCAATTATACATTCAAAAAGCAACCAGAACAGAGTCGTTTGCAACGTTGTCTTGTTATAGTCATTTAACTAAAGTTCTTCAATTGCCATGATAATGGGAAGCATATTTGATCTGTATTGAGGCTTGTACCTTGCACCAGTGATGTATAATTCACTTTGATTGTCATTTATATCATCATTTGTCTTTGTTGCTTATGACTCCTGATGTGAAATTTCTTTTCTACTCCTTATAGCAAGTCTTTTATTTTAAGATTGTTTTTTCGCCATGACCTGTTTAATGCATCAACAACGCTAGGGTATCATACAGTAGTATATGGTGTATCTATATTACTCTAACCATTAGTCCACACATTGGTAACTGTTTAATTCGTTAGAATGAGATTCACCTAAATTTTAAGGAGCATTAAAACTCAATTGCACATAGTAACTATTTTTAGGGTCACAAGTATTGATTATGAATCAATGTAATCTACAACTAATGTTTCATTCCATGAATATATACATGTAACATACAATTCGACATAACAGATACTCAACACAGTTATAACCAACAAAGCTACTCAACAGATATTCAATACAGTTACCAATAACAGGTATAAGAATGAAAATACTAAAAATCACAAAATAGTTACACAATACATTTACAAACATTAAATTTTTGAATATTAATTGTTTGTAATTTGTGATCACAAATAGTTACTTAAAAAAAGTTTCGTAACTATTTTTAATCAAAAAAAAATCATCTTTAACATAGTAACTCATAGCCATGGCATGATGAAGAATATATTGTGTAGTTCGTTGGGGCTATTTTAACATAAACATGCAAATTATCTATCAGAAGGAAGTCAAATTCAAAGTTCGAAGTCTTTTCTTTCTTTCTTTCTTTCTTTCTTTTCATTTGTCCCACGTATGTTTGAATGTTTTGGTTGTCTAAAAATGGAACAATGAAGCACACTATCTCAAAATATCACCTCAAAAGTTTTTTTTTTTTGGTGTTGTGGATGGGACCACAGCTAACTGAGTTTACTAATAAGTATTGCACATAACTGCCATCAACATATGAATAATACAGTCAGGTGGCTCAATAAGGATCAACAAACTAGTTCACTCCCAAACTGGTTGACTTACATCAATTATTAGAGGCTAACCCTAGAGACCAACTTTCAGATGGTTCTTTTTTATTTCACATACAACAAACCTCGATTTTGTTCCAGAAGCTATAGAGACATTAACAGTGACCTCTTGCAGAGATTGGTCCCAAGAATACATCTACAGATCAAGGCCATTGCCCTTATTGGGAGCTACCCAGATTTTTTTGGTTAAATAAGAATCATATTATTGACAACTAGTTATTACACAAGAAAAATAAACTGTGAACAACTATTAAGTTTTGAATATTAATTGTTTGTAGATTGTCATCAAAAAAAGTTACATAACTATTTTTAATCAAAAAATTCTTGTTCCAAAGTTTTTTATCATCTACAAATGTTTTAACTTTTGTGATTAGGTTACTCAATCGTTAATTACAAACCTACAATTTCACCAAAATTCTTCTAAATCACCTTTTATTTTTTTGTTTTTTTCCAAAATCAAACAACACAGATTGTGAAAAAAAAATAATGAATGACAAAAAAATGAAACATGGATGTCACCTGTTTTTTTTGGTGAATAAGTTGCCGGAGAAGATATACAGTTACTTGACTATAGACGACGCTGAACATATTGTAGAAGACAATGAACAATAACTATTTGTTCCTCTTTTTTATGGACGATGAACAATCAAAGTTCTGCCCATTCCCATGGACACAAAATCCCTTAGCCGAAGAAGATGGATTTTGATAATTAAACCCCTTATTTTACCTTCCTTGATTGTAGCAAAGAAAATGGATGGAAGACGTACAGGTTTCCATATATTTGCTGTGTTACAGATGACAATTGTGTCATTTTTAAAAAATATGCAATTTACCCTAAATAAGTTTTTGAATTATTTTTTTGCTTAACTAAATCTAAAAAATTATACCGGCTTTTAAATTGTCCAATTTTCAATCCAACACATAAGATTTGAGGATCATTTGGACTATTTTTCTCAAACCCATCTTGCCAAATCCCACCATACTCCCTTACCAAACAACCTCTTCGGAGTGTGGCCTCATACTTATAAGTTACCAAAAATCAAACTCAACTAGACTTGTCAATGGATCGAATTCTATTTTGAATCTGATTAATTAGATATGAATTAATATTTTTATATCGATAATTTGAATCCGAATCTAAATCTAATATCTTATATTTCAAGAATTCGAATTATATACTATGTATCCAATCCAAAAATATTTATATATGTTTATATAAATATTAAAAAAATTTAGTTGAATTTAGTTAATAAAGTTATTTGGATCAAATTAAATCAAATTTTAATACGAACTACAAAAAAATAAAATCTATTAAATCATCGGATCGAATTCAAATTAAACTTTTAAAATTAAATTCATAGTCAAATCAATCAAAATTTGTCTGGGTCACTTGACAAGCCAGTACTCAACCAAGCTCAATATTTACTCCCCAATTCGCACACAAACTTCCGCGAAAGAACTCACCGTAGAGACACAGGGAGAAGAGCTACTGAGCAACGGAGCAGAGCCTGATTCGGTGTGCGCTCTTTCTTAGATTTGCAGAGTCAATACCACACGATTCTGACTCTCTCTGTCTCTAGGGTTTTTGTGAAACAGAAATTCGAAAACGGACTGACAGAAATGGGAATTCCGTCAATCATCAAGGACGGATGGGCAAATCGAAGACAATCTCTCTTGATTGCTTCGCCCGCTGAAGAACGGAAGATCATGAACGCAAGGGATTGTACTCAAGGTATCAATTCTGTTTTTCCTTTTTTTTTTTTTCAATTTTTGGTAGTTTCGAATAGGGAACTTAGAAGGTTTTGTCTCTGTGTGTCTATCTGAATACACATCATTTTGGCATTTTGTCGTTCGTAATTTTTTTATGAACTGGTAATTAGCTGATTGCTGTTATTTTTGTGTTAGTTTGGTTGTATCAATTAGAAACTTGTAGAAATCAGCATGCTTAGTTTTTGAATAACGTAAGGCCATTATTGGACCTTTTTGAATAATTGACAAGAAGATCTTATGAAAAAATTGATCATTTTCGCATAGATGATGTAAAACTGATTTTGGGGGTTGCTGAAAAGATGTAATAGAATCAAAGAAATTGAAAAATTCATAATTTTGAAATGGGCAAACAGCAATAAATAAAAATGAAAATGAAAATAATGCCAATGCATATCTTTTTTTTTTTTTTTCTTTCAGTGCAGCTCCTTCAATTGCTTCAGTAATGGTTTCCTTTTCCCCCTCTATTGCAAGTCATGGCTTGATTACAAATAGTGTTTGTTTGTATACTTTGCAGAAGGTGTTCGTGCGGGAGTCAAGGCAGCTTCCATTGCATGTGTTGCCAGTGCTGTGCCTACGGTACGGAAACTTTGTGTTATTCTCATTCATCACAGTTTCGGGATGTATATTGAGTATCATTTGAACACCTGTCAGTTTACTGCCATCTGGTGGTTGTTTGCCCACCCCTAATGTTAAGCTGTGCACCATTGGGACCTGATCATCACCCTCAATTCCACATTGTCATGTCGCATCTACCTATATTCTTCTATCGTTTTCATTAGTGAGCTTCTTGACTCAATCTAAACTTCAACATACATCCGTATTTGTTGGTGATTCTCAGTCATTTACGTGCAGAACAAACCTCAAACATTGACGATATAACTTCAATTATCATATTCAATAAGTAGGAGATTGTCTTTCTACTAAGCCAATAGAAACATAACACTGCTTGGTCAGGGAAAGAAATTTTTAATTGGCCCCTGCCATGGGGGAATATATTTGCCTAGAGAATCACCTAACTAGGTTTTTGATGGATGGACACTAGTGTCCATCCAAGTATTGGGCTTAAGTTTTGGTTACACATATTAGCGATCTGCCAATGATGCAAGTATTCAAGGTTTAGCTGACGGAGCTATAAGGAGTTTTGCACATCTGGAATTTTGCATATTTGGCTATGAAGCTTATTAGTTCACATGATTGCTTTTTCTGCATATCTTTCAACATTTCTCTCTCCTATTGCTGTAGAGAAATTAATAGTAGCTTACTTTCATAAATCATAATAATAGTTGTGAGAGGGCATGCATGATGCACTTTCTTTTGTAGCCCTTGCATTTCTGCCTAAATTTTGGCTCAATCAGTTATTTGGGCTGATTATGAACTGAAGTCTCAACAGTGTATACTGTAGTTCACCTGGGTTACCTACTTATCCTTTCCATCTATGTGATTTTTTTTTTGTTACTGCGTTCTTTAGTTGGTTGCTGTTCGTACTATTCCTTGGGCAAAGGCAAACCTCAACTATACTGCTCAGGCACTCATTATATCGGCTGGTATGTTTTTACTGTACATTTCACTAACTATTATATGTTCTTCGATTTTGTTACTCATAGCTTGTACGTCAGAAAATGTTCTCCCATCAATAAGTGAATAGTTATAAAGGAAATGAAGGTAGTTCCATCACTGATTGTTGGGGATCCAGGGTTTTAGGCGTGAAAAGATTTCCAAAAAGGTGATGCGAGTTAGTCTTGCAAAGTTATAAGCTAATTGGGATGCTCTTTCCATCCAAGTATTCTGATTTGGAAGTGGAATTTCTTTTATAAGTCAAATTTTCTTAGAGCCACGAGAAATCCACCAAATTTCTCATATGGAAACATGTCGTCTTCAGTTTTATAGGATTGAATTGGAGTATAGAACTTTTTTTGTATGGTGATCCATGTTTGTGAATTGAATTCGGTTAGAAACTTTGAAGTGCCAGTCTAATTGTGAAGCTTGAGAAAACCTTTATTCGTTTCACTTGTGAAAGTTGTATCAACCATGTATTCCTTCTGAAGAGGTGCTTAGGAGCTATACACAAGGTTTAACTCTTGCTTGGCAGACAAAAGCATACACACATACATGCTTCTGCCCTGCTTGGAGCTTTCCTCTTTACCTTATCTCTTACTCATTGTTAGTCTTTGTAGTGGTCGATTGTGCTTGCCATGAAATTGCTGCAATTGGATATATTGTTAACTTAAATGTGATAGTTGTGAATTTCTTGGTTGGGTTTATACTTTTCTGATTTTCCCAGTCAGGTCAAAATCACAACCTTGTTTCATCAATACGTTATATCTTATTAAAATGGCCTATTGTAATGTTAGACCCGTATTTCAACCATGAAGAACAAAAAACAATAATATTCTTTGTTATTTTTTCGTTAAAATGCTCTCAATTGCATGCACCCAAGTTTGAAAATATTGACCTTTAGCTTCAATTTTTTTTTTTTTTTTGAACAGCATCCATTGCTGCATACTTCATCACCGCAGACAAAACCATCTTGGAATGTGCAAGGAGAAATGCGCAGTATGATAAATCAGCTTAACACACAGGATCTGAAGCTGAGTTGTGCCTCCTCAAGTTTTTCTTCTGTGCAGGGAGTTAATACTCCCATCTTAGTTTGTGTTGTAGCTCATAGTGTTTCCAAGATATTCATGTTGGAATATATGGACACAGGCTCTTGTCGTTTTGGCACAGTTTTGATTTTGTGTCTTTGTCTGATCATATTACATTTGTCTCTTCATCTTATCAGACTATGCTTTTCGGTTATTATTGACAATTCTGAACATGACCAACTGATTTTATTTTACAAAAAGTTGAGTTAATTGAATCTAGAATTAGAATTGTTGGTGCAAAATTTGTAGCAACCTCCACATCAACTTGCTGGAGCTCTGATAACTTGCAAAAGTGAAATTCACCAATTTTATTTGTTGTTTTATAATTGGTTGGTAACACCACGTGACACAATGAAATTTACCAATCTTATTTGTTGTTTTATAATTGGTTGATAACACCATGTGACACTGATGACATGATGTCACCATTACACCCAATATTTACTCCACAATTAGCCAACTATTTAGGTCCCCAATTTTAAAAGACTTTAAAATCTATATAATTAAATATAATACAATTCAAATCTTAAAAAATAAACAAAATGATTTTTACTTTTCGCGGTTGAAATTGTTTTAAATTTTACTTTAAAATTAATTTAATGGCTAATATTAATACTTCAAATTTAATAGGAAAAATGAGCTCCTAAGAGTATATTTAGAGTGATTTTTTAAAAGTATTTTTAGTATCTATTACTTTTCATAAGTATTTTATCAAAAAAAATAATGTTTGAAATCGTCTTACCATGACTACCGCCATCACCACTATTGCCATTGCCACCACCCCACCACCACCTCTGCCACAACTATTGCCACTACCACTATCACTATCCCACCACCACCCACTACCACCACCCCCACCACCATCATTGTTTCATCATTACCTTTACCACCATCACCACCCTGTCATCACCACCATTGTCCCATCATCACTCTTACGACCATCACCATTACAACCACCGCCGCCACCCCACCACCACCACTATCCCCCATTGTTCCACCATCGTCACCCACCACCGATTGTTACCACTGTTGTTCATCGACACCACCCACCACCATCGTCATTTCGTTCTTATATTTATTATCACTATCACCATCATTCCACTGCCACCATGACCCACCGTCAACACCCACCACCACAATTGTTTCCCATCGCCATCCACTACCATAACCCACCACCATCCATCGTCGTCCACCATTGCCGCCAGCTACTATTACCCACCCCCACCACACCTACCACCACTACCACAATCGTCATTTGTCACCACCCATTACACTGTCGTCCAGAAATACCCCTCGTCACCCACCACTACCATCACCGTCACCCAAAACCCACCACCACTATCATCATTGCCCGCTAAGACTACCACAACCACGATGGTTGTTACCACTCACCACAACAATCACCGTTTCCCACCACCACTACCATCGCTCACCCCCACTACAATCGATGCTTAAATTCTTTTCTCTTTCCTCTATTTTGTGATTTGATTTTAAGTATGAATACAAATATATTGAATGACGATTTTCAGACAAGGAAATCATTCCTTACTTCATGTTTTCAGGCACGAACAATAACTAGCAGTTTTATAATAAAGCATAATTTGATCAAAAAAAAAGTCCGATAAAATTTATAATTAGTCCCAAGGTAAACGACAAGCAAACACTCTCTTTAATCAATAACCTTTCCAACTATTGCTAGAAGGCGTCTACCAATTTAGGAAGAATTACATACAGACCTCCTAAAAATTGTTACTTAATCACTCAATCTCTCTGACATTTGAAATATTATACACAGTCCACCTGAAGTTTGTACGTGCATAACACTTGCACCATGCCTTCAATATCCGTTAATATATCCATTAGTAAATTACATCTAGACTCCTTAAAATTTGTAAGTATATAATACTTAAACTCCTCAGGTTTAAAATATTATACTTAAACAAAAAATATTCTAATCAAAGATAAAATATCAAATATTTTAAATTTTATAACTAAAATTCATGTTTTATTATGACATTTATTGAAATAAAATAAAAAATAAAAATATAATTTTTTCTTAAAAAATCATAATTAGTGTACAATTATACTATCTATTAAAATTTAATTTGATCGTTTAAACGACCAAATTAAACTACTAAATTACCCCAATTAAAACTAAAATATATTATATCTATTACAATTTGACCTATTATTTGATTTTTTTTAATTTTATTTCAATAGATAATATAATTATACACTAATTATAATTTTTCAAAAAAAAATAAATATTGATTTTTGATTTTGTTTCAACAAATAATATAATAGGACATCAATTTTAACTATAAAATTCATGTTCTATTATGAATAACTTAGACCTTTTTATTGATTTTTTAGTTTTATTCCAATAGATAATATGATTGTATATTAATTATAATTTTTTAAGAAAAAATTGACTTTTTATTTTTTATTTTATTTCAATAAATGATACATTAAAACATGAATTTTTGTTTTGAAATTTAAAATATTTGATATTCTATCATTGATTGAAATATTTTTTATCTAAGTATAATATTTTAAACTTGAGAAGTCTAAGTATAATATGTCTGCAAACTTCAAAGGTCTAAATATAATTTACTAACGGATATACAAACGGACATTTAACAACAGAGGTTTAAGTGTTACACAAATACAAACTTCAAAAAATCTATGTATAATATTTCAAATATAGTGATAAGGAGTTTGGGTGTAATTCTCCCACCAATTTAAACCTCCCCCCCCCCCCCCCCCCTTTTTTTTCTCTTCCAATTTGATGGCTCTTTAAGCTGCCAAGCATTGGCACAATAAATAGAATTACGCCAACAGTATAGAAAAAAATATATTATAACAATTTAACTTGTTTTCGACAGCTTTATTGATACATGAACAACAGTACCATAAAAACTTATATCTTCACGTGAAAGTAAATAACAATCTGTAAGTCGAGATGACAATCCATCGCCATGCAAATAGATCGGTCCACACTTCAAAATCGAAGGCCAAAATATAAACCCGCCTCAACCATCTCAGATAATCCCCCCCTCCTTTTCAATTCCCAATCCCTTTTTCTCTTTTTTACCTACACTTTTCTAGTAGAATCCAAGAAACACTACTTGGTCAATCCTTTGGACAAAATCTCCGAATGACACAACTTGCTCTATGAATTCTGATAGAATGATCTCTTTCAACCACAATAAACTTCCAGGTACATAGTAGACACTGACAGCAAACAAAAAGAAATGTAGTATCACCTGGTCCACCTCCAAAAGACGATAAGGATGATGATTGTCAATGCCATGCCCGTATATTTAATCCATTTATCACCACGATTCCGCCTCTCAATAAGCCGCATTACAGAATTTGACAGCCCCAGAGTATTAAGTACATCCAACGCTTTCCGTTGAGCTCCCTGCATAAAGTCAATCCAATCAGTTGTTAATCAGCAGAAGTGACACCACAGATGACAGCGCTAGGAATAAAATCGAGATATACCACTTTGTTCAATTTTTTTTTTATGCCTTATTAGTTCTCACCATTTGGGGGTGGGGCAGGGTGGAGGTTTTTCCTTTGTGGCATCTGAACTTAAAAGCACCTATTCACACTATCAGACCTACAGGGCAGAACAGATCTGAATCTCATCCTATTTTCACGCAGCAATGCTAGAAACTAGGGTGCTCCATCCAAAATATCAATGCAGCACAACATTACAAACACAAAGTTTTTATCTTCTTGTTTTTTTGTTTTGTTTGGTGGGGGGAGGATGCAGTGTGGATCCAGTCCACTCCTAAGGGTAAAGGGAATAAAACCATCATGCAGCTGGTGATTCTCAACCCACAGCTTCTTAACCACTTGGGCATATTCACTTTGCTTAGAACAGATATAAACTGTTCCCACCATCTTATGCAACGTTCTCAGCAAACTTTCTAAAATGATATCAGTCACAGAAAATGCGACAAGATTGAACTCACCAATGGATAGCAACATGAGAAAGAGGAGGCATAAAAAGGAAGCAAAAGCAGGAAGCAAGGACATGGAATGGATAGGAAATGCTGGAAGCAGAAGATGCTAAGAATGCACAAAGTAAATAATAGGAACTGCTAGCAAGAAACTAGCAGAAAAGAGTCCACGACCAATGGAAGCATCAATAACTAGGAAACACAGATATTTTGAGTAGAACATAATTTCTGATCTGAAAAAAAAAAATTAAACTAGCACACTTCTTTAACATGTAAAACAAAATTATAAAAGAAGAAGCATCAGAGAACACTTGCTCTTCTTAAAAGCTCAGGCCAGTTTTCTAACAATGACAGTTTTTTTTTTTTAATTTCTGAAATCACCAAATAGTAAAAACTAAAAGTCATGACACACCCAAGGTACATGCATAATAAATCCAACCAACAACATCAAAATTACATTCCACTAAAAGAGTAAAACACTCGGACTAACAACAATAAAGTTTAACCATAGTTTAACTGACTGTTCAGTCCACCCTTCTTACCACTATTGTTTAATAAGCACCAAAGTGATTCCTAAGGACAATTAGGCACAAGTGTTTGAAGTGCTATGATCTTCTGATTTTTTTTCCTCTTTGGGTTTTTCGTTATTAATGTTGTTCTTGTAGAGGACTCCTTACCCTCTCTTCTAATCTTTCTACTCATTAACATTTACAATAACTAATGGTTTTCTCTCAAAAAATAGTGCGAAGACATGCAGATGTACTTACTAAAAGCCTTGGTGGCAGATTTTTTTCATTCTCTTTTATGCAAGCTGGGCATGAGAGACATCTTTCCACCAACTTGAAATGGAGTGTTAGCTTATAGTGTATAATAATACATGGGCAAAGAAGAGATGAATCCAAAAATATCTAAAGTTATGCTATCTTATGGACCTAACATATGTCACATTCATCATAGCACGAGATTGAGAGCTCCAAATGAGTCTAACACTTCTATCTAAAACCCTATTTTGTATCACACTCCCTTCTTTTTTCTTTTCCTCTCTTCTTCCATAGTACAATTCCACTTTAACTATATTAGAATCTATGTACCACTGAAAGTATTCAGATATGAGCATTTGTACCACTGGTTTATATGTATACTTGTCTCTACAAATGTCTCTACAAATTTATGCATGGCCTTTGCTTGACTAGAGCTACCTTCAAGCGATCTCTTTGCTCGGCATACTTGCCGAGGATGCCCACTCCAGTTGCAAGAGATTCTTCCAGCATCCTGGATGAGTTGCGCGCAGACCGCATTGCTTGCTCCTCCTCATCAAAAATTCTCAAAATATGAGAGGATTCCCCATTCTAGTACAAAAAGCAAATCCATTAGATGGAAAAGGTACTTAAATGAGAAGAATCAACACATAATATGTGACCATTCATATCATCCAAATAAAGGATTACACACAGCTCTTCCAAGCAATTCTGCTCTCTCTTGGGCTTCTTGCACCCGTCTTTGATTCCGCAAGAAGTACTTATCCAGACTATCTTTCAATGAGTCAGCCTCTTCAGCTACTTGTTCCACTTTCCTATTTTTTGAAAAGTATATGTAACACATCAAGTGCAAATACAAGACAAGAAAAATGCTATCAGATACAATCTTCACAAGGACTACAGATCCTTGACCAAGACTATGGCCAAAAATAAAAGGAAGGTAACCAGTTTGGGTTTGTATCTCCTAGAGTCAACTTGTTTAATGATGTTAACATTTCCACTAACAAGCAGTTAAAAAAATAGCTGCAGCAACTAGTCTCCACTATTCTTTCATAGTGCAAAAAAGCTTATCTAGCTTCACATAGCAGCTTCTTCAACAAACATTCAAAATGTGCCCGAATCATTCACATTCCAAGAAAATCGCAAACTAGATTGAACAAATCCAGGAATATTCACCAAACAGAAACACCAAGAGATATAATTCTTTGCAATTTTGGCCCAATTTCAGATTTGCAACCATAATTTGATGCCACTTTGGAAAATGCATCAGTAATTTGATGCCACTTTGGAAAATGCATCAGTAATTTGAAGCCACTTCGGAAAATGATGTCTCGGTCGATTGATAGTGGTCCACAACAGAATGGATTTAATTAGGAAAAATCAGAGAACAATTTTGGGTCTAACCATCACCCACCATAGCACTGCTATGTAGCAATCTTTCTTCATCTTCCCACAACCTTTCGTTCTCTCAGCCAATTCATATAATAAGACCACTGTAGGTATGACTTTCCTACTTCCATTGGCGACCTCCCAATCCAACTTATGAAGATATTCTGGAAATTACATGCAAATCACAGAAACTAAGAAATTTTCTCACCAAATACACATTTCAAAACAAATTCATCACAATCAAAAACACTAAACATACGACAATGCAAAACCAATGATAAACTACAAAACCCCAACATGACAACTCAGATTGAAAATCCACCACAAAATGAAGCAAACGAAAAAGTGTACAATAGATCATATAATTGATTGGCATGCATGGGTGCAAACATATAGATATGCATGCATATTTCTAGGGGGGAGAGAAGGGGGGATTGGAATCGGACCTTTTCCAAAGATCGCGCTGTGACTTGGCGGCAACGGAGCGCCAGAGGCGGTCCATCTCGACACAGAGAGACTGGATCTGAACGATGTCCCTCTTGACGGCAAAGGAAAGCTCCGGAGAATCGATGCTCGCATTGGACGAGGATGCCGAGAATTCGAGTCTTTCGAGCCTCTCCAGACCATCTCTAGTCTTCAGCAATAGCCTCTTTGAGCTTTGGTACAGGTCCGATAATGTTCCACCACTTACTTCCATGGTCATCCCTAGAGATATCAAGAGAGACACCTAGCGCCAGAGAGAGAGAGAGAGAGGATCCTTATCCTTTGAGAGAAAGTGAGAGCAGCTCAAGTACATTAATAGCTTCTCATGAAATCAAGATCACAAATGCCCCAATTCTTAAACATGGGACCACAAAATAAAAGGAAATCACCAGAGATGATGTCTGCCTCTATTGTAATAGTTGCATTGCACGACAACAACACACAAAGTAACAGTCATATATATATATATATATATATATATATACACTAGTAATTGTCCGTATCTGAAGACACTATATAACTCATAAAAAAATTACAAATATGTATCCATGTTCGAAAAAAATGTATTACCCAATTTCAACAATTGCTAATGAATATGGACACTACAAAGTAAAATTTAAATAAACCAAGATGTTACAAACTAAGGTGTTTGGTATCATTGACATTTAGATATCAAATGACAAAAAACCTAAAACCTTTAAAAGAAAAGAAAATGATAATCTAAACTCAGAGCTAGAATTTCAAATAAAGTAAACTTGTTGTGATAATTAAATTTCATATTTTATAAAAAATTACACCATAAAAAATAAATTATAATTAATCTGCACTAAATTGAATTCTGAAAGTTTCAACGAAAAAGGGAGCATGCCCCATGAATGTGTAGTCCCATGACTATCTTATTCACCTCAAAGAAGTAGTATCACCAAATTTTGCTTAAAAACTTCTGACACCATTTAGTACGAATTGCCCAATAATGTCAAAGAACCTATCGTCTAAAAAATTAACAAATTAGCAAACTTCTATTAGCGATTCACACACACATACACATACCACTTGTTGATTTATTATAACTTTAAGTTAAGAAAGATCGTATACGCATATACCCCTTACCCCACACCAACACAAACATAAACTTTCAGTCACACTATTGTTACCTCAAAAAATACATAATTGTGGGGTGACATAATAAGAGGGTTAAGTGACAATTTAAATAGATAAATTTAATAACTAAATAAAGATAGAAAGTATAGCAATGATCGTTCTGTTAATTATAATTGAGATATAAAAGACAATGTGACAAACTAATGTAGTAAATATAAAATTTTCAATTGTTATTGCTAAATAAATGTAGTGTAGATTCATTAATCTACAACAATTACATACAAAGCTTTCTAATTTAATTCCACAAAGTACAAAATTACTTTTTTTAACCTTTTAGATGTAATTGTTTGCAAAAGAAAACTTACCTGACTGGTCCTTGTACCATGGAGTTACTCTATATGTTAATTAGAATGTCTGACATTTAGATCATCTTCAAAATGGAAAACTCCTTTGGAGATGACGATGCACACAACACAATCGAAGCTCAATGTGACTTTTGATCGGATGGCTAATGGGCATAATTAGGTGAATAGAGAGCAAGCATAATAGAATAAAACGTTCTCAGCCATAAACCACAACATTTTACCCAGAAACGCAACATTCCACAATTTCCACCTATTGAAATCTCACAAATCAGAAAAATCGTACCCAATCAATTTAGTGTAATCATTGTCAAGGCATCGTGGTAAAGTGTATTATGACTATGATTATAAATATTAATGTTCTCTTAACACCATAATAGAATTATTACTATTGGCAAACACATTATCTGATGGCATACACAATTTATTGAACTCAACTCAAGCACAATGCAATGTAGGAACTAAAAACAACTCCTCATTGTTCCCAGACAAAACATAAAGCCTCTGTCAATCAAAAAAACAAATAACTTTATCAAAAAAAAAAATGAATTTGCATGGGATAATTTGAGTAAATCATTTCGAACTCAAAACCATAATACCAAACCTAAAAACAATGAATTCAAAAGTAAATCCATGTGGGATAACACACAAATGGAGGACTTTAAGGGCTTTGTCGTGCTCCAGATCGGTCCATCTTTCAAAACAATGCATTCGTAAGTGTGTATTATTTAGCATAGTCCAAAGTTTCTGAAAGGGCAATACACACGACATGATTTCAAACTTTGATGAAGATGAATCTACGAAAAACTTGGATGAAAATAAATAGAGTTAAGGCCAATAAGTAAAAACCAAATAGAAAAAATAAGGAAGAAAAAGTGGGTGAATGTGGCAAACCCCATAAGTGGGAAAACAAGCAACAAGAGTGCTCAGCCCAAATATACCCTTGCAAAGCACCCACTACTAAACCTACACAAATAAATCACCAATATCCTCAAACTTGCATAAACACTAAACACCCAATCATCGCCTAATGTTAAAAATGAAAAAAAAAAACAACTTTTGAAATAAAAAATAAAGAATTGAATCAAAAATTAAGTACAAAGCCAACATCATTTCAAGTACTTACTCTCTAAACAACAGAATTTTATGAAGCAAAATCACAATCAAAAAAATATTTCATTTATATATGGATCAAGCAAATGCATTATTGTTTGATGCATAATCTTAAGGGCAAGTTTAAGTCAGATTGTGCGTGCAAGATCCTGCACAATATAAAAAACGAGAACAGATCTCTCCCTTGGTGAACTCGAGTGAGCCAGTTGAGTGACCAACCACGCTGCTTGGAACAGCCTGCGAGGTCCGGTGGTAACCTGGAACGGCAACGGGAGACCCTGGGGGAGCGGAAGAACGATCCAGTAAGGCTGAAAGAGGTTCCTGGAACAAAAAAGAACAAGTTAGAAGGGCGCCGGAGTGTTTTTCGGCGTATCCCCTCCGACGATCTAGTCAGTCTTTGAGAAAAGAGAGAGGAAGGAGAAAACACTGAGTGTGTATTGTAGTAAAGAGTTTTTTGTTTCATACCCGTCTTGCCTTTTGCAAGGAGTATTTATACCTCAAAAACTCATGATTGCTGTCAGTGTAGTCAGTAGGTGATCATTAGGTACAGGCAGTGTGCGCATTGATTCGGATGAGGAATGTCTTCTCTTCTTAACTGCTCGGGGTCCCGAGCAATCAATGTTGTATCATCGGGATGCCGACGATACAATGTACTCCTCTCGGGGAGGATGCAATAAATGCTCTGTATTAGGAGCATTTATTGTCTTTCATTTCCAAGCCTTACCGCATTGAATGCGGTCTCATCAAGGGAATGGTGTAATTAATCGTTCGCTTTCCCAAGTCGCGTGTCAGCAACGGCATGCGGTTTCTCTGTCTTCGATGTGATATCATACGCCACGCGTCCATCCCCTATTGGCTGTGACCCCTGCATTCCAGTACGTTCTGACACTAATTGTGTAAGACGAGGTCATGATGAATAGCCTAGACTAGCCTAGGCTAATGACCTGTACGTCAATAACTTATCCTGGAGTAGAGGAAGCGTCCAGGACGGGGTATCTCTCGGCACCGAGGAAAGGCTCATCTCGGAACCGAGGGAGGTATACCTACCGAGGTACCATATCAGACCGAGGCTACGTGTTGGTTGTAACTCGTACTGAATGCCATGATCCTATATGACGAGTACCTCGGGGCGCGAGGACCTTTATGCGCCGATGGTGCTTGATCTTAGCAACAGTATTTTGGTAAATACCGAAGACACGTGTCTTCATCATGGAGTATTTCAGAAAAGTCTCATCACATATTAGTGACTTTCCTAAAAGGAGAATTTAGGGCTCTCCTTGATGGCCTAAGATTGGTGGAGTATGGATTGTGTGGATATAAAAATCTGATTGAATCAGATTCCTCGGTGTTAGTGGAATCTGTGTTGGGAGTTTTTGATTGTGCCTAGTTTCTTTGGTCCTTTTTGGCCTAGATTAGAGAGATGCTTGATAAATTGGATTTTCAGATAAGGCATGTGTACAGAGAAGCCAATTTTGTGGCTGATAAGTTGGCTAATAGGGTAGTGCAGGATGGTCATTCAACTGATTTTTTTGTCTCTGCTTCCTTGCCTAATTTGGTGAAGTTAGTACTCAGGCATGATCAGAGGGGATTGTCTGATGTAAGAAAGAAAAAAGTGATGGTTTTTTATGATAAGGGATGACTATCCTCTTTCTGCAACAAATCAGTGTGACTTTTTGCATTCTGTAGCAATTGCTGAGTTGGGCCAAAAGCAAAGTGTTGTTGTGTTGAACTGCTGTTCAGTGCTCTGCTGGTTTGGGGAGTCTAGTCTGGGAGCTCAAAGAAATAATTTTTTTATGGTTTTTTTTTGTTTTGAAGGATTAAAGCCATGTTTTGGTGATGTAAATGAGGATTGAAATTTTCTTTCCTCCTTGTTTCTTGTAATTCTTTGATTGACTCATTCAATAAAAATTTCCTAGTTTTTTTTTAAAAATAAAAGTAATCAAGCATATTTCCTATTTGACCAAAAAAAACTTCACTATCCTTTCATTTACTATGACCTTCGATTTCACTGGCTTTGTTGAAGCATCCCATGAGCTAGATCCGTAAACCTCTAAAAACCAAATCATACAAAAATCTATTATGTAAAAACGCAACCAAAAAATTTGTAGAGATCGAATGCATAAAAAATGCAGCTACTAAGCATGAAGCATGAATTATTTGCTAGAAATCCAACCCTGTAAGCCGGTGACCTTCAATTTCACCGACTTCGTTGAAGCATCCCATGAGCTAGATCCGTAAACCTCTAAAAATCAAATCATACAAAACTCCTATTATGTAAAATGCAACCAAAAAAATTGCTAGAGATGCTTCAACAAAGCTAATAAGCTTGAAGCATGAATTATTTGCTAGAGATCCAACCATGTAAAAAGCGCAACTTGAAGCATCAATTATTTGATAGTTGCACCGAGGTTCTGCAATTAACTAAAAGACTATAGATTCATAACACCCTATAATTCTTGAAAGGATTAGCTAATAAAGAAAATTATCATCTTAAAAATTTACCTCATTGCTGAAAGAAAAACAGTAATCTTCTTGAAAAGATGTTGATTCATCCCCACCACATTGTCCCCTCTACAAGTAGCCCCTGATTCATAAAAACTGGATACATGACTAGAAAAAAAAATGATTAGTGCCATTTTTTTAGAAATTTAAAAAAATCAGAAAGAAACATTAAGCAAGCCCGCGAAGTAGGACGAAGGTCTTACCATCTAAATCCGTCTAGAATGACCAAGTGGAATGAAGCACTTTCTAATCCAATCCAAATGAAAAAAGTGAAAAATAGAAATAGTATGTGTGTGTGCGCGTGAAAAAACAGATGGGGTGTGTGTGTGCCTGAAAAAACAGAGGTGTGCGTGTGTAGCTATGGTTTTTTTTTAGCAGGTGTGGTTGTGATTTCTAGAAGAGTACTGCTGATGAAAAAAATAGATGGTATATGTGTGTGCATGTGACAAAAACAAACCTTTGGGCATTTGATCAAACAACTTTGTAGGCGCAATTGATAATGTTTGGTGATCTGTCAAGAAATAAAGAGAGGGAGAATCTGTCGATTGGCTATGGGAGGTGTCGATGACGTGGAGGTGGGTAAGGCTAAGAAGCAGATAGAGGGGGGAGGAAGACAGAGGCAGAGAGAGAGAGAGAGAGAGAAAGAAGAAGGGAAGAGAGAGAGGGAACCTGAATTGTTGCTCTCCATGGTGGTGGGTTGCTGAATTGTTAACACCCTTACAAAATTATCCAGTCATATATTTCTTCATGACAGCTCTTCTTTCCAATGAGTGTTGATTTTTTCAACCTCTTGCTAAATCTAATGAATAGATTTTCTAGTTCGCATTGAATTATAAATCAAATTTCAAAAAATAGAAAAAATACTTAATTGAACAATATTGTCCAACGAATCTGCTTGTAGCTGCAAGGACAATTGAATTAAATTATCTGTTACTATGACTTTTTCGGATGCTACAGAAATATTTTCACGCTACAATTAAACCAAAACAAAAAAAATCAAAATTTCACTACTTAAAAAAATTGATTTAATTGAGTGTTTTATCGTTTTGGTATCTATTTCAAACTATTCAAGTATTTAAAAAATATGAACATTAGCAAGGGAAAAACAATGCAAATAAGCAAAAAAAATTAATAGTTAGTTTAGAATATTGTTTTTTTTTTGTGCATAAGTTTTTAATTTTTTTGGGTGCAATTGATATCACTTGTTATTTTTTATTAGTGATTAGCTTGATTTTGAATTTTTTTTTTATTTTTTTGGTGCAATTGGTAACACTTGTTATTTTTTTTTGGTGATTAACTTGATTTTTTTTTAATTGTTGATTAGCTTGACTTTTAAATATCTACAACCTGATAATTTTTAATAATATTTAAATATTTTTTCATTTTTAAAATCATACAAATGTTTTGAGTAAATAAGTTCAATTAGGATCGTCACGATAAACAAATAATACTAAAAGAGAAAGTATGAGATAACACTATTTGTCTTAATGATTTTAATTTGACTTTCATTCCATCTCATATATATATAAAAGAGAGAGAGAGAGAGTATAAGAGATGGGAGAGTGTGTGTTTAAAATGTCTGTGAGGGAAAGAGAGAAAGTTATATACGCCTGAGAGTGGGTTGTATGAGATATAGAGAGAAAGAGAGTTATATTAGAGATGAGAGTCTTAGAGTTTTAAAAGTAATAAAGTTTAATTAGAATCAGAATCTTCAAATCAATAATTCTTAAACGATCTGAGCCGCAAAAATCTCAAGACAAATAAATCTACCTATTTTATTATATGGATTCTAAATTATGCGTTTGAACTGTTTATTATATAAATTGAATTATATATAGAGATATAGATATCAATATAGATATATAGGACAACATATGTTAATGAATATATTTTGTTATATATATTTCATTAGAGTTTTAATAGATATTAGAATATATTTTGTTATATATATATATATATATATATATATATATATATATATATATATAACCGTCCAAATCAATCTCTTAAATGAGGATGAGGAGAGAAAAAAAGAATGTAACCGAGTCCTGTAGGAATGTAAATATCTCTCCAATAGTTTAAATAAGGATAAGGAGAGATAAAATGAATGTAGTAGAGTCTTGTAGGAATGTAAATTAATTATAATCGTCGGATCAATAATACTAAATCAATTTGAACTGCAAAAAGTTCAAGACAAACCAAACAAACTACTTTATTATATATATATATATATAGAGAGAGAGAGAGAGGAGATGAAATAGTGTGTTTAAAATATCTAAGAGATAAGAGAGAGAGACAGTTATATGAGAGATAAGAGTGTTAGAGTTAAGTCCAATTATACTCGTTGAATCATAATTTTTGAGATGATTTGAACAGTCTTTTATGTTGAGATTACATTTATCCGTTAGATGTGTTTATGTTTTGTCTCAAAACGATTTGAACCTCTTTTTGTCTTTTGGATTCAAATTTCGTTTTACTTTATTATATAAATATATATCCACAGGCGAAGAAGCAAGAGATATCGCGTATGTGAGATAATTGAAGTCTCGAGAAGACAATTGATTTAGGACAAAACTTTCCCAAAAATTCGATTTTATACACCTAATATTTGAACCGCTGGATTTTTTATCCGATTCAGTGATTTTTACTAAAACCGTCTGGATTTTATGGCCCGTTAATGATTCACATGCATAGGCAAGTTAATAGCTGAACTGTCCGGTCTGATCCGATTATGAGAACATTGACATTAAGTGAACACTAGCAGTAGCTCATGTCTAAGGGCACAAAGTAATAAACAAAAAATTCGTAGTTTCAACAGTATAAAAAAAATGAGAATCCAATGAAAAACGTGAATGAGCAAACAAAAGTTTTAGGTTAATTGTATCGGAAGTCCTCAAAGTATGAGGTTTGTCATATTTTGGTCCCTAACATTTCAATTACATTATTCTGGTCCCAAACATATTGAATATATTTCCATATAATTCTTCAAGCAAACAATGTTCAAATTACTAACAATTTTTTATCATAAACTTATTACATAATACTTAAAATATGGACACAAAATAATTTTAACAGCTCTTAACCAAAATTTAGGCAACTCTTGATAAAAAAATGTGTAATATGAGTAGCTTTTAAAAAAGAGTAATACTATTTGGATCTAATAACCTGACCTAATTTACTGACATAATGATATGGCTTCATAGAAATTATTGAATCAACACTAAGTTTCAATGTTTGATGGGGTTTACAGTGAATTCAAATGTCACAGTGAATTAGTTCAGCAAATTATGTCAGTAAATTAGGTCCCAATAACATTGCTCTTTGAAAATAAATTGGATAACTCGTGATCAAAACTGTATAATTTGGGTAGCTATTTAACAAAAAATTGAGTAAAAATTTAGTCAAGAATTGTTCAAATTATTTTTTTGTTAATATTTAAATATCACGTGATAAGTTTATGATAAAAAATTATTAGTAATCTGGACACTGTCTGCTTGAGAAATTATATAGAAACATATTCAATATTTCAATTAACAAAATGATACAATTAAAATATTTGAAACTAAAATGAAACAAACTACATACTTTGGAAACTTCCAATACAATTAACCCAAAGTTTTAATCGGCAATGATGTATGCATGATTTCAATCCAGTGTAACATTCTGAAATTTTATAAAAATGAGAATTATAATTAGGGATTAAATTTTGAGAAGTATTACATTTTTAATTATGTATTCAAAACCAATGATATCATGATAAATTTTGAGGAGTATTTTTCCATTTGCAAAGCCATTCTTCGGGCTTACCTCTCATTCTTTTGCAACAGCGAGAACCGATCTTAGCGAGGAACTCTGGAAACGGATCAAGCGAGCTACAAAATTTTATTGTCGTGACTTCAGGATACTATTGGTTGACGAGTAAGCCTGTCAAAATTTAACACGACAAGATTAACCAACACGAATCGATACGCATTAAACGAATTTGGGTGAGACCTTAACGGGTTCGGATGATAAACGGGTTGACCCGTTTAACACGTTTAATAAATGGGTCGTATTCGGGTGAGATCTGTCAACCCGTTTATAATCCGTTTAAATAAAATTAATATAATAATAAAATAATTATTATTTTAAAAAATTTAACCAGAATTTTTTTTTTTTTAAGGACTGCAACACAGAAAATATATGTTGTCCCAACCCTCAATGAGGAGTAGAGTAAGTTATCCCTTGGTTCTTTCTTTTGGAATATTTTTCTAGTCTTTATTATTTTTTACTTTGCTTAGAATCCATGAGCCGACCTCTAGATAAGAAGGCTATGTTATCCCTACCGAGGCCATTCTTGACGGGGATAAGGTCGCGACTTCGATTGTTGATCTGTTGGAGCAGACTGAGGGAGCTGATGATCCAAGAAGGCCGCTAATGCCGGTAGTCGAGCAGCCAAGTCAGTTGAGGTTATGCTGAAGGAAATGGAACGGGGTAGGAGTTATAAGAACAAGTTTTCGAATTGACTTTTGCTTAGGGTCTGTTTGGTTAACAAAAAAAAGATGATGGAAAGTGAAGTAAAAAAAGAAAAAAAAGTGAAAGAAAATATATTTTCATGCATGTATTTGGTTAGCATGAAAAACTTCTAAGAAAATTTTAAAATAATCTCATTCCATTGTATGAAAAAAGGGATAGTTATAAGAAATTTTTTCTAATTGTTTAAATTATCCTTAAGTACTTTAACTTGGTCTAAAGAAGAAAAATATGTTTTTTATTATTCAAATTTAAAAAAAAATTGGCTCCTAACCTAATTCAGAAACAAAGATCGACTTGAACCTTAATCTCTAGACCAAATTATATAATTAGTCTAATTTATACACATTTTTTTAAAATTAATAACTAATTAAATATTTTAAGAAAAATAAGAGTAAAATGAGAAGTTAAGTTATTGAATACAACTTTCTTGCTTTTTTTTTGTGTTATTTGCAAGGAAAAAAAAGTTAGTTAGATGTAAGAAAATCTAAACATGATAAAAAATCATTTTTTATTTCATGCTAAATAAATGAATGCAAAATTTTAAAATTTTCTCTTTATTGTATTTTCTAATATTTTCTTGCTAAACAAACACACCTTCACAGAAAAAGAGAAAGAAGTGGTGGCAAGGGAAGAGAAAACAGTGCTTACGTTCAAGGAAGGGAAATTTTATGAACGACATGGGCCGGCGTTACTCTGCGGGGTATGAGACTTTCTGTACTCAGGCTACTGCCACGTTTCCTGACATGGACTTTAGCGTGATCCAAAAGGAGGAAGAATGATGTTTATTTTCAAGCTTTTGATATAGTTTTCTATTATCTCTTCGTTATATTATAAAATTGGTAATTAAAATATCAATGTTCCTATCTTAATTCTTATTTTTGTTCTGAATTTAGAGGATTCTGATATGATTCACATTAAAGATTCTGTGATGGTTCACAATGTGATTCTGACTTTGTATCCTACACTCCGAAGATCTGACATAAGGGATCTGTGGTCTCAGGGTCATGCTAATCAATTTCTAATTACTGTAGAGGTATTTAAAATTAAGAAGGGATACTAACCTTGCTTATTGGATCACAAAGATAAGCTTCCCCTTTCTTTGAGTCTTTGTTCCGATGTGTTGTATTGTATGTGTCTCCTAACGTGGTGGTGGGTTGTTTGTGTTGAAGGGGGGGGGGGGGGGGGAGAGAGAGATAAGAGAGAGATAGTGGTGTTATGGTAGGCAAGAGGGTATGTGCGCAATTGTGGGAGGTTAATGGTTTGTGGTGCAGTCAATGGTGAATTTGGGATAAGTTTAATTAAGCTAATTTAGGGGTTATTTTTGTAATTAGGAGGATATTTACTTATTAAGTTAACTAAATAAAATAAGGATTTTAATTAGCTTGATTAATGGATTTAGTTACTCAACTTAAGGAAATAAATGATGTTAATTGCTTTGGTTAATCACATAATTAATGGGATGAGTTAACTTATCTATTGGAATTTTTTTTTTGGGCGTAGGGGTAGGAGTAGGGGGTGGGGGGGGGGGGGGTTTAAGGAGTTTACAAAATTATTGTGGCTTTTGTGCTAGTTTATCTATATTAATTTTATATTTCATCCTTACTTAATATTGTTAAGTTAATCATACCCCATATATCCTTATTAATGTCATTATTTTTCATTCCACATTATATTAAAACTCTTCTTATAACATTAAGTCTCTAGCTATTCGCTCTACTTATAACTTTAAGTTTTTAATTGTAAAATTAATTATCTGACACAAAATTTATTTATTCAATTTAATTACACATATAATCTATATTTTTTATAAGTCTAATAAGAAAATATTATTTAAATTTATTCATGTGCAATGTACATCATGAATTGTTAGTATATTCAAAAGCATAGACCCTTCCTTAGTGGGGGATTGCATAGGTAGTTTATAAATTTAGTGATAAATATATGTTGATGTCATTAAAGTTTGACTATTTTCTAGACAAATTTTAGGGGGGGGGGGGAGGGAGGGGGGCTATGTGTTATATGAGATCAAACCTTGAGGAAGCGCGACGTCCGTTTAATTTAGTGACAAATTTTAGGAGTTCGGGTAGTATCTTCCCAAAATAAAATTGAAGAAAACAAATTAAAAACGGAGAAAACAAGAAAGAGGAAAATAGGAGAAACACAAGAGGCAAAAATTATAATTGGACTTTTTCAACTATGACACTTTTTTACGTTGTCCTCTTAATTATTATATATTTTTATATTTTTTATATTTTATCTTTAATTATGGGATAGTTTAACATTACTCTAATTATTAAAGTTTGTTACATGGTTAAAGAAAAATTATTTTATTTTATCGTTGAACTATATAATTTTTTTTTACTTTGCCCCTCTACACATCAGTAATTTTTATCCAAAAACATGATAGATATTTACAATTGGGACAATATGAAATAATTAAAGTAATTAAAGGAATAAAGTGAAAATTTAATAGTTCAAAAGATAAAATGAAATCAAACACAATTTAAGAGGTCAAAATATAATTTGCCGAAACAAGAGAGTGCAAGTGACGGGGACGAAAAGACAAAAACATCTGGACAGAACACGCGAAAAACAACGATTAATCTACATTTGACTGCAATCCCAAACACTCCTTTAGGCCAACCACCGGTATTCCCATTTCTCAGAATCCACCCGTCTCTGTACTCCTCGGTCTTCCAAATTCCATCCCGCGTCTTCTCTTTCTCTCTCTCACACCCACACAAACACAATTGAATCTGCGTTATACCTCTCTATCTCCGCGAATCAATTGAATTTCGTTCTTTATAGGTTTAGGGTTTGGAATTGTAGTCTTCGTGACTTCGTCGAAGTCTTACAAAAGAACCTGTTGATTCTGCGCGTCGATAATCCTCCTCCTGCTTTACACTCGTGGTCTTGTTATACTGAACAAAACCCAATTTTCATTGAAATGGTTTTATGGGGTTTTATAATTCGAGGTAAAGCTGAGAGTTTTCGTGTTCTTTAGATTTTTATTAAGGCTTTTTTTTTTTTGTGGTAGTGACATGGGGGGTTCTGAGAGTCTAAGTGAGTCTTCACCTCCGCCGCCACAACCCGCGGCAGAGAAGAAGCACGGTGTGACAAAGCCTATATCTCTTGCTGGGCCGACGGAGATGGATCTTCAACGAAACTCGGAATTGGGAAACGTACTCATCTTATAGTGATTGTATTTTTTGGTAGTGAAGTTAATTCGTTTTCCTCATATAAATTTCATTTTTTTGCTGATGATTGGTAGTTTTTGATGAATTCGGGGCTTTATGAGAGTGAGGAAGATACTGCGATGAGAGAAAAGGTGCTTCAGCGGATTGATGAGGTATTTTAGCTTGTTGCTTAGGTCAGGTGATTTTTGGTGGAAAAGGTTAAACTTTAATCACACATTTAGGAAGTGCAAGTTTTACATATGATGTTTACCTGTGTTAATGCTAGTGCATCGTTGACAACCGTTGATTCAATTTTTAACAACCTTTGAGCAACCTTGTGATTTCACTCTTAACCCAGTCGATGGATGTGCTTGCCCTAGTTAAGATATTATGAACGAAAGATGTGACATCTTGATGAGTAGTATGGATTTGTGTCCAAGTAAACCAAAATGTCAGAAAAAAGAAGGAAAAAAAATAGGTCTCTATTTGGGTGGGGAAGCATGGGGCATGTAGCTAAATTTTGAACCTAATGACAAAGCTATGATATTTGAATAATTGACAAATGTTGTTATCTTTAAATAAGACTGTTTAATACACTCACAGATAGAGTAATGTGCTTAGTATATAGTCCTTAATGAATTTGGTAGTGTCCTTAAGGAAGAAGTGGATAAATTTGTAAGATAACACCCGACAAAGAAGGAATACGCCTCTGCTTTATATGTTATTAGAGAATCAGGTGCAAATGACAGCAGTCTTTTAGTATTTGAAGTGTTAAATTTGAGGCCTCAAGGCATGGGCAAGGTTTAAAAATAGGGGTCTTTATGGTTCTGAATAGTCTCCTGAAAGTGGTGGCTAAGAAGTAGAAGCTGCAACTTTATATCAAATCTTAAAGGTTTAACCCACATCTACAATCTCAATCTCAAAGCCCAACAAATGGGTTTTTGAAGTGGTTTTGCTATTTGGCTACGAGGGTGGTGTAGCAGATACTGTAAAACAAAATCATTTGTAGGACACCACAGTTTTCTTTGTTGTTTCCCTCCATTATTAGTTGGATGCAGTAATATAATATGTTTGTTTTGTTTATGATGCCATCCTAGGCAATGTCAATTGTTAAGTATTGGGAAGAGTAAGATGTCAGGAAGCGGGGGTGTCAATTGCAAACTTACTACTTGTGTCCTCCTCTGCCTTTATCTCTTCTTGTTTTTTGTTGTGGCTTGGCTAGTGCCCATTTTTCAATCTGTTGAGGTGGAGAAGGTCCATGTATGGCTAGACGGCCCTGGGTGATTTGCTTGTTCTGCTAATGGATAAGGAATCAGGTATTGAGATCAAGGCCCTCTTATATTGTTTTAGGAGACATAGTGGCTCTAGCAAGCATGTGGAGTAATGTTTGATTGGGACTTCTGAGAGGAATATTGATACAATTCTTGATGGAGATGTTTCGGAAAAGTTTGGGCTGTGTTTCTAAATTTGTTTTTATATCAAGCCTTAGAGGTTTGTAGATGTTTATGGTGGGCTTATCCTCAACTTCGTAGATTCATAACAGATCGTGTTGAAAGTGCTTTTAAGTGGTCTCCATGAAAAAGAAATTGTAGGGTTGCCGGTGTATTGAAGTATAATGCAAGCTGGGGGACTGAATGTTTGATTTTGTTTTAAGGTGTCTTTCATTTGCAAAATGATGAAACAAACAATTGTTTTTTCAGGGTGGTATTGGTTTGGTCAAACCTTGTTTGGGGAATGTCCGAATGTGTGGATACATATTACTTATAAAAAGAAGGAAAAATGGTTGTAAGGGATGGTGTTGAATATGTATTTTGTATGTTTCCTTTTTTGTTTTTGGGGCGTTGGAATAGGTTTTTGATTCATTTTACCTGCTCAGGTTTCGGTTTCTATGTTCCTTGTCTGGAGCTTATTTTGGAAGCTTTTGTTTCCATCAATTCGAGGCCACCAATTTGTGTAGATTACGTCATTGGGCAATATCCTTACTAATTGAGTCACCAGTTTTATTGGGACTCGTACATTGAGGAACAAATGCCTAAGTTGTAAGATTGAGGATTAAGCATGGATTATGGCATGGCTCAGTGTTTCCATGTACTCTCTAACCCTCTACGGTGGCCACAATGCTTACAAAAATAATGCCGGGCATTTATAGCTTGATTGTGAGGTGGATTTCTCAAGATTTGAACTGTGAATGCCCATCAGTTTGTAGTTTTTTAGTTTTTTATTTTTCTCAACTGTCTAATCTGAAAAGAAAAAGAAATTATTCTTCTAATGATTTTATATGTTTGTCTGATTCATGCAGTAATTTACAAAAGTTAGTTTTCTAACTTATGTGGATACACGTTATATTGAAGGGAAAAGGGGAGAGGGGGGGGGGGAATCTTCGGGGTTTGCATGTGTTTAGCGGAACTGCTTGTTGTGTCTTTTTTGGTGAGCTTTGGTCTGATTGTGGTTCCTTGGTAGATTGGCATCTCATCACATCGGCATAGTTTAAGCAGTACATGCAATATTACCACACTATTTTTTTTTGAATTAGTGCCTACAATCCGTGGATGCCACTCCATATTTCTTATTATCAAATAATTTGTAAAGCACATAGGTTTTCCTTGGTGCATGCACACACACACACACATTTGCATATGATGTTATATATGTGCTCCTTATTTTACTTCATACCTGATTTATGATAAGAATTGTATAATTGGAAAGCAATATGCTTAGTAGTGTTCTTCGCTTGATGCAATTTCACTTATGATTTAAATTGCTGTTACCTGTTAATTATCTATTGTAGATTGTAAAATTCTGGGTGAAGCAATTAACCCGCAAAAGAGGTTACACGGATCAAATGGTGGAAGATGCAAATGCTGTCATATTTACATTTGGGTCTTATCGGCTAGGGGTAAGTGAGAATTTTGGAGTACTTTTTTAGGGGTGTACATGCATTACCAAAATTGTTCACAAGATGGGTAGCTGACATTCTCTCCATAATTACTGAGACTAGGGCTGCAAATGGGCTGAGCCAAACTGAGTTTTTAGTATTTCGAGCTCAGCTTGGCCATTGTTAAGGCTCTTGTCGCCATGAGGTTGATTTGAGCTTGAGTTAATCTTAGATCTTGTGCTCTAGCTTGACTGGCTGGCCATTTGGCAGGGTCACAGTTCTGCTCATCTTGTCTATGAATTTATCATACACTGAATTCGTCAAATGTAAGAGTCTCGCCACCTATGCATCAATCCATCATTCCATAGCAAAAAGTCTGACAACCAAGTTCAATAAAAGTTACATGCTGTGTTCCTGCTGTTTGCGTGCCTAATGAGCGGTGCTTGAGTTGGTCACACACTGCTTGTTTAAGAAATAGAAGTTTATTTGTTGTTAGTCTATTCTGGAGCCGAGCTTGAGCTGGCCATGAAACAGCTCGGTCTGTTTGCAGCTATAACTGAGACTACTCAGCTCCTCCCTTGTCTCAGATTTGTGGAAGGCCCCACTGTATATTGCTGATGGTTTTGAAAAAACTTAGAAAACATGATCACCAGCTGTTAACTTGTTTGGTAGCTTCTGCTGCCCTCAAGAGGAGAGGTTTAGGATTCAAGTTTGGGTGAAAAGGGGATACTAGATTTTATCCACATGTAGTATTTATACATTCTGCTTAAACATGAACTAATTCAAAGTAGAGAGATCCAAGTAACATATGAGACAAACTGTTGAAGAATTCTATTACCTGGTTGAAATATTATCTTGGCATCCTAAGATGGAAACAGCCACACATCTTGTTTTGGTTTGGATGCTCACATACTTTCAACCATGATCACCAAATTAGACTAGTCAAGTTACAACTGATGTATTGATTATGGAGTAATTATCGATATTTTGACGCATGATAGGTCATATAATTATATAATCCACAAGTGTGTCTCTATAATGTGGATTCAAACACTAAATGGAGAAGCAGAACTCATACATGTTACTTGGATCGTGAGTTGCTTTGGTACGTGGTACAGGTACGGGTATGTAGTACGACACTGTTTTAGGTCTGTGATACGATGGGGGTAGGTTTTGTTAGTACTGTGTTTTAAGTCACAATTCGTTTTGAAACTCTTATTTAGATCGTTTTCATTATATCTAATATTACAAATTAAGAAATTGAATTTTCAACTTATAAAAGTGCAACAATGGTTAAAATTGATTAAATTTTTATCTATTTTGATCAAATAGTATAAAATTCATCTCAAAATTTTTTTCTCGCTCAAAAACATTATTTCCATTACACGACCTCCAATGCCAGACAACCCTACCAATTCACACATATACCTCTCTTTTTTCTCCCCTACCTCTTTCTTATTTTATTTTTGTTTATTTAATTTGAAATTACGTGATTAAAGAGAATTTTTTTTAAATGTTGTATGATTAATGTTCAATTTTTGGTAGTATAAAGTGTCTTCAGACACATGATTATTGCTAGTTATACAACATTATATGTTATAAAACATTCATTAACATTAAGTCAGTTACCATTTATTTTATATTTTTACTCAATTTTCTATTATTTAAAACAATATACAATTATAAATTTATAAACACGTAGTCAATTAATATGTATTTTACATTTGTACTACATGTTTCAAAGCGAATTGAATTGGAGTTAGTATTATGATTTGGGGTTGTATATTTTAGTGATCTGAATCGTGAACCCATCCAGTTTTGGATCGATGTATCTAGATCGTGGTTCTTTAGGGGTTTAGTGAATTCTGGTAACTATGAGCCAAACAACATCCCAAAATTGCCTTTCCATTTTTGGAAAACTATTGTGCCTTGTATTACAGGTGGTGTTTGAATTTCTTGTGTGATCAAATGAATTTCGTCTCAGGACTCGATGTAGCACAGATTATGTTGTTTACAGGTACATGGTCCTGGAGCTGATATGGACACTCTGTGTGTTGGGCCATCATATGTGAATCGAGAGGTGAGTAACAAACTTTTGGATAATTTTTTTTACCTGGTTATTTCAGGAGTGTTTTGTTCAAAATTCTTCAACTCTCTGTTTTCCAGGAAGATTTTTTTATTGTTTTGCATGATATTTTGGCTGAAATGGAAGAAGTTACTGAACTTCAACCAGTTCCAGATGCTTATGTGCCAGTAATGAAATTCAAGTTCCAGAGTATATCCATTGATCTCCTTTATGCGAGCATATCACTTTTGGTTGTTCCACAAGTAAGTTTGAAACAGTTCTTGAAGTTTGTACTATTTCCTTTTTCCGAATTCCTATATGTGATAATACATATATTATGTGCTTTGGAAATGTGATTTGGAAAGCATAGATTATTTATTTTTACATTGCTCTCTTGCATTGTTCTTGTGGAATAAATTTTTTACATTGGCGGGTTTGTGTTGGGTGGTTCCTGAGTCACCCATTTCTTTGTTTGTTGAAGACTTAAAGGTTTTGGGAGAATTGATAAAGACATCACTCTTTGGGATTGTGCAATAATGGCTACTTTATAGGTTATACGAAAGGAAAGTAACGCAAGAATCTTTGAAGATAGTGTTGAGTGCTCGGAAGGATTATGGGACCATAATCATTTTCTAGCATCATTTGATCATTTTGGGCTTCAGTTTCTAAGGACTTTAAAGGAATTCCGCTTTTTGCTATTTTAGTGGGATGGAGAGCCTCTTGTGATTTATAGGGCTTTTGTGCGATGTGATCTAGTTCTTATTTCGCTTTATTTTTCTACTTTTTGGTTGGATTTCTTATCCAACCCTTTTTGATATAATTTTTGATATTTTTAATCTTTTTTAATGCAAATGTTCTGTTTCCCATAAAAAATAAAAGACACATATTACACCTGTTAATGTTCGTCCTAAATAAGATTTCGAATTAAGTAATTTTTGGGCAATTATTTGTGAAAACTATGTTGCTATCCCTTTCTCTATTAGCTGGGCCTTTTGGTGTTTTGTTATGTATCTTGGACGAGTCAGAACACTTACAGTTGAAATTCTGTTGTGTAATTTTAGCACCAGTTATGACCTCATGTTCGTTGTTTGTGTTTTGTGCCATTCCCTCTCAGTTCCCTTCTTTGTACTCGTTTATGTCTCGAGTTTGGCGGTTCTTAGGTTGATATGAGTCTCATTCCCCCCTTTTGAAGCATATCTTTGGCAAAATCATGCTTTGTTGGTTTTTAAATACCTGTCTCTGCCATTGAGATATTTATTTTTTGGAAATTATTTTTTTATCATTTGTACTGCCTTAAGGAAATATGTAAGTATATTGCCATCACCAAGGCATCTCTAAGTGCTCAAGGCACCTGTCTTATGATGGTGGGTTACATACCTGTTCATATCACATGCCCTGTTCTAGTACTTTGTACTTTTGAACTGGCGCCGTGGTCATGTTTGATGAATATGGCAATGATCATCGGGTTGATTTTGAGTAGTACTGTTAAACGATCTGCTCTACTCGAGTTCAACTCCGCTCTTTTTAGCTCGTTCAAGTTCATTCATTCTGTAAAATGAGTGGAATATGAATTTTTTAGGATCGTTTAAAGTACAAGCCGAGCCCGAGCAAGTTCATTGGGCTCATTATACTATTCATGACTTTTATTTAATATTTTTCATTGCTACTTGGTATACATGGAGTGATGGAAATAGTAAGAATTCCTAGGGTATAATGGGTAAAACTGTCAAACCCAATGAAATGAATATCACATGGTGTCTGACCCAATTTAGGACTCTCTCTACCTTGAGCCAATAACCGAGTCCCTCATTACTATCATGCACACTTCCCTATTCTTAGTCCACCTCCTTCATCGGCATGGTTTTCTATCCATTTCAATGTTCTCTTTCCTTCCTCTCTGTTTTAGATGCTGGAGACTCCTCTTCCCTTACCCATATAAGCTGGGGCAGCCATCTCATTGAAGGTCGTCCTGTGTATACACTTGTAATAGATGGATATGGTGTATTCTATTTATGAGTTTTGCTTCTATTTTGAATTTTTTGGTGTTACGGTTCAAGATTTGGATTTGTGTGTAACTTGTGAGAATTTATGAACTTTGATTTGAGATATGTGAAGTTTTTCAATTTCCATTTGAGATTTGTGATTTGGGACTTTTGGATTTGAGATTTGTGAAGTGTGGCTTTGAGGTTTAGTCTCTGGGCTTGGTTTTGGCTCGAGCTCGGTGCGAGCTTGTGTTGTGCTTAGCTTGAAGAAAAATTTGGGCTCGGTATTTGAGCTCAAGTCAAGCTTGAGGAACTATTCCACAACTCGAGCCGAGCTTGACCATACGGGAGCTTGGAAATTTTATGTTTTGTAATTTTGTGCTATGGTGAGATCCATCATGGATTATGTTGGATGTATAATATTAGTTCAGATTACCACCTGCATATGTCCTACTTTTCTTGGACCTTTGAATTACACATTAAATGTGAAATGCTAACGGTCTACTTTGTTTATTCTTCTTTTAAAATTTTACTTTTCTTTATTGATGTCTTATCTTGGGGTATCTCTTTTTGAGTCTTGTTTCTCTTCCCATTTTCGTCTCTGCTTCACATTTTTTTTTCATGAACTTGAATGGCAGTGGTTGGAAGGTTAATGTCTAAGCTTCTATGATGGTTTTTGGAGATACTGTCTTTGAAGTTTGAAGGTTCTATATTCGATTAGCTACTGTTTTTTTCTTAAAATTTTACCTTGAAATACTTATTTTTATGCTGATTGGTGTTGGTGATTAAGCTTTATAATCTTATGTTGGCACTTTTTCTCTTGGCTCCTGCATTTATAGAAGAAGGCCCTTCCCAGTCTCCCTTTTTACATGATTTTTATTAAATTCAAAGTTTTATGTTTTCCTTATCTTTGAGAAGGGGAAGAGAGAGTATGTTGTCTCATCCTAGTCTAGCTGGCAATTTCATGGGAAAAAAAGAATTATAATACTGCTCTCTAGTTTCTATGGAATATGACTTTAAAAAATTGATGGAAGAACTGTTGAGATTGAAACTGTGCTTGCTTCTGGCACATACTGATAATGTTCATATAGGACATTTTGCATCAGCTATGGTTGGTGTATCCGAACACTTCTTAGATGGCTGATATGCTTGTGCTAAAAATTTGGCATCTTATGGTGGCTGAGAATTCATTGATTCAGCGTTTTCATCTGCGGCTTCTTATACGAGTTTCATTGTCATTATTATTGTGGAACAATTGTGTGAACAGGACTTGGACATCTCACATGATTCTGTGCTGTACAATGTTGATGAGCAAACTGTTCGAAGTCTTAATGGATGCAGGGTTGCAGATCAAATACTTAAACTAGTTCCGAATGTTGAGGTGAATATACAATATCCTTTTGTTTTTGGCAATGTATTTGGATTTGCATTTTTTAATTCTTCTAAAAAAATGTAGCACTTCTGTACGACGCTTAAATGTCTGAAGTTTTGGGCTAAAAGGCGTGGTGTTTATTCAAATGTAAGATAACATCCCTTACTTTTCTTTGGTTTGTTGTGTGTTGGTCCTCTCATTTTAATATAATAAAGGGAATTTTCATCAAGATTATGAGTTTTGATTTTTTTTTTTTGTGTTCCTGCATATATAGGTTACAGGATTTCTTGGTGGTGTAAATTGGGCTCTTTTAGTTGCTCGGGTATGCCAGCTTTATCCCAAAGCGATTCCTAGTATGCTGCTTTCACGTTTTTTTAGAGTTTATACGCAATGGCGTTGGCCAAATCCTGTGATGCTGTGCCCCATAGTAGAGGATGAACTAGGGTTTCCTGTGTGGGATCCCCGTAAGAACCCTTGGGACCGTAGTCATCATATGCCAATCATCACTCCTGCATATCCTTGCATGAACTCCAGTTACAATGTCTCAACAAGTACTCTCCGGGTTATGGTAGACCAGTTCCAATTTGGTAACAAAATCTGTGGGGTAAGACTTTAAGGGCTAACTTGTACTCTTGCTCTTCTCAAGGTATCTTTGTTCGATTCATAATGCCTTGGACGTCTATTTCTCTCTCCATGCAGGATGTTGAATTGAACAGAGTGCATTGGAGAGCTCTGTTCGAGCCTTATCTTTTCTTTGAGGCATACAGAAACTATCTGCAGGTCGACATTGTTGCAGCAGATGATGATGATTTGCTTGCTTGGAAAGGTTGGATCGAATCCCGGTTTAGACAACTTACTTTGAAGGTACAAAGTAGACTGTTTGGGTAGTTTGAGAACAGATAATTTATTGATGATTAGTTTCAAGCATAAAAGGATAAAAGACAGTTTTTTTCTTCCGTTGGTACAAAGTAGACCATCTGGGTAGTTTGAGAACAGATAATTTATTTATGATTAATTTCAAGCATAAAATGATAAAAGACAGTTTTTTTTTCTTCCGTTTTTTATTTTTGAAAATTTTGCTTCTAATTTGCATTTTGCAGATAGAGCGTGATACATGTGGGATGTTGCAGTGCCATCCTTATCCAAATGAGTATATAGACACGTCCAAGCCGTGTCCACATTGTGCTTTCTTTATGGGATTGCAGAGGAAAGAGGGAGTCAAAGTTCAAGAAGGGCAGCAATTTGATATACGTGGTACTGTTGATGAGTTTAAGCAAGAGGTAAATATGTACATGCTTTGGAAACCGGGGATGGAGATATATGTTTCTCATGTTCGAAGGAAGCAAATTCCTGCATATGTTTTTCCCGATGGGTATCAACGGCCAAGAACATCAAAGCACTCAACCCATCATGCTGATAAAACTTCTGAGAATGATGCCAAAGGCTACAGATCTCCATCTGAAGGAAGGGAGATCAAGAGGAAACAGGGTGATGAAACGGCCTATGTGAAGCTAGACAAACCAGGGAAGCGGGCCTCTATAAGCCCACAACACCCAGGATCTGTTTCTCCTGAAAGGTCTTCTGGAGGGCCATTGGGGAGTGGGAAAGGGACCATGGGAAATGATGTGCGATTGGGGGAACTTGATGATTGTAATCCTAGTAGTACAATTGTAAGGAAGTTTTTAAATGCCTCTACTTTGAAGGGGGGAACAAAAGAGTTGGAGGCAAAAGAACTTGCGGCAAAAACCTATCCCACGCAGGAGTTGCTTGTTGAATGTGGGGTAATGTGTGGTAAGACTGTGGAAGCATGCCTTATTGGACCAAATGAGGACATAGAGGGAATGCTGAAGCAGATAGACAGTGTTGTTCAGGATAATAAACAGATTGTTGAACCGAGCGGCAAAAGTGTAGTGGGATCTGATTCCAGAACTCCAAATCTCATATGCAAGGTGAGTTTATTCCCTTGAGGATTTTGGGTTAAGAAATGTAGCAGAAGGCAGTGAGAAAACTGGAAATTTTGAAGATAGTGAGAGCAAAGGATACTTGCAGGATGGTGTAGGTGTTGCAGATCAACATTCACCATTGGGAAATGGATGTTTGAGTGGAAGCGGAGTTTCAGGAAAGGGCCTGGGAGAAAAATTAGAGGTTGTGTACCTCAACCTTTGTTGTCTTTTGTACCACTCTATTTTTCTATACCATGTATATTATGAGGGTAAGTTGCACTAGTGATCCCGAAGTTTGCCATTAGTCACTCATTAGTCTTTAAGGTTTCAATTTTGTCAATTTAATCACTAAAGTTTACATGCTGAAGAAATGTGGTCCAGGGCACTGCCTACCTTAATCAGAAGCGGAAAAACATCACTTGCTGGCATGTGACTGCTATTAAGGGTATTTCTGTCGGTGTGGCTGCAAGACAAAGGGTATTAACCTATATACACAATATATATCATAAAATCTCTCTTCTAATGTTGACCCTCTCACTGTCTGATCCATCCCCTTCTCACTTCTTTCTTACTCTACAAATGAGGAATCAGAATTTGGTTTGTGGCTGGGTGTATTTTGTGCAGAGAGAAGGGTAGAATTAGAGGGAGAAAGAACCAGTGTGTATGTCATTTAGGGTTCAATTTCTGGCAGTGGTGGTGGTATGATCGGGTTGGTTTGGTGACAGAGGTGATGGTGATGGTGGTTTCACTGGGATAGTGCTGGTTGGTGGTTGGTGACTGGTGACTGCGGTGAGAGGGAGAGAGACTGGATTCTGTGTAGAGAGATAAAATTGAGTAGAGAGAAACAGATGTGCTCTAGCAGTGAAAGAATGGCATGGAGATAGAAATATACGCGTTCTATGCAAAGAGAGACGGAGAACATTGGGGGGAGCGATAGAGAGAGAAAGAGATAGTGCTTGTGTTATTAGATTCAATTTTGGCAGCGGTGGTGGTTTGACTAGGGTAGGGGTGGTGGTTTGGTGATAGAGGTGGGCTTGGTGAATGTGGTGTTTGAGAGAGAGAGAGAGAATAGGTGAGAGAGAGAACAAGAGATGTGTGCAAGTGCTTTTGAGAATGTGTTGTGTGGGAGAGCGAAGAAGTGTGTTTGGACCATGTATAATGATCAAATCAGGAATAAGCATGTTTGTATGAAGTGAGTAATGAAAAATGACAAATACATTGGCCCTGCTCGGACCCAATAGTAGCTGTAATCTTGTGCACCAAGATGTCCTTATTCTGCCTCTAATAGGAACACGCATGCCATGTTTCCATCTAGTTTAAATGACTGTTACTGCATGAGATCACATTGCTTCAGTGCGTGAAGTTTGGAGACTGAAATTGAGAAAATTGGAAATTTGAGTAACAAAGACCGAGTAGTGGCAAGCCTTGGGGACCAGTAGTGTAATTTAGTACTGTTTGTTGTTTTTATACAGATGAATGCTATTTTGGAACTTGTTCGAAAAATTCTTGATTTCAATATTTTGGATTTTGTAAGTATGTCAAGCGTTGTTCGTGGTTTTCAAGTAGTAATACTAGGACCCAATGACCCATGGGTCAGTTTTGTTAAAGGATCTTATGATTTGAAGATCGAGAATATCATATGAATTTGGGACATCATCTCATATTACTCGAGCATGATGATTTCTTTTGTTTAACATTATTGTTCCTCTGTCAATCAGATTTTTAATTTTCCCTTGATCAATTTAATTGTTTGCACAGAAGATCTCCTAACTGGTGCATACATGGTGGTTGGTCCTGCACCACTATCCGTGGTACATTCCCAGTTACTGTGCTCAAGAACCTGACCATGTTTTGTATCTGAGGCTTGGAATCATTAATCGTCACTTTGTGTATTCCCTCTAATATTTTTATGGGTACAAACTTAACCCCCAGTTTTCTATCTGATTTTTTTTTCTAGATAAATAGTACGTTCGGGATGGTAATGGATGCAGAAGCCGGTGATTAGGCATGTTTTCTTTAAACCGTAAGTGCCCATGATTTGTTTCATGATATCTTTAGACTGTCTTGTTTGGTTGTTTGTGTGGCTCTTTTATTGCAGGTTTGAAATATGGGAGGTGAAATATTCAATGGGATCAATGTTTTTGAAGGATTTGAGGCAGGCTCTGTTGGTGGGTGTCTTGTGAATTACCATCGTGTCTTGTTGTTCAGGGGTGGCAGTTTATCTTGTGGAGTGGGAGCGGGGAGGCAGCGATATAGACTTGTGCATCACTGTGCCATTTTGGTGTTCTGGAGGTGTTCTATGCATTGCAGTCGAAGCTTGCAAGCATTTGCAAATAGCCATCAGATGAGACCTTCAGAACTTAACGGATTTGGTGGCAGGCTGAGCTATTTCCTACTAGTATGAAATTTTCTGCTGCTTTTCTTTTTAGCAGTATTTGAAAAAAAATGGGAGAAGAAAACATAAACTGCGCAGACATGAATATTTTGTCTGTGTGGTTTGAGTTGTAAGAGATGGCAACTTCATCTCTTTTAGGCTTTAGACCTCTGTTAAACCTTTGTATTCTGTACACTTTCCAGTAGCTAGCCCCTTTGTCTCTCTCTCTCTCTCTCTGAACTCGTTGCTGTCTCAGGCTGGCTTTTTGCTAAGACTCCCATTCCTGTTTTTCCTTTCATGCTACGTTTTTAGGCAATTGGTAAAAATGCCATCCAGTGAAGAACTCTTTTGTTAGATATATGCTTGTAATTGATTAATTTCGTGAAATTTATTATAAATTTTAACCTATTATATGGTTATGATGCTATAAAAATTGAATATTCAAAAGTGTCATTGAGGGGACGAGGTCAAGTGATAAAGTTACATTATTCACACTCTTGGAAAGACGTCTTTAAACGGAGCAATTATAACATAAAAGAAAGTTATTTATGAAGGCCCGGATTGTTTCATGCTTGAAACTAATTTGCAATTTAACTCTTAAAAAAAAATGGGGGAAAATTTCACTATCCCCTGTAAGATAACAAAATTCTTGGAGTGCACCAAGAAAGATTAATTATTTCAAATTGCACGTTCAAATTTGTAAAAATGTTACAATTTGATCCATCACCTTATTTTTGTTTGGACGTCTCTTTACAAACGAAACATTGATTATATGAAAGGGTTTTATTGTCACATTACAATTTACACCCATTGGACTTGAGATTTATCATCTTCGTTGAATAAAAACCCTAAATCACTTGTGACTTGGGGGAGAAGATCTTGATCTTCTCTTTCATCTTGATTATAAAACCCTTGCATATAATCACGTGTTTCTCACGTGATCACAATATAGATGAATGCTTAAGCGAAAATAAATTGGTGGACCAAATTATATCTTTTTTACTTCTTTGAGGGTGCAATTTGGGATAATTAATCTTTTGGTATGCAATCTAAGAATTTTGTTATCTTTTAGGGGGGCAAAGTGAGATTTTCCCTAAAACAGATATTGTGTAAAATGAATGACGATGGATTCTATTATTTCATTCGGGTACCATAAAAGTAACTCAGATATTACATTTCTTTTATAAGGTAAAGCCTTCACAGCGCAGGGTGGACTCGATTTCTTCGAGCTTGCACAAGTTATTTTTGGCCTTGCATTTGCAGATCAACACCATGGCTTCATGACTAGCCAGAACATCACACGAGGCGAATCAAATTATCGTCATCTCCATGTGAGACCTTACTAGTACGCCTGTAGCTGTATAGATACTTATCACCATCACCGCTGAGGAGTGGAGCAACATCGTACTCGTGTCCCGCCTTTTTCCCTTCATCACCCTCCACAAGATTGCAACGATGAAGAATCTGCAAAACTTCCTTCATGGAAGGCCTATTAGATGACAATGTGCTAGTACAAATGAGACCCAGTTTGAAAACAGTGGTCATTTCTTCTAAGTGACGTGGTTCCTTGATCTCCTCATCTAATGCATCAGTTGTGAGCTTGTCCTCTCCATAGTGCTTCCATGCCCATTCTGCTAGGCTTGTGTGCTCATCTCCATCATTGGCTTCCCTTCCAGTCACTAGTTCCAAGAGCACAACTCCAAAGCTGTAGACATCTATCTTCTCATTCACTTTTGTTGTGTAAGCATACTCTGTAACCAATGAAATGGATGAAGATTTTTCATTAGAGATGAAATAAAGCATGATTGAGTCGTGTATAGATCGTCTTATTTGGGTTTCGTACCTTTCATAAATAATGTTAGATGTTGTGATACCAAGCCAGTCTACTTATTCATACACTACCTTATCAAAAAAGGAAAAAAAAAAAAATTTCTTCTAGGTAAATGAAAATGTAGAGTTTGAGTTACAAGTCCAGTTATTTTGAAGTATGTATAGAGAATAAGTCAATCCTAGCAGTTGGTTCGTGTCGATGGTGCAGGAAGAAGAGTCTATCTTTTGGGGTTAGTTCATGAGTGAGATTAGTCGACATGCGCATAAACTGATCGAGATATCCGAACTGTTCAAACAAAAAACAGAAGAAGAAGAGTCTGTAATGAAAATGTGGTCTTACCTGGAGCAAGATAACCAAAGGAGCCAGCAATGGCAGACATGGTGTTAGGCTCGCCCTGCTTCACCAAAATCTTGGCCAAACCAAAATCAGCAATTCTCGCCTTGAACTCCGAATCCAACAGTATGTTGCTAGACTTCACGTCTCGATGAATGATTGGAGGAAAGCAGTCATGGTGCATATAAGCAAGCCCTTGTGCAGCTCCGATGGCAATTCGCAGCCTCGTCGGCCAATCCAAAGCAACACGATGGTCGGAACTATTCACCAGCGACGACATCTTCCTCTTCTTCCCATGTAGCCACCGGTCGAGACTCTGATTTTCCATGAATTCATACACTAGAAGCTTTGAATCTTCACTCGAAATGCAGCACATCAATTTCACTATGTTCGAGTGTCGAATCGTACCTAGAATTTCAATTTCTGCTAGAAATTCTTTCTCTAGGGTGTGATCCAGTTTTCTGTTGCTCCAAATCCTCTTAACAGCGACGTATTCGCCGGATCGGTTGACGGAAATTCGATATACCTTGCCGGATCCGCCACTTCCGATCATGTTATTCTCTGTCAAACTTGATAAAATGTTCACCTCCGTGAAATCCAATCTTTGGAACGAGGTTAATTTCCAAGTCGCGATGTCTCGTCTGTGTTTCTTCCTCCGGTAGTCTCTGATCACGAAGAATGTGAAGTAAATGGTGACTATGAATACAACCACTGCAAGGACTAAAATCATGGCGAGAATTTTCGAGGACAAATGGTCCGAGTCGCGGATTTTAGCATAACAATTTGGAAGATTTGAAATTGAATTGGTGGCACAGAGATTGGGATTGTTCGAGAAACTGTTTTCATAGGCCATGTTATCGAATTCATTTGGGATTTTCCCGGAAAGTTGATTGGAGGACAAGTTGAGAGTTGTTAGTCTCAAATGGCCTAATTCAGGTGGGATTTGACCGGAAAATTGGTTTTGGGATAGGTCGAGGTCGAGAAGGTCGGGTAAAGAACCGATCTCCGGCGGAATTGGGCCGGAGAGTTTGTTTCTAGCCAAGTTCAGAGTAGTTAGCGATTGCCAAGAAATGATTTCCGATGGAAGTGAACTGGAAAGTGAATTACCATCAAACATGAGAGTGATAAGCTGAGAAAGACTGGTCAGTTCCACCGGAATCGAACCCGAAAACAGATTGTTGCTGGCCTTCAATACCATCAGACTCGTCCAAGAAGATACGCCAGTCGGAATTTGACCTGAAAAATTGTTGTTACTGAGCTCCAATCTCGACAAATTCCATGCTACTTTGCTCGGAAGTTCGCCGGAAAACGAGTTATGACTCAGCATTAAGCTTGTCAAATTCAGCGATGTCCAAACGCCGGAAGGAACGTCGCCGAAAAAATTGTTGTTATAGAGCTGAACTGTGCGGAGACTATCACAATTGCCAAGTGATTTTGGAACTTCTCCGGTGAGGTTATTGGAGAAAGCAACTAAACCAAACAAAGTCCCTCCGGCGCATATGTTTGCCGGTAATTGTCCGGTGAACCCATTTTCGGAGACCTCAAATGCTTCAAGCTTCGAATGAAGGCCTAATTCAGCTGGTAAGTCTCCACTCAGTTTATTTCTGAAAACCCGAAAGTTTTTCAGGGTTGGAATTAGGCCTATATTTGGTGGGATTTGCCCAAAAAACTGATTTGAAAATAGATTCAAAAGCTCCAATTGCTGTAACTTTCCGATTGCCTCCGGTATTGTTCCTGTCAAATTGTTCATTGAAATATCAATCTGGGTCAAATTCAGTGACTCGATCACTGACGGAATTTCACCAGTCAATCTGTTACTGTACAAAATTACAATACTTAGATTCTTCAGCAGGAACAACCCACTTGGAATTCTTCCCTGCAAGTTGTTCATAGACAGATCCAAGTGCTCAAGACTCGTAAGATTCACCAAACTTTCCGGTATAGCGCCCACCAAATTCGTCGCCGCCATCCACATATACGTCAATTTCTTCATCTTTCCGAACGCCGGCGGTATTTCCATGGGTATAAACTCATTATAAGCCATACCCAGTTCTTCAAGATTGGATAAATTTCCGATTTCCTCCGGAAAAGTGCCATTCAACAAGTTTTGGAACAAGTACAGAGTCTGCAACTCCGGCAAATTCCCGATCGTCGGTGGGACGTTACCGGTGAAGTTGTTGGCGCCTAGATTCAGGTACTGAAGAGCTGGGAGCCGGTCAATATCAGCCGGAATAGGACCCACAAAGTAGTTCTGAGAGAGGTCCAAGTGTTGAAGCTTTGAGCAACTGTACAGAACTGTAGGGAAGTTTCCGGGAATGTAATTGAGGCTGAGGTCGAGGAAAGAGAGGTTTTCGAGGTCACAGATGGACTTTGGGATTTTTCCGTTGATGTTTTTTTCTGGGAGGATTATTCTGGTGACCGTGCCGTTGCCGGAACATCGAATCTCCGGCCAAATGCACGGTGAGGATGTGGAGTTCCATGACTGGATCAATGGTGGGTTACCCCACTGCTCTTTAAGGTTCAGTAGGATTGTCCGTTCGGCGGTGGAAAATTGGGAATTTACATTTGAGGGTAGGAGACCGAGAAGAAGAGGAAGAAAAAGGAGAGTGGTTTTTGGAAAAGGTGGGGTCATTTTGGTTATTTCATAAAGTTCAGGTCACCGGAGTTACGAAGGAGAGAGAAACGGGGTGTTTATTTCCCGGGAAAATGGTGGGGGTAAAACTAACAGATGTTTTTTGAATTTCCGGTGAGGTTCTCGGGCCGGTGTTTGGTTTATAATAAGTTGTGGGCATGAAAGGAACTTGGCAGCGGGTGAATTTACGATTTTACCACTGAAAAGGACGTGGATTGTGTGTAGTCAAAGGTGAGTTTTAGTCTTATACGGTTGAGACGTGTGTTTTCGTGATATCAGTGGATCCCACTACTAAAACCTTGAATTGAATCTCATGGGCAAATGGGCAAATGAGGACACTTTCATCCAAAATGAATATCATGCAAAGCATTTCTTCAAAATCTTTTTTATTTTTTGCAAAAATATAACTTCATCATAAAAAACTAAAATCCCCAAATAATAAAAAAACATATACAAAAATTGCCATGTAAATAAGACAGTCAGGGAGATTAGCAGTTGACTTAATAACTACCATTCTGTTATTAAATTTTAAAATCATTAACCCTTTTTCTTGAAATAGTGCTCCACAAAAATAAGATGGTCATGTATGTTCATATGTATTATATATTTAACTTGAAATAAAAGAATAAATCAAGATAAAAAAAAAAAAGTAAAAAGTGAACATGCAAGAACAAACGTTATTTAGAGAATAAAATTTAATTTAATTGATAAAATCAATTTCTTTCCAATTTGTTTGTTGGGTTAGTTTTCTTAAGTGTAGTTGTTGAGAACTGATGCATGTGAACGTGAGTCCCTGAGGCTATCCCACATTGAATAGGCTTTGGGTGTGTGAGTAATATATAATGTCTTCATTGACCTTTATTATGTTAGAGTAACTGTTTAGTGTTTGATTAAAAAAATAAAAAATTTGTCTTGAAGTGTTTGGTGGTTGGGCTCGACTTCCCTCCTCCTCTTTGATACAGGTGTCTTTGGGGCCATGGTAATGGTAATAGTGTCTGGGTGGTGGGGGCTGAAGCTATCCCACATCGGATAACTTTTGGGCGTGTGAGTAATACATAATCTTTATTAGAATAAGTGGTTAGCGTTTAATCAAAAAAAAAAAAACGTGAGTCCCTAAAAACTAATCTCAGGGATTGTCAACTGTTCAAGAGAGCTCATTTTAGACGATTGAAACTCTTGAGTTTGAAAATAAATATTTAATGTAACGATTACATTATAGTATTTTATTTCGATAATTGGCGGGTATACATCGAACAAGAGAATGTATAAGTTCGAGATAATTAAATTTGATACTTTAAGAGACAAAATGCTGATATTTTACCTAATGGAGCAATATTAGTTTGGATTTACGATATTCAAATTTAAGAGTATAACGATGGCTTTCAGGCAAATTACTAACCTCGATCTTTTTTTTTTTTTGTTTTCTCAGACTAAAAATGGCATGAATTTTAAAAAAAAACAAAGGAAAGCGAAAGAAGTTGACCAATCGGCAGATTCACCGAACGTCACTGCATTCCGTTTGGGATTGTTAGGACTTGGGCGTTTGTGGGCCTGCCGTTCTAGAAGCTAATCTCCTAATCAGCCTCGTGCTTATTGTAGGAAGCTCAGTATCTTTTACCGTCCTTCGGATTTTTTTTTTTTTAATTACAAAAAACTCTTCAACTGCGACTGGCATGCAATAATTTTTTATTTTTTTTATACTATGGTTAGAGTGTCAAGGTTAATTTATACACGTCTCGATTAATTCTTGCCTGATCGGGTTAAATACATATAATTTACGCTGAAATTAAGAGATTTATGAGAGATAAATATCTCATAGTCTAATCTTAAAAAAATTGCCAAATTTCAAATATAAGAAGTTTGAATTTATAACTCATCTTTATCTCTACTGAACAACACTTGGGGTTTTACGTAATAATGCTTCACAAAAAAAGAATAAGATATAAATAAAAATAGAACGAACTAGAAAATTAAATGAAATGTACATCACTATTTACATATTTGACAACAATTAGGACTAAGTGTTGTAATAGAATTGTGATGAGACTTTTTTGAAATACTCCATGATGAAGACACGTGTCCTCGGTATTACCAAAACACTGTTGCTAAGATCAAGCACCATCGGCGCATAAAGGTCCTCGCCCCCGAGGTACTCATCATATAGGATCATGGCATTCAGTACGTTTTACAACCAACACGTAGCCTCGGTCTGATATGGTACCTCGGTCGGTATCCCTCCCTGGTTCCGAGATGAGCCTTTCCTCGGTGCCGAGGTGTACCCCGTCCTGGATGCCTCCTCTACTCCAGGATAAGCTATTGACGTACAGGTCATTAGCCTAGGCTAGTCTAGGCTATTCATCATGACCTCGTCTTACACAATTAGTGTCAGAACGTACTGGAATGCAGGGGCCACAGCCAATGGGGGATGGACGCGTGGCGTATGATATCACATCGAAGACAGAGAAACCGCATGCCGTTGCTGACACGCGACTTGGAAAGCAAACGATTAATTACACCATTCCCTTGATGAGACCGCATTCAATGCGGTAAGGCTCGGAAATGAAAGACAATAAATGCTCCTAATACAGAGCATTTATTGCATCCTCCCCGAGAGGAGTACATTGTACCGTCGGCATCCCGATGACCCAGCATTGATTGCTCGGGACCCCGAGCAGTTAAGAAGAGAAGACATTCCTCATCAGAATCAGTGCGCACACTGCCTGTACCTAATGATCACCTACTGACTACACTGACAGCAATCATGAGCTTTTGAGGTATAAATACTCCTTGCAAAAGGCAAGACGGGTATGCAACAAAAAACTCTTTACTACAATACACACTCAGTGTTTTCTCCTTCCTCTCTCTTTCTCAAAGACTGACTAGATCGTCGGAGGGGATACGCCGGAAAACACTCCGGCGCCCTTCTAACTTGTTCTTCTTTGTTCCAGGAACCTCTTTCAGCCTTACTGGATCGTTCTTCCGCTCCCCCAGGGTCTCCCGTTGCCGTTCCAGGTTACCACCGGACCTCGCAGGCTGTTCCAAGCAGCGTGGTTGGTCACTCAACTGGCTCACTCGAGTTCACCAAGGGAGAGATCTGTTCTCGTTTTTTATATTGTGCAGGATCTTGCACGCACAATCTGGCGCCGTCTGTGGGAAACGACTAGTTTTCCTAGTTTTTTCTCTATAAAGAACAGTGACCATGGTGAACACTCGACAGAAAGTGAAAGGACCCCACCAAAGGAGTCTCGAGTTACAAGCTCCCTGTCATCACGGAGGAAGGGATCACACCGATATGAATAAAAGTGCCTCTACTCGGTCAAGAGGGGTTACCCCTCAAACCAGTATGGAATCAGGTCAGGGGGATCAGCCCCCTTGGCTCGTCAGCTGGCGGAGGTGATTGAAGAAAAGTTCGGCAATAGATTACGACAGCTGAAAAAGGACAATGTAAACGTCCTAAGCCGGCTCAACGAGTTTGCCGCCTCTGGCGAAGGATCGAGGGATTCATTCCTTTCTCGTGGGCTTCCCGCCCGGGAGGCGGAAACGAAGGATCTAAGAAACCACCTAAACAACAAAGCAGAAAGCTCTAGGGCCCCAAAGCGACCCAGAGCCGGCGAGCATCATCATGACAACCATTCAAGGAAAGCAAGGCCATTGGCCCTGGACGACCTCCGGCGAGGTTTGTCTAGACGGAGGAAGGGAGATGAATCCGAGGAGGACTCAACCCAATCCACACGACGCCCAGGAAATGAGGGGCTTACCGATGAACTCAAGGACTTCAGAAGGCATCCCGTCAGGGAAGAAATTGATCTCAGAGCCCGGTTAGACTCCAGGAGAAAGGGTAAGGCTGTCCAGGATGAGGCCGAGGACGAAGTCATACAAACACCCTTTACGAGGGAGATCGGTGAGATGGAGGTTTCAAGAAAGTTTGTCGTGCCGCGGTTCAAAACTTATGACGGGCGGTCCGATCCCGAAGCCCATGTCAGGCAATACAAGCAGATGATGTCCCTCTATCATTCGGACCAACGGTTTCTCTGCCGAGTGTTTCCTATGAGCTTGGGGGACTCTGCGATGAAGTGGTTCGAGGCGCTTCCCCCCAACAGTATTGGGTCATGGAAGGAATTGACGAAGCAGTTCCTGGCTCGATTCATTACGGGGAGTAAGCGCCCCAAAGACATTGGATCATTGCTGACCCTCAGAAGGAGGGAATCCGAGACTCTTCGCCAGTACGCCATCCGATACTGGGAAGAGGTTAATGAGGTAGAAGGCTGCTCGGAGGTCATGGCAGCAGCATCTTTCCGGCTCGGCTTGGCAAGGGACACGGACCTGTACCGATCCCTGACCAAGAAGACTCCCTCGGATATGGGGGAACTAATGGCCCGGATAAACAAATACTCGAGGGTTGAGGACGAGATGGGAAGCAGCAAAGGCCGAGCCCTCCAATCTAAGAGAAAAGAGAAGGAGCGGGAAGATATTCCCCGAAAGGGATTGCTACCCCCTCCAGGGGGTTCGTCCAAAGGAGTTCACACTGTGTTCAAGGAACCCATCTTCAAGTTGCTCCATAAAATCAAGCACGAGCCGTTCTTCAAATGGCCGCCCAGGATGCAGAGCGACCCCTCCACCCGTGATCAAAAGGTTAGGTGTTCCTATCACCGGGATTTCGGGCATCGCACCGAAAGCTGCAGGGTGTTCAAATCGTTCTTGGAAAGATTGGTCCGAGACGGATATTTGAAAGAGTACATAGAGCCCAGGCCAGAAGAGAGACAAGCCCTTGCCCCGACCGAGGAGCCGGACAACATCATAGATGTCATCCATATATGTCCCCTGGATCGCCCCACGTCCAAGGAACTCGAGTCCGACCTCAAGAGGGTAGCTTTTACAAGGAAGGTAGCCGAGGTTGATGTAGGGCCACCAAGTAAAAGGGCCAGGACGGGTGAGCTTGGCATTACATTCTCCGACGCGAATTTGACAGGCGTAGTGACTCCTCATAACGACGCCCTTGTCTTGACCCTGAGGATAGGGAAATTCGACGTCAAAAGGATTTTGATAGACTCTGGAAGTTCCTCGGAGGTGATGTACTCCGAAACTTTAAAACGGATGGGTCTTGGCCCCAAAGACCTCACCAAAGTCAGGACACCCCTCATCGGATTCAACGGCTCGTTCGCCCTGCCCGTGGGGAAAATCACATTGCCAGTTGTCACAGGTCCCTTTGTCATCGACACCGAGTTTGTCGTGATCGATACGGACTCTCCCTACAATGTAATTATGGGGCGAACATGGCTGCATGCGTTGGGAGCGGTGCACTCCACTTTCCACCAGAAATTAAAATTCGCCACGCCAGAGGGTATCATGGAGATCCGGGGGGACCAGGCGTCCGCAAAAAAATATTTTTATTCAGCCGTTCGAGCCGGGGCGTTCAGCCAGGAGAAGGGACGAGCACCGGAAGAGATTATGGAAAAATAGCAATTACAGTCCGGGCGTCCAGGAATGGATGACCCCCGGATAGACCCAACTGAGCGGTCGGTAGAAGACCTCCGGAAGGTGCCCTTGGAAGAGGGAGAAGAAGAGAGGTATTTCTTAGTTGGGACCTCGATGCCCACAGCTGAACAGGAGGAGATGATCGAGTTCCTAAGGGGAAATACAGACGTGTTCGCATGGAACGAAATGAAAATGACGGGGGTAGACCCCGAGATAATCACACACAGGCTGCATGTTGACCCGTCGCACAAGCCAGTCAAACAGAGGCCACGACGCATGGCCCCGCATCACACCAGCGCGGTCAACGAGGAAATCGACAAACTCCTGAAGGCCGACGCCATTCGAGAGATACAGTTCCCAGAATGGCTGTCTAATACGGTGTGCGCAAAGAAGAAAGGGGGGAAATGGCGTGTCTGCGTAGACTTTACAGATCTAAACAAGGCATGTCCCAAGGACGACTACCCCTGCCAAAGGTGGACCAGCTGGTAGATGCCACTGCCGGATATGAACGAATGGACTTCCTGGATGCCCGAGCAGGATATCATCAGATCCCTCTCTATCCCCCGGATCAGGAAAAGACGGCGTTTATCACTCCGAAGGGAGTTTACTGTTACAAAGTGATGCCGTTTGGACTAAAGAACGCCGGGGCAACATACCAAAGACTGATGAATCGGATGTTCAAAAAGCAGATCGGCAACACCATGGAGGTCTACATAGACGATATGCTGGTAAAGAGCAAACGGAGTTGTGATCATCTGACAGATTTGGCGGATACCTTCTCCACCCTCAGGGAGTATGGGCTGAAGCTGAATGCGGCAAAGTGCGTTTTCGGAGTGGAATCAGGTAAATTCCTCGGATACCTGGTTAGTCAACGAGGAATCGAAGCCAACCCAGATCAGATTCAAGCGATCCTGGACATCCGGAGCCCCCGCACTGTCCGAGAAGTCCAGAAACTCACAGGGATGCTGGCTGCACTTAACCGTTTCGTCTCACACTCCTCGGACAAATGCAAACCCTTTTTCGGAGCAATCAAGAGTGCTGGGAAGAACATGTGGAGCCGGGGGTGCGAGGACGCCCTGGCTGGAATCAAGGAATACCTAAGGACTCTTCCAACCTTATCCGTCCCCACCCAGGGGGAGATGTTGTTCTTGTACCTGGCAGTATCTGAGTTTGCGGTAAGCGGGGTACTTATCCGTGAACATGAGCACCGCCAGAAGCCGATTTATTATATAAGCAAGGCGCTCCTGGACGCAGAGACAAAATATCTACCCCTAGAGAAACTGGCTCTATCCCTGGTCACCACTGCAAGGAAACTGCGACATTATTTCCAGGCGCACCCAATCACTGTCCTTACCGATCAGCCCTTGAAAGCGATCTTGAGGAAAGCGGAACTCTCCGGAAGGATTTCCAAGTGGGCAGTAGAGTTGGGGGAGCACGACATTCATTTCAAACCCCGAACTGCGATAAAAGGTCAAATATTGGCAGACTTCATAGCTGAGTTTTCGGGGGAGCATCCCGTTTTAGAAGGACCGCCTCCTCCCGACTTAGCGTCTCCAACGAATTGTGAAGGATCGTCATGACTTTTGTGTGTGGACGGTTCGTCAAATAGTAAGGGGTCCGGAATCGGTATCTTGCTGACCTCTCCAGATGGAATTATTGCGGAGCAGGCCGTTCGGCTGGGATTCAAGGCTTCGAATAATGAAGCTGAATACGAGGCCCTCATCTCAGGACTTCGGTTAGCGGAGGCGACTGGAGTTACCGATTTAATCGTGCATTGTGATTCTATGCTAGTAGTCAATCAAGTTAACGGAGAGTTTGAGACAAGGGACCCTAGGATGAAGGCCTACCATCACCAGGCGACGACTGTAATTCGAAGGTTCGGCCGGATTGAAATCAAACAAGTGTCCCGAGACAAGAACACACATGCCGACGCCCTGGCTTGTCTAGCCTCGGCGGTGGACTCCTCCCAGTCGCGCAGGATCACCATTGAATACCTTCCCGCATCCTGCATAGATCATGCTCCCGAGGCAATGGTCATCCAGGACGCACACAAGCCGCCCAGTTGGATTGATCCCTTTCTCAGGTTCCTAACAACAGGAGATCTCCCGGAGTGTTCAAAGGAAGCAAGGAAGATAAAACTCAAAGCTCCAAGATTTTGGGTCTCTCCGGATCAGAAACTGTATCGGAGGTCTTTCTCAGGGCCTTACTTGCTATGCGTCCAAGAAGACCAAGTACAAGACCTTCTCTATGAGGTACATGAAGGAATATGCGGGGGGCACTCTGGGGGGCGATCAATGGCACACCGCATCATGTCTCAGGGATATTGGTGGCCGCAAATGCAAAGGGATGCGCGCGCATACGTCCAAAAATGCGACCAGTGTCAGAAGTTCTCCCCTGCAATCAGGCAACCCGCGGGGGACTTACACCCCCTGACCAGCCCTTGGCCATTCGCCCAGTGGGGGCTCGATTTAGTTGGACCCCTGCCTAAGGCTCCGGGAAATAGGAAGTTCCTCATTGTGGCCACAGATTATTTCACCAAGTGGGTAGAGGCGGAGCCGTTGACTCATATCCGCGACATAGATGCCAAAAAGTTCGTCTGGGAGAACATAATCATCAGGTTTGGGATTCCCCGGGCACTGGTGTCGGATAACGGGACTCAATTCACCGGCGGGCGTTTCAAGTCTTTCTGTGAGCAACTCGGGATCCGTAATTTCTACTCCACCCCTGCCTATCCTCAAGCCAACGGGCAGGCAGAGGCCTCCAACAAGACAATTATCAATGGGATCAAGAAGAGGTTGGAGAAAGCCAAGGGAAAATGGGCGGAAGAACTATTAAATATTTTGTGGGTGTACAGGACCACCCCTCGGTCCTCGACAGGGGAAACCCCATACTCCCTGGCATACGGAATGGAGGCAATCATACCCCTCGAAGTAGGGCTCCCGACCATAAGGACCCAAGCTTTCGACGAAGGGGGGAATGACCGTCAACTGGGATTGGATTTGGATCTAGTGGAAGAAAGAAGGGAGGCAGCCGCCTTGAGGATAACTAAGTATCAGGAGAAGATTTCCCAACTATACAACAGAAGGGTCAAGGCGCGAGAATTCCGAATAGGCGATCTGGTCCTCAGAAGGGTAACGGCCAATACCCGTGATCCAACAGAGGGAAAAATGGGACCTAACTGGGAAGGGCCTTACAAAGTGATATCAATCGGGGGCGCCGGGTCGTACAGATTAGAGGGCATGGATGGAAAACTTGTAATGCGACCATGGAATGTTATGAATCTAAAGAAATATTACTTTTGAAGTATTCTCTCCCTCAAGTGCTTGCCAACGACAAAGATAAAGGGCAAGGCCCTGGGGACAGAGTTCAAGGGCTCCTGTCCCCGAAGCAAATACAGGAGCAAGCCTCCTGAAAGGGCAAGGCCCTGGGGACAGAGTTCAAGGGCTCCTGTCCCCGAAACATATACAGGAGCAAGCCTCCTGGAAGGGCAAGGCCCTGGGGACAGAGTTCAAGGGCTCCTGTCCCCGAAGCAAATACAGGAGCAAGCCTCCTGGAAGGGCAAGGCCCTGGGGACAGAGTTCAAGGGCTCCTGTCCCCGAAGCAAATACAGGAGCAAGCCTCCTGGAAGGGCAAGGCCCTGGGGACAGAGTTCAAGGGCTCCTGTCCCCGAAGCAAACACAAGAGCGTGCCTCTTGAATGGGCGAGCAGCCCCGAAGACAGTTCCAAAAAAAAAAAAAAAAAAAACAAAACACTACTGTACGCAAAAAAGGAAAAAATACTCATGATTTATTTCAAGAAGAGGGGTTTTGCGTCCCCAAAGGCTACAAAAGAAAAAAGAGTACAATCAAAAAGAAAAAGGGGCTTTCATCTGGCCCCGGGCATCTCCACAACATCAGCCGAGGGCGAGTCAGCATAAAAAGGTTGAGAAGCTTCTGGAGCAGGCAGAAGGAGAGGTACTTCGGCAACAGAGAGACCTTGAGCAACATGAGGATCAGGGGCATGGTCCGGCGGGGCCTCTTCGGACAAGTCCACTATCACTGCCTCGGGCGGATCCGCCGAGACTTGCACCGGCGTTGGGATCTCATCCTCGGCAGCAATCTCTGCTTCGGCCCGTTCCATCTCTGCCGAGGGCACGTACTTGTGCATCTGGAAGAGCGGGGAGTCTGACGGGATTCCAGCAGACTGGAGCGCCTCGTCCCACCCTTTCTTGAAGAACTCCTTGCTGTTTTCCTCAAGAGCAGGGAGCACGTCATCGGCGAACTCTTCCCGGAGTTGCTCCTCCGACTTCCTGTTCAGTGCCTCGGCTCTGATCCTGTCCAGCTCCTGGGTGAGAGCCAGACAGCTTTCCTCTGAGCCAACCGCCCTCTCCTCCGCGGCAGAAAGCCGCCGCGTCTGCTCGGTGATCCTCCCCTCAGCATCGGCAAGGGCAGCACTTAGCTTTTCAGCGCCAACCTTAGCCGACTCGGCATCCTTGAGGAGTTGTTCGATTTGAGCAGCCTGCCCCGCCAGGGTAGAATCCCTGGCAGCTACGTCCTCCATTGCTCGGGCGAGGGCCCCCTCTGCCTCTTCCTTCTGCTCTCGGGCCCGCTGGAGGTCCATCCTAGACCCATGGTACCGCGCAGCTATTATGGAGATCTGTTGGGTAGCCTGCAAAGGAGGGAAAAAGGCGTGTCACAAAAATGGAAAGCGAGAGAGAAGAAACCAAAGCAAAAATGAACTTACCACCAGGGAATTCTGGATGATAGAGCGGAACAGCACGTTCGTTGATCGCCCCCTGTGAGCCGCCATGTCGGCCTCGAAATGCAGTGTCTCACTCACTGCATTGGCGACATGAGGGTCCAGCAAAATGGAGTCATCGACCCTGATCACTCGGTTCATGTGATCGGTGGCTCGGGGTTCCACTCCGCGGCGTCCACTGTCGGCGGAGGGGAAGGGGAGTCTGCTGCTGCCGTTGCTGTTGTTGCTGTTGTCGTTGCTGTTGCTGTTGTTGCTGTTGCAGAGGAGCAGGGGGTAACCCACGGCCTCTCCCGCTTTGCTGCTGAGCGGAAGGTGCCCTGGATCCTCTGCCGAGGCCATCGTGCCTATGCTTGACCCTTCTCTCCTCCTCTACCTGAGGATCCCGGACACGCACTTGACTCCCGAATGAGAACCCTTGAGGATGGGGTGGAACTGGTCCCTGCAGATGGGGCGTCGCCGGCCGATCCTCGACCCCTCCCAACAGTAAGAGCTTGCCTCTGCCTCAGGAACCCCAGGTCAATGCGAGGCGTGCTGGACATCGCGACCTCGAGGGCGTCCTCGGCGTCTAGAGATTGTAGAACTTGGAAGTCCGGCCACAAATCTCCTCCCGAAGTCCCCACCTCGGCGTCCGAAGGAACAAAGTCCTCTCTGACCCTGAGCTCTTCAACTACTCCCTCTACCTCTGCCTCCGAAGCCCGATCAGGGTCTTCCTCCAAGTTTTCCTCGACCTCTTGCCTCGCCGCCTGATCGAAGAGTTCAGACCACTGCGAAGGCTCAAAAGGCTGAGGAAGCTGTGAAAATTTCTTATACCCAGGGGTGTAATTTAGCAGGATGTGGGCAGCCCGGCCGAACCCGTTGTCACCAGTGAATCTCCAAACCGTGACTAGGTCGACAAAGTTCACCAGCGACCGAGAGGGAGGAGCTGTTTCCCGAGCAAGGATATCTGCACAAACAAAAAAGTAGTCATGAGCATCGGAAGTCTGGAGAACAAAATAATAAACCCGAAGGAACCGACGTACTTGTCGTTCTCCATTTCAGAGGGCATAACAAGCCGTTATACTCGGGACCAACACCTCTCTGCCAAGATCCCTTGAAAATAAGAATATCGTCCTTGTACCCCTTGTCCGAGTTGGGAAGATGAGTTACAAGGTACATGGAGGGGTCCCTGGCTTTGAGGTAGAAGTGTTGGTGAGACATAACTCTCAAGAGGGAATAACAAAAAAGGAGATCGTTCAGCCCAATATTTACCCCGAGGCGCCTATTGAGCTCTAAGACCCCCATAATTATTCTGAAGACATTAAGGCAACACTGCCCGGGGAAGAGGCGGAAGTGAGAGAGGAACTGGAGAAGTAAAGGGGGTAAAGGAAACCTAATTCCGCCCTCTATTATGGCCTTGGTATAAAAAGGCATAGCATCCTCGGCCCCGAGGGTAGGATTGTGCACCACCGAGTCATAATCCTTTATGTCTACGCACGGGGGAATGTCGTACTTGACCTTAAACCTATCAATCTGCTCACCACCCTTTACTTTATACTTCCCCGACCCCGAAGAACCAGCCTGAGGATCCTCGGGAGCAGGGCGACGACGAGGCATCTCTAAGAAAGTGAGAAAGTGGAGGGTGTTTTTTCTCAAAAATCCCTGAGGAAGCTTCCCGAGGATTAGTCGCTAAGTATCAACCGGAGACACCTCCAGTCATCGAAAAACAAAAAGGGATAGGAGGAAGAAAAGAAGAAAGAAACTAGGACTCACCCGAATGCCAAACGGAGTTTTTTCTGGAAGACTTTAGGCGACTCCTTCCAGAAAGATCAGAAGCAACGATGGGTCTGCTGGCCTTAAGACTTTAAGGAAGAATGGGCAGTCGACGATGGAAGAGGAAAGAGATCTCCGGCGAAGATTCAGGAAAAGGCTCTCTTGAGGAAGTTCAGAAGGGCGAAAACAAGAAAATGCAAGAGGAACCCCATTTATATAGTGGCTGTTTCATCATTGGGCGCGAAAAACGAAACGGCGCATTTAATGCACACGACATCCTAAGCCGGGGAAAGCGGCTCGAGGCAATAATGAAGCATTTGTGGTTGTTGGGAAACCCTTCGTCTCCTTACGACGCGTGCCCTCGGTGTCAGAAGATCGAAGGCTGGGAGGCAGTTGATGAGACTTTTCTGAAATACTCCATGATGAAGACACGTGTCCTCGGTATTACCAAAACACTGTTGCTAAGATCAAGCACCATCGGCGCATAAAGGTCCTCGCTCCCGAGGTACTCATCATATAGGATCATGACATTCAGTACGTTTTACAACCAACACGTAGCCTCGGTCTGATATGGTACCTCGGTAGGTATCCCTCCCTCGGTTCCGAGATGAGCCTTTCCTCGGTGCCGAGGTGTACCCCGTCCTGGATGCCTCCTCTACTCCAGGATAAGCTATTGACGTACAGGTCATTAGCCTAGGCTAGTCTAGGCTATTCATCATGACCTCGTCTTACACAATTAGTGTCAGAACGTACTGGGATGCAGGGGCCACAGCCAATGGGGGATGGACGCGTGGCGTATGATATCACATCGAAGACAGAGAAACCGCATGCCGTTGCTGACACGCGACTTGGAAAAGCAAACGATTAATTACACCATTCCCTTGATGAGACCGCATTCAATGCGGTAAGGCTCGGAAATGAAAGACAATAAATGTTCCTAATACAGAGCATTTATTACATCCTCACCGAGAGGAGTACATTGTACCGTCGGCATCCCGATGACCCAGCATTGATTGCTCGGGACCCCGAGCAGTTAAGAAGAGAAGACATTCCTCATCAGAATCAGTGCGCACACTGCCTGTACCTAATGATCACCTACTGACTACACTGACAGCAATCATGAGCTTTTGGGGTATAAATACTCCTTGCAAAAGGCAAGACGGGTATGCAACAAAAAACTCTTTACTACAACACACACTCAGTGTTTTCTCCTTCCTCTCTCTTTCTTAAAGACTGACTAGATCGTCGGAGGGGATACGCCGGAAAACACTCCGGCGCCCTTCTAACTTGTTCTTTTTTGTTCCAGGGACCTCTTTCAGCCTTACTGGATCATTTTTCCGCTCCCCCAGGGTCTCCCGTTGCCGTTCCAGGTTACCACCGGACCTCGCAGGCTGTTCCAAGCATCGTGGTTGGTCACTCAACTGGCTCACTCGAGTTCACCAAGAGAGAGATTTGTTCTCGTTTTTTATATTGTGCAGGATCTTGAACGCACAAATTGAAAATCTATTTTAAAAAGAAGATCTAAGAACGTGTGACCAGTACCCAATACTTATGGCTTGAACCTCGACTCCTGCATTACGACTCGAACTTAATACCAAACCCCAACGCAAGGCTCGGGACCCAAGCCTAGTTCACAAGATGTGGGACCTAGACCCCAACTCCTATCCTGGGACTCGAACCTAATCGCGACTCCAAATCCAGGACCTCGCCTCGAAACTCATACTTAGACCTATTCCAAACCCTAACATAAAACTCTGACCTTAATCCCATGCGGAACCAAACTCAACCTTGGACCTGACCTTATATTTGGACTCGAATATAACCTAGACCCTGACCTCAAATGTTGACCTTGGACTGGACCTTAACTTAAATCAAACATGGGACTCTAGATTCCAATCTCAGACTTGGAACTAGACCCCTTGACCCCAACTCGGACCCCAAACTTGTTGCTAAACCTGGACCCTTACCTCGCCCCCAATGCCCCGAATGAATTAGAGCTGGAGCTAGAGTTGGAGCTGAGGTAGGTGATACTGGTGGTCGAGAGGGATGATGATAGCAAGTGGTGGTGGTTTGTAATTGGTAATACCACCTTATATTAATGAATGGCTAATCTTACAATGGTCGAATTAAGAATCCCATCCCTTGGTAGTGAGAATGAATTTTTAGTATTGCATACCAAACACTGGAATGTCCATTATTTAATAATGGTCATCCTATTTACATGCTCTATTACGACCGACTAAACGAAGTATAACGGAGTAAATTTCAAATACTTTCAATCAATTGCTAATTATAAATATCGGTTAGAATTAGAAAACACTCGCAAACGTTGAATTAAGATATTCAAATTTACGGTTCATCTCAAAGTAACGTTATACCAACATACTATTGTCTAATGTCGTCAACATATTCTATATATGCATTTTTACTAATAAAATTATGGAGTTATCAATTCAAAATATGATGGAAAAATCACAAGTGCTGCTTTTTTCACAAAAACTATTATGACTCATCATATTTCACTTAGGACTATCAAATTTATTTTTGAAAATTTGTTGCCATGAAGTCCTAAATTCCATTAGAGTATATTGGACTCCAATTTTACTCCTCTCATAAAAATATCATTTACATTCTTGCCAATAATTATATATAAGTTTTAATTTAGTTAAATTAATATCTTCTTATATCTGAAAAAATAAATTATATTATTATATGACAGTGCTTCTAGACTATAAAGTTTGGATACATTTGCTCTATAAATTATGCATTATTTTTAGCTTTCTAAGCATACAAAAGAATTTAGTTTCAAATAAATCAAAATTGGAAATAGCATCATATGCAAAAATGTAATGGATTTTTCATGAGAAGTGTAAAATTGGACCAAAATATATCGTTGATGGAATTTAGGACTTCATAGGAATAAATTGTCAAAAATAAGATTTAATTTTATTATTAGAAATATGATTGAACAATATGAACTTAGTAAATATGGGGAGAAAAATATTGCTTATTGAGGATTTTGTTTACTATGATTTGTCAAATTCAATATGAACTTGGTAAATATGGGTTTATGAGTTTGCAATATAAATGAACTAGTTATAACCCGTGCCTGAAGGCACGATAAAATATAAAATTCAAGCGTTTAAAAAATCAATCCCACTATATTAAATTTTTTTAAAATATATTAACTACAAATTAATTAAATATTAAATAATTAAATATATGATAGAAATGAGTGGTGTGATAATTTTAGATAAGAAATATATAAATGATTAAATATATGATAGAAATGAGTGATGTGATTTAACGATTGAGTCTGACAAAGGGATGATAGGTGAGATAAGTGATTGATGATAGTTTTGAGGAGGAAAATATGACTGAGATAAAATTCAAACACACTCCTGTTCTATTATATAGATTAATTTGTCAAACCCGGTTAACAAATAAGTAAACACAAATACAACTAAACACAACTTACATAAGACTAGGGATAGGTTGGATACTAATTAAATAAATTTTGATATGATATAACTTATGAACAAGACCCGAATTGACCTATTGGTAGTCCTAGACCTAAGGAGCCAACGGGGACGATCAACTGAATTTTCGAATTTTTTTTTTACATCATTTGTTAAAAATATTTCATAATTAACAACTAAGCTTGTATCATTTTTTTTTTATTAATTACTCCCAAAGACCTTCTCAAAAGATTTGTTTTCTCTAGATCTAACTTCTAGACCCATTACTGTTCTCTTTTCTAGATGGACGCTAGTCACTAAAACGAAATTAAACTTAGTAGAAAAGAGAAGCAAAAGAGGGTTTTGATTTCTCCGTTAAATGAAAAGGACAGGAGAGAAAAAGAAAAAGACTTTCGAGTTTTGAGGGTCAGTTTCTAAACAAGCATTTCAAACGACTACTTTTTTTGTGGGAGGGTTGGGGAGAGGGAAGGAGAAGGAAGAGTATCGGATTGAAACCCGCAATCACCCGTGGGCGAAAATGATCTTTATCATTAGACCACATTCTCATCTCGTCAAAAAAAAAAACAAAAATTGCAGCCTCGGCTTTGAAGATCTTATTATTGGTGGTTCGACAATTATCATTAAACTTGTATATAGCTAGCCTATAAAAAAAGTCAATTTTATTTCAATTTAAGGGCTAGATGCTTTAAATTTTGTCAATTTTTGTAATGTTTAATCATTCGTAGGTAAATTTAGTACATCTAAGTGGTAAATTTTTATGATTAAACTTGATCAAAAATGATAAAATTTAAAACTGGTAATATATAAATTCTTAATTTAGGAGCAAGTATTTGTGGGAGATTGGGCTTGAATAGTCAACTCCAGAAGCAGGTATAATTCAAGCAATTTCTTATTGATACCGATCTCAAGTTGGACAACCATAGCAGAAAAAAGATCTCAAATGGATACTAGTAAATTGATTCTTAATTAGCTTTTGGAATACTCAAATTAAAGTTCATATTATAATTCCAAACTTACCCCACTTTAACGGGGGCAAATGGCACTTTGCACCCCAAAAGATTAAAAAATTTTCAATTTGCACTCTCGAAGATCAATTGTTTCAAATTGCACTCTCAATTAAATTAATTGGTAGCAATGTGACCCCAATCATAACGTTTGTTGTGATTTTCATTAAATTGACAGTCACATAAGACATACGTGAAAAGGGGAAATGTCATAATCTAACAAATGTCATCACGTGCATTTCACGTGACTGTCAATTTGACGAAAATTGCAATCCCAACCATAACGTCCATGACGATTTTATTGGATTGACAAGCTCGTAAGAAGCATGTGAAAAGGGGAAGCACCATAGTCTGACAAAAGTCATCACATTCATCTAACGTGGCTAACAATTTGATGAAAATCGCAATGAACATTATGGTTGGAGTCATATTGCTATTAATTAATTTAATTAATAGTATAATCTAAAATTATTGATCTTTGAGGGTAGAAATTAATTTTTTGAATTAATTGCACTGGAGGTCCTTAAAGTATGGGGTTTGTCTCATTTTAGTCTCTAATATTTCAATTGCATCATTTTGATCCCTGAAATCAAATTATCTTTTTGTTTATATTTAAATATTATGTGACAAGTTTATGATAAAAAAATGTTAATTATCTGCACGTTGTCTGTTTGAGGAACCATATAAAAACATATTCAATACTTCAAGGACCAAAATGATGCATTTAAAATATTAGGAATCAAAATGAGACAAACTCCATACTTTGGAGACCTCCTGTGCAACTAACCATAATTGTTTTTAATCTTTTGGGGTGCAAACTGCTATTAACCCCACTTTAAGGGCACTATTCATATGAATCTGCAAGTAGGTGACACGCTAGCTCAAAGTTTCGAGCTAATTTTTCCCTAGTAAAAACCACCTTGCACGGTCGGATAATCACTTTTCAAAAAAAGTAATGATATGTATTTCAAATTTATAACTCAAATTTAAATATCAAATCAAGGAGGACCATTGAATTAGTGAGTCCCATTTTAAAAAATTGATTGTACCTATTAATTCAATGATCCTCCTTGATTTGAGATACAAATTTAGATTATAAATTTGAAATACATAGCACCGAGCTTTCAAAAATGAAAGTAAAATTGCCGTCTATTCGCATCGTTTAGACTTTGCTATTAATGAGAGTATAATGCACTGATTACGAATCTTTCATGGTATTTACGATATTATCCTGGTTCGAACCCAAGAATCTGTCTTTAGCTCTTGGTCAAACATTTGGGACGCAGACGTAAAAACAAAGGTGAGCTATTAATGAAGTTGGCAAGTGGCAACTGAGAGGAAGCTTCATCTTTTGATTTAATTGGAAAAAAAAAAAAAAGATGGAATCGTTTGTTTTCTAGGGTGGGTTGCTACCACATTAAATTTTTCTGTTGGTTTGTCCAATCTTCCAAATGTATCCATTTGACCAAAGAATAATATTTTTCTCTCTCACTCCGGAGGATTTATTATATCGATCCAGAAAAAACGGGTTTTATTTTGTTATGATAGAGTCGTGTTTTGTCAAGTTCGTGTCATGCTCAAATTTTGTTAAATCGATACTTAAATTTATCATCGTTTATAACTGAATTCGTTCATGTAAGATTCATATCGCGTGTAAGTCGGGTTTAGTGTGTTCATATCAACCCATTTGTACGACGTGTTTAATTGGTTTATTCGTTTTATCATCTAAACATGCTAACAGATTAATCCCAAACTCACTAATTTTATGTTATAAATTCCTGATTCGTGTATAGAATTAACAAGCTAATATGTGTGGATGCTTTAAGCCTTCGTATTTAGATAGGTTTTATGTAGACTCGTCTTCAGAGATTTTTTAAATATCGTGTTCACTCATTTATGAACCTATTGTGTTTTGCACAAGTCTTCCTTCACCTCAATGCTTGAATTATTGAAGCAGAACAAGATACACACAAGAGAACAGAAAATCCTAATAGTGATGGCTTAGGTCTGGCCTCCAAGGGATGTGACACCTTTAATTAAATGACCAAAATGCTTAAACTACTTTTGTGTGCATATCATCTTCAATCACTTGACCTAACTTTGCCAAATAAGAGACTTTGATGTGCATATGGTACATGGTAGTTGATCTCTTTTTTGTTTTTTGGTGGATCACAAAGGGCAAAAGTTTATCGCATTTTAAGTCGGGATTTGACATAGAGAATGTCCCGATTGTTTGATGTACATGGTTTATGAGTAATTAATTTCTTATGATTTCGAATTTACGTAAAAATTCTGAATTTAAAAGACAAATGATTGAACCAATAAACATGACTATGGTTAGGAGATATAGTTCTTATTTTTCATTAAGGGAAGATATCATTGACTTCACCTGAGGCTTAGAAGTTAGAACTATTTCAGCAAGAACCCCAAAGATTGTAGGGTCTTATTAAGATCACTGATATCCCTTGCTTCAAATATTGAATATCAGAGAAAAAAAAAGAGAAGAAAAACTCAACTCCCCTCCACTACTTTTTGGGTAACATACATTTTTAGTATCCTAATTGTGTTTTAGAGTCTATTTGGTCCCCAATTTTTTAGTTGCATCGATTTGGTCTCTAAGATTCTTAATTTATATCTATGTGGTCCAATCCCAAACGTACGTTAGAAAATCATGATAGTTTTGATCACGTGCCAATCGTGTGGTTCTAAATTTTGTGTCTATTTGGTCCTTAAAATTCTTCATTTGTGTTTATTTGGTTCCATGTGATTGACCCGTGATCAGAGACGTTAACGATTTTTTGACGGACGTTTGAGATTGGACAACATAATACAAATTATGAATCTTAGTAATCAAATAGATGCAATGGGAATATTGGGGATCAAATAGATACTAAGCATATACTTTAGAGACTAAAAATATATTTTACCTTTATTTTTTCCCATAATTTTTACTCAATGGTAGATCGTGTATGGGTGAAAGGTCTACATATAAATGATGGGTCCCATAAAACTTGAATTAGGGAGCCTTTAACTTTCCAGGAAAAAAATTATCCTTTAAATTACTCATAAAAAAAGTTCATCTATAGTTGGGAGGTATTGCTTTAGCAAGAGACTTAAGACTAACACAATAAGCGTAGTTTGCGGCTGAGTTTTACAGAAGTTTGCATTGTAGACACGAGTCAAAAGGACATTATTAAACTGATTGTCTGCTAAACAGGGGGGAAAAAAAACAGTAAGCTTGTTAATGGTAGGTGACCTGATTGAATCTAATGCAATGATAACCATTAGCAAAAGAGTAGCTTCTGCTTTTGACCAAAAATAAACTGAATACTTTGAAAATTAATGTATAATGTAAACCTAGAAAGTGAAATAAAAGCTTTAAATCCTGAGAACCATCTACTCCCTTTTTTGCAAAAGGCGAGTAATGTTATTGAAATCTAAAAAATTATTTGATTTGCTGACATAATGATGTGTCAAGTGATAGAGTGTCAATGAAGACGTTCAAGAGTTACAGTTACAACAATGTTATTGGACCTTGTCATTACAACATCATTAGATTAACAAATTAAATCAATTTTTTAGGCTTAAATAGTATTACTTTAAAAAGGTAGTCTGTTTTTTGGTGCTATGGATTATCCACCAACCTATACTTGGCCAAGGATAGGGGGTTTAGGGTGGGGAAAATCCTTAATTTCCTAGTTGGGATTGGTATGCAATTGAGGATATATCGATCACAAATGTCGTGATCGATCATGAACAACTTTTAAAAGATGAAAAATTTTCATATAACTTAACATTTAGAAGTTATATTTTTCATAATTGATTATAATATTTTGTGATCGATAGAACTTTTTGTGAAGTAACTTGATTCTTAAACGTTGTACATCTTTCGGTATCATAGTCTTACCTGCAACTTAATTGGCTTATAGCCAATGTAATCATATTGAGCATTAGTGATAAAAGATTGTATAATCTTGGCGTGGTAGAATGCACTAACAATGAATATTTCAATGAAGTACAGCATGAAAATTTGGAAAGTGAAAGAAGACTTGGAAGTCATAAAAGCAGTCCAATTGGGATCTAATTATGAACAGAATTTGAAACAAACACGACTCTTTGTATCTGTTTTCTCTTGTTTCTTTGTTCTTTTTCTGTGGAACATAGAAAAAAAAGCTTAATCCTTGTCAGTAGTCAAACCAGTAAAACAATTGTGAAAAGGCTTCCAATATGAATTCGCAGTCTGCTTCTAGTATAAGAGACTAGATGCATTTGCATGCTTGATGTTGCAGAATCCATCATGGTGGGACGTGACGCACGTAGTGACTAGGTTACTTCATTATGATATAGATATCACTGAGTTATATTCACGAAAATAATCTTTTTGTATGGAAATAAGATCGTATACATCTTATTCTCTCTCAACACCACACTGACTGCAGCTCCATGCACGGGCTGCCCAGTGTCTAGTTCTTTGCTACCCATTTTACATTGCCTTTTTACAAACAAGCTGATGCCAATAACAGCACCAGAAATTAAAAAAAATAAAATAAAATTATAAACAGTTAGTCATGTTTCTAGTGCTGTGGATTATCCACCAACCTATACTTATCCAAGGATGGGGAGGTTTTCAAGTAGGGTTGGGGAAATCCAAAATTTCCCAGCTGGGATTGGTATTTAACTTAATTAGTTTATATTTGATGTAATCATATTGAGCATTACTGATAAAGAATTATATAATCTTGGTGTGGTAGAATGCACTAACAAAGAATCTTTCTATGGAGTATAGCATGAAATTTTGGAAAGTGAAAGAAGACTTGGATGTCGGGTTGATTATTGAATCAAACTATTCAGGTTCGGTTTGAGTTTAGTTCGATTTATTTAGAAAATCAGTAAAGTTTGAATAGTTTTTTAAGCTCATTTAGAAAAACGAGTTTAAAAGGCCTTGCTCGAGCTCGTAAAACTCGACTTGTTTAGAAAATGAACAAAATTTGAATAATTTTTTATACTTATTTAGAAAAACGAGTCTAAAAGACTCCGCTCGAACTCGCAAAACTTGATTCGTTTATCTGTAACATAGGCAGGCTACTCGGGCTCGTTTCGTTTTGACTCGTTTAGAAAACTAGTCGACCTTGAATAATTTTTTAGCCTCTTTTAGAAAAATGCGCTCAACAAACTTGGTCTGAGTTTACAAAATTCAGCTCGATTATCGGTCCTACTTAGAAGTCATAAAAGTAGTTCAATTGTGATCTAGTGAGCTGAATTTGAAACAAACTAACATTGTTTGTATCTTTTTTTTCTTGTTCTTTCCCCTGTTTCTGAGGAACAGTGAAAAAAATAAAATTAATAGCACCAGTAAATCAAATTGTGTAAAGACTCAAAATAGAAATGCCAAGACTGCCTATATAGCCAGCATAGAGGCCTTCCATGGATATGTCATCACCTAATGCAAATGGGTATCATTTATATGAGAAAATTGATGCACGAAAGCGGGTAGAAATAAGGGTATAATGAATGAAAGGGGATAAAGAGATCAAACCATTAATTTTCGTACAAATATATGTTTAAATTTCTATTTCAGGTCTTTCGAATCACAAAAAAATACCAGTCTTAAAAGTTTCAATAACTTTGTTAATTCTTAAGAATACCAGAAGAATTGGGAAAAAAAAAAAACTCTTTCCATTGTATTCAGTAATCAAAACTTGTTTTGCACTAACGATCACAAGAGTTTATATAATAGCAAAAACCCTAAACAAGTTACGAAACTGGAATTCTAAATAAATTAGAAAAATAAATAAAATAAAATGTTAATTAACCAAAAAATAATAATAATTTCCTAATTAAATTAGAAAATACAATAAAATCTCCTAAATTTTTCTAATTGAACGACATTGACCACGTTCAATAAAATACCAAAATCTCGCCACCCATTATGCATCAGAAATCTTCTTCTATAACATAGCATAACAATGACACAACTGGTAACCCTTCAAAGACATGTAACAGAATGTTGATCTCATTTGTTAAACGCATACAAATATACATATACAAAAAACATATATGTATATTTCCTCAACTTTTCGTTATGTCATTCTTCTTCTTCTTTTTTTTTTTTGTAAAAATTAGCAATGTGATATTGTCATGGGGACCTAGGCGAGCGCCTCACTAACCTAGTCATTGAGCTATCACTGTGCCTACTGATGAAATCTTTGAAAAAGAAACTTGCATTGCCAAAGAATTTCAAATTTCAGTTAGTGAAGAAGAAGACTGTTAGAAACTGAATTGGAATGCTTACATAAGGAAATTTTTATCCCAAACTGCAAGATGTGAACAAGGAAGATTCCAGATTGAAGGTGAGTAGTAACTAGTAACTACCAACCTCATGCTAGTGTTCATTTAGGATCAGTAAAATTCCTAATGCATTTGCATGCTTGATGTTGAAGATTGCATGAGGGCGGGTCTTGACGTAGTGGCAACGTTACTAAATTGTAAACAATGTCGCAGATTGGATTCACGGAAAAAACCTCTCTCTACATACATCTGATTTTACCCAATTTTTGCATCGATTGTAGGCTCGTGTTTTAGGCTGCCCTTTCACTTTCACGTTACAAATTACGTTGCCTTTTTTGGGAATTGGGTAGCACCTTTAATCCTCTAGTTATACACCCATTGCCATGTGTATGCACCATTTTACTTCTAACACCATCCTAATATTCTTGCCATGTCCTGACTCCCAGAGCTTATGCATTTGGCATTAAACTACTTGTAGTTTGCTGTTGATACTTCAAGCTGATGCAAATAACACCACCAGAAATAAAATAAAATAAATAATAATAATAATAATAATAATAAATTAATAAGAAATGCTGATGTCAATGAATTGCCATTACATTTGGTGGTCCTAGACAAGCTCATGCTCCCATGGTTTTTGGTTCTATTCTCAAGTTTTAATTCTTTATAAGTTAAGATTGTTACATTTGTTCAATTTTAGTGAGAGCCTATATAAGGAGGTCCTAATTGTTTAATGGATTATTCCAAGTCATATTGAAGCCATTGCACCATCCTTCTATTGTATCATTTCTTATGTCTTTTGTTGGCACTATAATGTGGAATTCTCTTGCAATTTAGATTCGAGTCAGGTTCATCCTTACTTTGCAATGGACGGAATTATTGAAGAGATATTTCGCAAGTATCTAGGTTAGAACTTAGAGTCATTGATGTTCGTCAATACGCTTATGCAAAGAAGCTTAGTTGCTTTAGAACAATTATTATGTGTCTATTGCACCAGAGGCTATTTACAGTCAACTATTACATATTTGATACTCGTGAAACTGAAAAATAATTAATATACTATTTAAGCGAAATTTTTAAAACTTCTCCGTTATTATAACAATGAGCAATGTTATAGAGACTAATTTGAAGACTTAATGATGTGGTTTCATTCCAATTATTAGATTAGTTATGAGTTTCAACGTTAGATAGAGTCCACTACTGATCCAATGTTTATATTGAATTAGGTCCCAATTAGGTCCAAATAAAATTTTCCTTAATGATACACAAATTGTCTGCATATTGTTATTTTTCTCGATAACAACTAATCATTCCAACCACATGTTCTTTGCTCATAAATATCAAACACAAGAAATCACCGTTAACCATACACATTGATTAAACCTAAATTGTATGCGTCAAAAAGGAATCAAACTCAGGACATACGGGTATGCAAATTTACGACTCACAATTCTTTCAATCGTTGAATGTTCATCTGAGAGGGTGAAACTCAGGCAAAAATTTATTGACTTAATGCTATTTGAATTTAATTTGTTGACTTAATTTATTATAGCCATTGGATTGACTATGAGCTCCGTAAAAATTAAAATTTGGTGTTAATCCAATGATTACAATGAAATTACATCATTACGTCAACTGATTAGATTGAATTTTTAAGTCTCGATAGCATTATTCATATCTATATGCACAGGACTTCATTTCTCAACCATAATCTGATAAGTACTTGCTGGATCAAATGCCTTGTTGCTGCATATATATATTGATCCATAGATTTTGTTTCGAAAAAGCCAAGTCTTTGAGTTTGAGACTTGACAAAAACAGCTTATATATATGCACTCTAATAACACTAACAAAGGAGATTAACAAGCAAGCTTATGTTTGCTAATAGCTCATATTATTTAAGTAATTGCATTAATCTTCGACCTTGAAGGGCTTGTAGACACTGACAGCCCGACTCAGCCCTTGGATCGAGCCACAGGCAGCGGCCAGTGCCACCAGCAAGCAGACTAAGTTTATGAGTTGGAGTCCACACCACCTTGAGCTCCACCATCTGATTTTCTTCTGAGCAATGTACATTTGGATTGGGAAATACACCGTCAATGGCCAGTACCCGAGCGCCCCGAGAAACGCCAGTACGTCGTTGAAGAAGGGTAATACCATGGCCAGAAGTGTTGCCATTATCACAAATATAGTCCTCCAAGTCAGCCTGAGGAAGTTGATATTAAATCTGTATTTCTTGGCAATTCCAATGTTAATCGAGTACTCCCCGGTTACAAATTTCGACTTGGGCCATGTCCTGGCAGCCCAAGATTCAAGTGCACTGTAAACTGGCTGCGAGAATACCTGTCGAGTTTTAAACTATGTAAGTACACGTGGTTGGAATGATTTCTTGTTACCAAAAAACAAAAGTCAACTATTTTTTTTTTTTTTTTGGGGGGGGGGGGGGGGGGGGGGTTTGAACCTGGTAGGCTCCCACGAGGTGCACCACAATGCAGACATTAGCCAAATCAACCAACCAGAATGGCTCGAAAAATCCGAAGCCTGTCAGCATGTTACCGGGGGCATGGTTCCCAAATGCAGCATAGCCAAAGCAACCACACATCATGTAGAATGTTGTTGTCACCGACACCCCTATCATGTTAGCCTTCTCCATCACTTTGTTTTCGGGCGGTGATGATTTCAGTGTATCCTGCCAAAAGATGAGAAATGCATTGTTTCTTTCCAGATTCAGACTCAGACCCCGACCCCGAATACAAAAAAAAAATAGGAAGGATAGTTGGTTCATCTTACTTGAATTTCAATCAGAATTTGAGAATAGGTGTAAGCAAATGCAATGTCCCCGAACGCTCTGAACATTCTCCAGGTCTTCTCGGCTGCCGATAAATCAATCCCAACTTCCAATCCTGTCAAGGAGGTCCTCTTCCCTTGCCCTGTCCAAGGCATTAACCTTCATTAGTATAAGTATGCAATAGTACAAAATTTGATCAGTTTATAACAATTTGGTTATGCTTTCAATACGTTCATCCTTCTTATTTTATGTAAAACACGACTTAAAAAGCAATTTTCAGTATTGCAAATCCCAACAAACCATATTTCGAGCCAAAAGCATACTTCTTCCTACCAACGACACAACATACAAACAATTACCTGAGAGAATTTTTGCTAAGCCAAGTCCCATTCCTATCGATGCATACCCGAATGACATGATTGCCGCGACAATGGAGAGCATCGAAAGGTTGTGGAAGTTTGGGATCTGAGACAAGAAAATTTCAAGGATTCCCAATCCAATCATGTATGGATTATGAGAAAATTTGCATGGAGCTTCATGTCCTCTCTTATGGAAGCAATCTGATTTTTGTATGGCCCTGAGATTAACATTGATGGAGTCATATAATCACGTCTTATATATGTATCAAATTCTGAATTCATGTCGAGAATTTTTCATGGTTTTGCGTACATACGCCATGCTTATCGAGGCCGTGATTGTGTAGCCGATTATCATCCCACTTAGGTTTACATATTGAACCATTCCACATGCCATGTACATTTTTCCACCTAGATTTGGGAAACAATTATAAGCTCATCAAAAGTCATGTAACAATATGTATTTTAGGGTAAAGTAACACCTGAAGTGTTAAGAACGAACCGGGCCGGGCCTCTAGGTAATGTACGCGAGAAGACAAAGATCGGGCAGTTGGGTCGAACCTGCCCGACCAAAAAATCTACGGCCCATGACTAGTCAATTGAGCTAGTTCTATGGGCCGTCACAAGGCTGGCCAAAATTTGGGTTAACAAAATTTAAGGTCTTGTTTGGTTTGAGTCTAAAAAAATAGTACTTAAAAAAAAATTTGAAATTTTTTTTAGAAAAATGTGCTTTGATATTTTTTGTGTCATAGAAATTATATAATTATATAATTCAAAAAATAGTTATACGAAATAGAAACACAGTAAAACTTGGTAGAAGAATGGTGGTGGTGAAAGTATGGTGATGATAGTGTTTTCTAAATTTCTATAGATCTACTCAGTTTTTGTTCTTAGTTTTCAAAAAATAAAAACAAAAAATAATTGATCAAACAATTTTTTTCTTAAAAACTGTTGGTAAAATCAGAAAGCAATTTCAGAGATGCAAACCAAATAGAACCTATATATTTATTTTTTTTGAATTTTATTCCCCTAATTAGTCGGCCCATGTGAGTACCTAAAGGTTGGCTTTGTGAACCTTAATTGGAACTGAAATAATGGCCCATGGGCTTACTAATTAGGCCAATGGCTTGGCGGGCCGCTGGGCTAAATGCCGAGCCTCAGTAAAATTATGCTATGGTTATGCATTCAATGAAATACCTAAGTTGTTTTTGACAGCTTCCATGTAAGAGTAGTTTCTCCGGCCGGTGACTGGATCCGGGGATCGATAACAGTCTGCTAAGAGATTGGAAGTATATAATGTGATGCCCGAAAACACCATGAGAGTGGTGACTCCGGCGACCCAACCGAGCTGTGCCACACCCCAAGCCAGTGAGAGGACTCCAGAACCTATAATAGCTGTGATTATGTGAGCGCTTGCAGTCCAAACATTCCCTGCATGTAAATACAAAATAGGATATTAATGCTTGTTTAATAGTTAAGGTTAGGCGCTTTGAGAATTTGAAAAGGTTTCATCAGCTTATTGTAAATGAGCTTCAAGTTGAGGGGAGGGACCCATGTTCTCATTTCTTTGTTTTTTGTTTCAATAGTTAGGGATGTTTAGATTAACTTACGTGCATCTCGACTAGACTCTTTTTCGATCTGATAAAAGGCAGGTCATCCACGCCGAGATTAGGGTATTCATGATCCTCTTGGCTTGGCCCTATGTGGTTGCTAAGATTCATATTCATGACATCTGAGTTTACAACTCGTCCCTATTATTACTTAAACTATCCCTTGACATTACCTATGTTCAATTTCTCTGTTACTAGACGCCATGCACACATGATAACTCATGTGAAAGTGGAAAATAGGCAGTTGAATAGAGTTAAAAATGGAGCTCATAATTATTTGAAAATAAATGAAGGGTAATAAGAGTAATATTAACATTTTATGAGTAGTGGAGTCAAAAAAGAAATTTTGAGAAATTATTTGGTAATAAGTAAAAGGGTATTATGGACATTTTGAGAGTAGTCACCAAACTCCATTCACTCTTTATTAATAGCTTGAATAGGAAGACTTTTAGAGTTAATATCTCAAATTCGACTACCTGGCTATCCAAACGTTTGGGGCTAGGTTCGTTGAGCACAATGTAATTTTAATTGAACAATGCTACGTGAAATTATAAAATATATTTGATAATCACAATCATTGATTTTATTGTGAATTCTAATATTTATTAGAACCTACCAACTATTCTATGGTTGTGATTTTTAAATTTAATTTTTAAATCATTTATCATTACTCATTTTAATTTCGTAGCTGCAAATCCTAAAACGCACGTGATTTGAAGGGTTTGTCCGTTTAAGAAAAAAAAGGAAAATAAATGTTTTTTCTTTATTTGGCTTTTCTTCTTTTCCAAATTTATGATAGTATCCATTCTCAACTTTATGCTTTGGCCTTTCCATGAGCAATGACCATCACTCACCTCGTTCGCTACAGATTATATATATCTCATTAATTAAAAAAAAATCTTCCTTTTCTCAAAAGCCTAGAGCTAATGTGTAGTAACTTCCAAAATTGTTGAGGTCATTTGCCACCCAGCTGTTCCCAAGTATGAGCTTTTTCTTTTTTCTGTTTTTGATATGCCCAAATTTGTGCTGATTCCTATCTCGAACTTAGAGGTTTATCACCGTGATTTGAGTTAGTTTAGGAACGAGGGTGTCTAGTCTTTAGGGAGTGTAAAAAGGGATTAAACCCAAGACCTCGGGCTATTAAAGATTAAACTCAGCCATTGAGAATTAATAAATTCAAGCGAAAATATATCATCTTATATCAGAATCTAACAACTCTTTCTATTTGAAAAATGAGATCACATGTATTTCTTAAAGGGATCAGCAGAAGTAATGATTTGTTAAGGCTACAAATACCAGAAATTTTACAATTCAAGCTGCTCTTTTGGTCCTCTTTGGTATTTTACCAAACATGAAGAACAAAGATCGGAGATTTAAGAGGGAGAGATTAAAACTGCAGTCAGAATAACCACGTACTTTTGGAGTATGATGACGCAGAGTTTAGAAAACACACATGCAAGGGGCTCAATTTTTAGATGGATCAGGAGAGAGAGAGAGAGAGAGAGAATACCTGTTCGTTTGGGCTTTTGATCATCATCCAAATCTGCATTTGCAACCTTCTGATTCTCCAAGCCTGATTCACAGACCTCTAGATGAAAATCTTGTTCCGCAACACTCACCATTATCTCTCTCTCTCTCTCTCTCTCTCTCTCTCTCTCGGCTATCTCTGTTGTTCTAGAGAGAGAAACAAAGAGAATATTTCATGTAGAGTGATTGGAACATGGAAGAGATGACTCTCCCTCAGAGATAGCCTAGTGATAAGTAGTCATGTATGCTCTCAATTATACTCAAGTTTTTACTCTTTGCTACTTGCGGGAAACAAAAATTAAAGCTTTTACTCTCGGGAGAGTTATTAGATACTAATCTGGGTAGGGAGGTCTTTGTCTTTTTGTCGGATCCGTGGTGTATTTAAATTGAATTGTATTAAAATTTGGGATTAATTGCATTAAAAGTCCACCAGTATGTTGTTTGCTTTGATTCCCAATATTTTTATTTTTTTTTTGAACTGGATTCCCAATATTTCAATTGTATTATTTTAATCTTTGAAACATTAAATATATTTTTATGTGGTCCCTTATACAGACAGCGCCCAGATTACTAATAATTTTTTATTATAAATTTGTTATGTAATACTTAAATATGAGAAAAAAAAATAATTTATATAACTCTTGACTAAATTTTTACTAAAATTTTAATTAAAGATCTATTCAAATTACATAATTTTAATCATGAGAAGTCAAATTACATAGTTTTGATCATAAAACGTCTTGGGAGCATATTCCCCATTGGGGACAAGAGACAGCCATCTTAAGGCACATCTTGACCTACAGGTAACACCAGCGAGACTTGGGAAGACAACCCGATTAAGAGTCATATGATTCATAGTATATAAATTTTAGTCAAGAGCTACTCATATTACATATTTTTGGTCAAGAGTTACTTAAATTTTGATCAAGAGTTATCCAAATTATGATCAAGAGTTATCCAAATTATGGTCAAGAGCTACCCAAATTATTTTTTGTCCATATTTAGATACCACATGACAAGTTTATAAGAAAAAATCATTAGCAATTTAGATGTTGTTTACTTTAGGAATCACATAGAAATATATTTAATATTTCAGGGACTCAAATGATACAATTGAAATATTAAAAATCAAAATAAGATAAACTCTATACTTTGAGGACCTCTAGTGCAGTTAACCCTAAAATATGTTCAATTCGTATTGAATGCATCATGCATAATTGGATTCGTGTTATATATAAATTACTTTACGAATTTGTGTCCTTTTTAATCAAATTCGTATCAACTCATTTGTTTGACAAGTTTTTTAGGTTTATCTGTTCATCATATAAGATTAAATTCAAATCTAATAATTTTGTTGAAAATATGAAAATTTTCGTAATTATAGGACTAATTCTAAACTAGCCAATTGTTAATTATGGCTAAAAAAATTCAAAAAAAAACCATCAAACATTGTTTATAGCTAAAAGTGTTTGTTAAGAATCTCATCTTAGAAATTGGAGTGTTTCTGCTCATTGTATTCATTTTTTGGGTTAAGTTCAAACTCGTGACTTAACAGTTCAACAGCGGGTTTTGGTAGCTATTAGGTCAACCATTAATTCACATGCATTGTGTCTGGGAATGTATGTGTTATTGTTCAAACTCTTACGTAATTTTATATCTTCAATCTATTATAATCTAAAATTTTATGAATTTTGTATCGAGATATCATCGAATTCGCAAGCTTAGAATTGTCACGTCTCCATACAATTAAAAAACAATTATGCTTACCTGACTGGTGAAAAAAAATCTTCATCGCCAAGGGGTTGCCTAATAGTGACAAAGACAAGTTTTATCTAGACATCTTAAGTTTAAAATTTGATAAATTTTTTTAGATCATGTCACGAAGAATTTATCTCTTATTAATTTCATAGTCTGACGTGGATAATGTGTTTTTAATTAGATCGGAAAATAAATTAATCAAAGTGCACTTTAGTAAATCCGGACACAACTAACCGCAATTTAAAAAAAAAAAGAAAAAAAAATCTCCAATGTCCTGTTGCGCTTTGAGTGACTGGAAGCCCGAGGAAAGGCAGATAAACACAGGAGGAGATACCGTATTTAATGTGCTTTTGGGGCTGCAAAACAGGTCGAGAGACTGCAGCTAACAGGGACCTTGAAGACAAGTGTATGGACCACCGAGATGGTAGTTTAGGTGGCTTTTGTAGAGGGTGATAGTCCCACCATCCTCCGGTAGTTATGAGTTTGAATTTGGTTACGGTAATAATTATTGTAATTCAGATATTGTTGGAGGAGTTGAATGTTTAGTTTGTCGTCGATAATGTTGTGATGACGGGCTCGATCATCTCAAACCAATAATTATAACTTAAACCGAATATTTGAATAAAAATTACAAAATGGCGTCTTAAGAATTGCTACAAATGGTTGTTCTTGATCACCCTTTTACAAGAAGGTAAAAAAACAAAGATGGAAAAATTTCATTAACACCCCCTCTAAATAGGTCTATCTTCAACGACATCCATTTCCTTTACTGAAATTTCAATGCACTTCCTTCTAATTTATATGTCCTCTTCACCTAGACCTCCTATCGTAACCACCCGTTACTAACCATTTGAAAAGTGTTGATGTCATACAAAAATGTTTATTAAATACCAATTTTACCCTTCTTATTCTCCAAGAAACCCTTGTTTCACCTCTCCCTCTCTCATGCCTCAACAACCCAATTGCCTAGCTGCAAAACCACCATGGCAATGAACCCAAGCCATTGGTCCATTGTCACAGTTATGAAACTAGCATATGCATTATGCATACCCGTCATTGTTGCCAACAAAAGCATAAGCTACTATTTGTGAACACAAAGGAGATAGTTGCTTTGTACTTGCTCTTCTCAAAGTTTGATTCTTGTATGTATAACCATCAATGGATTTGAGTAATTGCTGATAGTGTCCTTACTAGAAATGAGTATGTGTACGCCCCAAATCAACAACGCAAACTACTAAATTTTGATACTCTAACTTAAACTTTGATCCGAGTACAATCGAAGGTGGAGCTCGAAGGATTTTGGAATTGAAAGCCACTACTGTATGGCCTAGTAATCAACTGCTCAAATTTCAAGAATATGACATCTGTTTCATTTAAAGAAGTTTGTAAAATGAGTAATGTTACATGGACTTAAAAATTAGACTTAATAATCTCAATCATTGAATAGGTAGTGAGTTCCAATAAATGCTGGGACTCACAGTGAAATCAATGGTTGAAATTATCAAACCTAATTTTTAAGTCTATTTTTTAAGTTCATGCAGCATTGCTCATGACATACTAGTCAAAGTCAATAAGCTTTAAAAATCTCTACTTCCAGGAAGGTGAATATGATTAAGAATTAATAATTATTTCAATAATTGTGCCTAACAAAGCCTCCATCTCCGATGAGTTTCATGTGAGTTGTATACTCGTGTGACTTCAATTGGGGACCACACCAACAAACCACCACCCCATCACAAACCCACCGTTAATCCCATAAATCCCCCCAAAAAAATTTCATTCTTTTGCTAATCAAAACAACTAAACCCAAATCCACATCACCTATTAATCACAAATGCAAAATTGGCCATGTTTTATATACGAACCAGATTTGAAGGGCAGTGCTAGTGGTGGGCATATGCGGCGATGGTGTGTGCATGCAATGGCGGTGATGGTCTTGAAAAACTAGTTTGTTTCTCTTTCTATGTCTCTCTTCTCCGTTACATTTATACATCCAATTTCTCTATTTTTCTCGATCTCACAAACAACGGCTAGTGTGGCCGTGAGGAGGGAGTTACTGGTGGTTGGGAAAGAAAAAGTGAGGTGATGGGGATATAGATGAGGGAGATGGGGAAGGAGATGAAAATGGCTAGGTGGATGGTGAAGAAGGTGGTGAGGAAAAAATGGATGGGGGAATATCTGGTTTCAATCAGGGGGTTAACATTTGGTCTCTCTCTCTCTCTCTCAATATTATCAACATATGCATACATATACGTATATAGAAAATAGGAATATGTATTTATATATAGTTTAATGAAAAATAGTTGGTGAATATGTAAATCTTTATAAAATTCATGGGTAAAATGGTAAAACGTATGTTTTCGTCACGTCTGTTAGCTAACCAAAACTGACAGAGCCTCAAAGGGGGTCAATGAATTTTCAAATAAGGAAAGAGGTGTCGTTAAAGATAGATTTATTTAGAGGGGGTGTAGATAAAATTTTCCCAAAAAAGAAAAGACAAGTGTATGGTACAAAATGGACAAACACACAATCACTTGCCAGATGCAACCAGAGAAACAAAGGGCCAACCTCGTGGGGGGAAGTGTAATTTGGAGGCTAATGCTATTGTACTAGCTAGCATTCATATACTTTTCCAAAAGGGCAACATCATAACCAAATTCATATAATAGCAACTAGAAGTAAAAAATCACTTATTTTGCAAAGTATTCCTGTCAATACTTAATAAAAAATAATATTATTTCAACTTTTCATTTATAAAAATACTAGTTAAATATGTTAATTGTGTAAATTTCAAGTTATTCGTATTTAACACTTATCCGACCTATTTATTATTTGTGTTAATAGGTCCTATCATTTTAAGATATGTGTCGAGAAATTGTCAACTTGAATACACCAACTTTGTGTCGGGATCGAACAATGTTATTATGCCGGGTTAAAGATTATCACCCACACGAATAATTATGGGTTCAAAGGGCAAGTGATACATCTTGTAAATATCTGGTTTGAAATCTTAGGTTATTTCATAATAAAGCGTTCCTCCAGGTCCCAAACAAGAGAAATAGAGTTGAAGAGAACGATGCTTTAGTTTACTTAGTAGGATGAGTTTTCATTGATTGCATGAACAGTATTCAAGTTTTAGATATGGGTCGACTTCTTGTGTGGATTCTGATTGACAATTACACATATTGAGAGACTAATACTTACGATACTCTTTGAATGAAAATTATCTCTTAAAAGAGATAAAGACTTTCTTTAAGAAAGACAATTCTCCATAATTACCTTTTTTGAGAATGATGCTTCAAAGGACTATAACCGGCAATAATTCTTTACACCACTCATCATTGTAGTGTAAAGTTCCACATGTAATTATAAGTTATGAACTTAACCTTAACAAGTCCATACCATAATTGATTGACCGGTCAAACTCCCATAAATTTTTTTTTTTTTGGGTCACTGTTTAAAACTTTTACGAGGAGGAAAATGATGATAAAGTTCGAACTCGCAATTTAATGGACTAACAACAATCTACAAAGCTATTAAGTCACCGCTGATTTTCACTTCCTTAAATAGATAAGCTACCTCGATATTTCAATTATGACATTTTGGACAAATTGTTTAATTTTAGTTTTGCACAAAATGATGAACTTTGAAGTAAATTGAAATTAGTGTCTTTGTTTAAGAGTAAAAAGTATAATTAAATGAAGTTTTGTCGATTTTTTTTTTTTTGAAAATGTATACATTTTACAATTATCGGTGTGAAATTAATTTTAATAAATTATATATATGTAAAAATTTAAGAGTTATACAATTATTTGACCCTTTTTATAATAAAATTTTAGCTCCGCCCCTCTACACACACTAGAAACTTGACTCTATTTATAAATATATATAAAACAAATTTAGATATCTAGGATTATAAATAAATTACATGACATAAAGTCGGGGAACAAAGACCCACCCACCCTATTACTACCCTATGATTAATTTGCTCAATACAATACCGATTTTGAGTTGACGAACACAACAATATGGAGATGGCTGCTTGAACTCATTCGATCATGCCATGTTCTTTCTTTCTTTCTATAGGCCAAAAAGGGATCCATCATCATACTTGAGGAGAAAATTTTCCATGTTTATTAGATTCCAAGCTATCACAAACAGCCGGTACTCAACACCAATAAAGGAGAATATTTTTCATGCTTATCATCGGAGATGTCAAACGTGTCGTGTCGTGTCATTTTTGATCATATTATTGTTGTGTCGTATCACTTCGGTACGTGTTAGATTTGTGTTAATAAAAAATTATTTAATTTAATAACAACTAATATAATATTATTTAAAAAATTATAAAAAAATTATTTTCTATCTACAATACTTATTTTAAACTTAAAAAAAAAATCAGATTGAAGGTTGGAAAAAAAACTAACCTTCAGATATGAATAATTAATATTTATATTTTATTTCTTGGATTGTGTACATAATCACAATGGAAAAACCCACAGGTTTTTGATATTTAGATTAGAACAACTTCTGTTTGAATTAAAAAAAAAAAAAGACCAACTGAACCAACACTATAGTCCACCATGAATTTAGCAATTGAACCCCACCACCCATCATCGGCAACACACACCATACCCACTCCACGTTCAAAATAACCCACACAAACACCACAAATGCACTCAGAAACATCCACGTTCAAAATAACCCACACAAACAACACACAATCACTCAGAAACACCCACAAAGGCAACACCCACAAGATATGATAAATAACAGTGTAGATATGATAAATAATAGGGCAAAATATATTTTTAGTTGTGTAATTAGGGATGATTGCAGACTAAGAAAAAAAAATGGATATTCGTCTAAATCTATCGTGTTTAAATTAGGAATGTATCATACGTATTAGACGATAAATGTATATGAATAGAAACGAGAATCAGAATTTACCTGCGGGACGGGAATTAAAATTTCTCCAGCATAGTTTTGAAGCCGGTACGGGGATAAAGACTATCCCTGCCCCCGATCTATTGCCTTCCCTATGTGTAGTGGTTATTTGGTCCATAATATTTCAATTGTGTTTATTTAGTCCTTAAAGTTTTTAATTTATATCTATGGGTCCAATCCCAAACGTTCGTCAAAAATCGTTAACGTCTCTAATCACGCATCAATCATGTGAGACTAAATAAACGCAAATTAAGAACTTTAAGACTAAATAGATACAATATTAAGAATCATGTGATCAGCTCGTGACTATAACTATCACAATTTTCTGGCAAACTTTTGATTGAACTACTTAAATACAAATTATGAACCTCAATGATCAAATAGACACAATTAAAAGATTGAAAACCAAATAAACAATAAACGCATACTTTGGGGATTAAAAGTGTATTTTATCCTAAATGATAATAAAGCATTCTCTAAGCTTAACATTATTTAGTCATTAAAAAGTTTAGATTATTATCATAGATATCCCCGAAACTTTAACACGAGTTTCAGTATAGGCCTCAATTTTCTAAATGACCCGATAAATCCTTATATTATGTCTTTTGTCAAACAAAAAATTAAAAATAAAAACAATAGGTTGAACTTTGGAGATAAATTGAAACATGTCTCAAATGACTTTTTTCCTTTATTTCAGTGGAAAGCTAGAGAAGTGTGGTGTGTGTTGTTTGTTTTTTTTTTTTTTTCCCATCTCGAGAAGAGATACAATAGATCATAGAATGAATTCAATTCCCACTTTTTCTCCATTCCTCCCATATATATCTCATACAATGAATTCAATTCCCAGTTTTTCTCCACCATTTCTCTCGTATATCGTCGTAACATCCTTAATGATAAGGTTTGAAAATGACTTGTCATGTCATTCCCCCAAATGGTAAGGTTTGAAAAAGACTTGTCATGTCATTCGCCCAATTTAATAAAGCATCTCATAGCTTTTAAAAAGCAATCTGGCTGCTATGGATTAGCTTTAACTTCTTTTAAGACCATTGAACCTTGACACCCACTCCATAAAAGCCTCCAAGTTACCAACCTAAGCCGATCAATTTCTCAACATAAACCTGAAGTCTACAAATAACTATATGTAATCGGTTTAGCCAGCATTTGAATTGTCTAAAATACCTGCTTAGCTTCCCAGAACAGCCGTTACAAATCGCATATAAGTCAGCAGCAACAGCAGTCTGCACTCTATTCCTTTGATACATAAAATTCCAGTAGCAATTACAGGAAGGAAAGGATAGGAAGTTAACCCGAAGTGATTCAGAATGCAGTGGCGACTTCCAATCTCTCGATAGGATATCAAATAATTCTGTGGCCTGAAAACTTGACCTCAGCAACCAAGGCCTATTTCCATATCACCCATATGCTCCCTACACAGTTGAACACAATAGATTAACTAGCATATCAATCTCGGTTCAACTTGTTAACAAAGAAGGGAACCAAGCACAGAAAGAAAGAGAGAGAATGGGAAAAATAATTGGAGCAGAGAAAGTGGTTCTGAGCTCTCGACAAAACCCACATGAAGAACTAACACTACAGTATAACACCCCTGCACGTTTAAGCAGCACAACATCCATAACCAAATCAAGCCTACACCAGGAGCCTATAGATAAAACAGTTAGAGCCTTGTCATCAAAATCCAAAATAGCCCATCAAATACACTGTATAACCACATGCAAGGACTTATTTATTTTTTATCAGTCTACTTTATCATAAAATCATCTTTCATAATATACCCAGGGAAAAGGCATCAATTCTTTAATTCTTATCCAATAGTAAAATATACAAATTAAAGTTGACCAAGACATAGCTTAAATTGAACCAAAAACACACCACGTCAGATTGGGCTTTCAAAGGTAAATAGGCATAAGGACCGGGCTAAGAATACATTCACAAGCCCTGAATCTAATCACAGGATCAGCTCAAGGTAACAGAAACCAATTCATTTGCCAAAAGCCCTAATTGGAAGCTGTGACCCCCTCTATCTTTCTATCTCTATTCCACAAAAATAGTTATGTCAATTCGCCTTGTTGAAATCGTGGTTGTCAGCATAAGTAATCAGTATACAGCATAACACATTGTAAAAAATGCCAGCAAACCTGAAAGAATAAAGCACAACTAACAAGTTTAATACTCTAATAAATGAACTAACATCCAAACTCTTGTTACCAAGCCTATACACAGCTTTCATACTAAACCCTAATTGGAAGCTGTGACCCCCTCTATCTTTCTATCTCTATTCCACAAAAATAGTTATGTCAATTCGCCTTGTTGAAATCGTGGTTGTCAGCATAAGTAATCAGTATACAGCATAACACATTGTAAAAAATGCCAGCAAACCTGAAAGAATAAAGCACAACTAACAAGTTTAATACTCTAATAAATGAACTAACATCCAAACTCTTGTTACCAAGCCTATACACAGCTTTCATACTAAACAACTAGCCAAGTCAAGGACCCTTGTGTTACCTATTTAATGTCTGCCACACCAACTCTGTTTGCAATGCAAGTCTGTCAGATCAGATGTATAAGAGCACCCCATACACCCAAAAAGACTGTATTCCAGATTTGCACTTAAATAAGAATCACTATTGGTCTTCAAAAATGTTTTTCTTTTAATTCTAAAATATTTCTCTGAAACCAATAAGTGGTGCACACAGAATGTTATGACAGCGCCGAACAAACAGTCTTCATGCAGTATTATAATTAGTGTAAAAGAAGACACCTACAACACAATGAGAACGAAATACTCAAACATGCTTGTTTTGTTTAATTTGAAATGCAGGAAATATAAAAACTGCAACTCAATAGAATATAAAACACCAAATAGCTATTGATTTAGGTTTCATGTGACAATAACAAAGATCGCTCCACACTAATTAAAGAGATAATTTCCGAGCCATCCGGTCAAAATTCAAAAAATATCATACTTTTAAGAAACACGTAGCAAGAAATTCTCTCTCACCACATTACCACATGGACTGCCCATCTCATTTATACTCAAATGATGGTGGGGTCGGAGCATCAAAGCTCTCCAACACCTCTGTCTTGCTTCCACTGCTTGTACCTGTCTCCTGCTTCTTTCCACCACCAAAGAGCCCTCCAAACCATGAAGAAGAAGAAGAGGAGGAAGAGGATGAGGATGAGGATGAAGATGATGACGATGACGATGACAATGACGTTGATGATCCACTTCCCATACTCTCAACATGAACCGGTGCTTGACCAGGCAGTTGACCCATTGGAAATCCTGGCACACCAGCCACGTTGGGTATTGGCTCTTCCATTTGCGGAAAATTCTGTGGTGCACTCATAATTTTATTCAACATGATTCCAGCTCCCTCAATCAAGGCAAGTAATACCCCACCAAATGCCGCAGATCTAGAAGCAGCACCCAATCCCTGACGCATTTGAAGGAAGCCTCCAGTGGCAGCACCAGCAATGATCGAGTTCCATGGATCCTCTTTTTGGCGGACATAGACCATTGTGCAATCAAAAGTGGAGAAGAGGCCGCCCCAGACAGCAAAACTACCACCAACTCGAGGTGCGTTCATGCGCACTGCTTGAGATCCTCCGATCAAGCGCTCACCTTTAGGGGAGTTATAGATGCCTTTCAGGAAGTGGAAAGCTGAGCCTCCAACAGCACCCATGCCAAATGCACCACCGATGTCATCGAGGATACGGTCGGGACAAGGTTCACGAGAGGTCTCTGGGGTTCCCATGGATCACAAAGGACGAGAAAGAAGATAAATGCAAAAGGGCAAGGTGTTGCACAAAAATTTTGACTAGAATGATAGGAAATGTGCTACAGTTTAAGATGTTCCAACTGTGACTATGACCTCCTCAATTACTTCCGGAATAACAATTTGTCAACAGTCAAGAAGCAAACCTACACATCCTGCAATAAAAAATCAAAAACGAAATTAGATGACCCAATATCCACATTCCTCATATCCATTCATGTGGTTTGCAGAAAACTTTTCACTATTATTAAATAACCCAAGATTGAATATATTAGATAAAATACATGTTACTAGAACTAAAAGATTATGTGTGAAACGGCAGAGAACCACTTATAGGAGTAACATGGAACCCCAAGGTCCCAACTAGCCGTGGTATGCAATTTCTTTCAAAAATGGTATTTTAACTATATTTTAAATAAAATTTGGCAGGATTAAAAAAATAGCTATTTGTTGGTTGAAATATTAAATTTTATAGTCTTTCATTCCCCCCCCCCCCCCCACCAAAAAAAAAAATATACTAATCCAAAACCATGATGTTGGAGATTTCTAAACCAGCTCTGATGTTTGTTGTTTTAAATGGTACTGGGACATTTAATATCAAAGATAAGGGTGAACCTGAATGTTTCATGAAAGCAATATATGTGCAAAAAATCAACACCCTGCATAACAAAAGTGTTACCAATTCAGGTCTATAATTGAACCCCTCAAAGATTAAAACTAACAGAAGTGTGTAATGGGGGCATCTCTTGACACACCTCATAGTTTTTTGCTAAACATACTGTAGTAGACTGCCATATGGCCTTTTTTACTACCTTAACATTGCATTTTAACATTTTTTAAAATTTCCAAATGTTGTGTTGATTCCACATGAACTACAACCGTAGTTTTAGGAAGGTGTTTTGATACCCTGTTTGTCTTACCTCAAAGTGAGTCGAGAGGGGAAAGAAATGAGCCATTCAAAAAAGAATCCCATACACTTCCTATTCTTCTACTTTTCAGATGTTCTCGTCATTTGCGGATAAAACCTCCCTGGAGTTTCAAAAGGTTAAGCCCCACATTACTCTTCATCCATGTCTCAGTGTCACAAAATATATCTGCAGTTAGTTTAGTCCCCATTGATGAGGGCTTGTCAGGGTAGTAAGGGACAAAAAGCTATGACTCACAAGAGAAGCATTTTAACTTCACATTCTTTTACTCCTGGACTTAATATTGCTTACACGGCTACACCTCAATAGACAACCACTAGAAGCTCCATTGTTCATTTTATTACATATGAAGCCCAAACAGAAATAATGCCGATTGGTAACTTCTTGTTTAGTTGAAGTAAGAAGAATTAAGAAAGACGATGGGTACCTCAGCCAGCTAATGTTATATTCCTAACTCCCTCAATTGTCAAGAATCTAGACATATCATTCGTCGCCAACAAATTTTATCTAGGAACATATCCTGCACACCACGACATATATCACTCTGGATAAGTGTGTGTGTATGTGTATACCGATTTAGATTTTCTTCGTTACACTTTCAATCAATGGTAGATCATCCATGTGTGTATGAAAATGATCTCAATCAATTTGTATACATTCATGGGTATCTGTGTGTTCAGAGCCACAGAAAGATAACTGAATCAAGGATCTCAAATGGTGGCTAAAATTAGAAAAAAACTAACCTGATAATTCTTGCAGAATCCTAAACAATCAAGGAGTAGCCCGTACAAGTAAAACCCAAACGCAAAAAGTAAAAATTGAAGCCCGAGTTTCAAGATTGTTATTCACTACAATTGATACCCATAGTTTTTCAGGTCTCAATACGTCGTGATGTTCCTAAGACAGTCACCGATTTGCAGCTAAGAAAATGAAAAATACTATAGAACAAACACAAGCTAAATCTCAAATCTTTCCACTATTTTCAAACCCTAAATGAGAATCGATTAATAAAAAGCGAACGGAAAAAAAAGGAGTTGTGAGCCAATCGTACCTACTAAGAGAAGTAATCAAGGATCCGTGGAAACCTTCCGGGAGGGGGCGTCAGATAACATATAGAAAGACGAAGGTTGGAGAGTGAGACAGATGCTACGAAATATAATTACACAATAACTGATGATTGTCGCTTAAACACCTTAATATTTAAAATATTATATATAGATACCCCAAAGTTTATATTTTTGTAACACTTAAATCTCTGTCAATTAGTTTATCTTTTAGTAAATTATATTCAGATTCTCTAAAATTTTTAGACATATAATATTTAAATTCTTTAAGTTTAAAATATTATACTTAGATAAAAAATATTTTAATTAAAGATAAAATATCAAATATTTTAAATTTTATAATTAAAATTTATGTTCTATTATGTCATTTATTAAAATAAAATCAAAAATCAAAATTTATTTTTTCTTAAAAAAATTATTTTTTTATATATAAAAAAATCATAAACTAGTATACATTTATACTATCTGTTAAAGTAAAACTAAAAAATCAAATAAGAGGTCAAACCGTAATAGATATAATATCTTCTAATTTTAATTAAGATAAATTGGTCGTTTAATAGATTTCGTTAGTCTTGTAACTAATCAATTATCTAAGTGTAATATTTTAAATTTGAGGAGTCTAAGTAGTATATATTTACAAACTTCAGGAATTTTATGTATAATTTATTAACGAATTTACTAACGGATATAGACGGCAGAGGTCTAAGTGTTACGCGCATACAAATTTCAAGGGATTTATATATAATATTTCAAATATCAAGAATTCTAAATGATTAAGTGACAAATTTTAAGAGGTCTGAACGTAATTTTTTCTTCTTCTTTGTTTGGTTGAGGATCTTTTAAAAAAAGTAGAATGTGATTATTTAAAATTTGAATAAAGATTTGGGTATTCTATAAATTTAAGTCTTCTTTTATTTAATATAAGTTTGAATAAAGGATTGAACATTAATTTTAATCTAGTTTTACACAAATTTAAATTTGAGGAATGGTTTGGATTTGGGTCAAGACCAAAGATACCCTAAGTTAATAGAATAAAAATTTTAGCATCGAACTAGTAAAACTTAGAGATATGGTGTCCAGCATTTCAGACTAGTCTTCTAGATGGCCATTCCAATATACGGGATACAGCAACTGCCCTCAACTGCTGTGCATGCTGAGTGCACATGTCAGCAACTCTCATGCTCTACACATGCCAACATTATGTACAGAATCACCTCTGCATACCACGCACATGCCAACAACCATCTGGAATCGCCACCATCTGTAGGGCACATGTCATAACCGTTCAAAACCATCTCACATGTTGTGCACCTGTCTTCCTTACGAGCCCACAACACCTGATTAGCCTTATCTTCGTGTCTAGCCATGCTCAGCTCATGGCTTGGTCTTCCAAGTTAGCATTGCCCCACAAATTGAGTCACTCGACTAGCCTTGCTTGCATGCTTGTTTGTGCCCACGCGCCCATGCATTAGCTGCTACGCCCAGTCATGCATGGGGCTTCAATCACCCATTGATTGCATCCAATCATACACATGCATGAACTACATCACTAAGTAATGCATGGGTCTTCAATTCACCCACTAGTCATGCCTAACGTGCCTATGCATGCGCTGCCTCCCTCAGCCATGCGTGGGATTTTCACCAATGACGGGTTCCCTCAGATCATCATCCCCCATTTCAGGTCTTGGACTTTAGAATGCCTTACCTCCACCCATGACAAGCATTTGTTGGGGGCATGCCTTGTTTCCATGTGCCAAGACTTAGGGGCATAGGGGTCCTTAGGGAAGTTAGTCTGGCACCTCTTCGCGGAGCACCCCCCTATAATAGTGTTATGAAGTAAAACCCTAGTGACAACACTGGACATAAACAACCTAAACCTGGGGCATAGTCGTTGGATGCTGTTGGAGTCTTTACCAAACCATTTTATCCCAACAAAATACAAGTCTAAGTCCTTTAGGAAACATCTTTTGCACCAAGGGTTTGCTTTCTCAAGTGAAACTCAATTTGGCTAAGGCATGGGCGCCTTTGGGCGAGGCTGCCCCATGCCAACGCCAAGTCAAATGCTAAGGGGGTAACACCTATCCAGTATACCAGATTCTCTTCCTTTCCTTTCAACCTTGGCCATTTTCCAAAAAGTTTTTGACCTCTTTCAGATACTTATCTAGTCAATCGGATGAGTTTCCAGATGGTTATCTTCCTGACTTTTCATCGCACTCTGTTCATGCCAATTTCTCTCTTCTTTCTTACACTTCTTTGGCAATCACCAACACTCATACATATACTAATGCACACATATATTAATTCATAGTATGATGTTTGTACAAAATTATGCTTAATGAAGCATCAAGTCAACACCCTAAAATAGCAACCATTAGTTTTAATTCAACAGCTCAATAAACCCTATTCTCATCTCCTCTATCATTTTTTTCATTTACTTTTGTTCCCTTCTTTGCTTGTGCGATGCCTATAAGACTAATAGCACACCACATTGTTCGATAAAAGACCCAAGTGCACATAAACATAAACTTCTCAACCATGGATGTCGAAGCACCAAACAAGCCACTAGAGAAAGCCACAAGATTGTGTCCCATTCCCATGCCTCAAACCATTTACCAAAACCTCCACATTCTCCCAGCCATACCGCCACTTTCTCCCCCTCAACTTGTACATTAACTCCCCACCAAAACCACCATAGCCAACACACTAACCAAGTTATTGAAACACATACACCACCATCCCCTCCCCCCTAATTTTCTTACAAAGATGTCTTGGCCATAGAAACTATTTGGGAGGTTTGTGATACTTTATGGCAAAAAGAGGACTCGGATTCAGAAGAACTCGAGGATGATTCAAGATGACTCAAAATCACATTGTCCAAAGAAGATAAAGTGAGACTTCGACTCCTTTGGACAAATGCTATTATTTTTTAAGCCTATGGAAGTACATATAGCTACCACTAACTAGTCGGGATGGAATGAAATGTATAGCGTTAGATGAAGGCTACTACATTGCTCACTTCCAGTTGCAAGGAGATGCCACAATGTTACTAAGCATAGGTCTATGGTTTCTTGGGCAGCATTTTGTTGGTGTTAGACAATGGGAACCTAAGTTCCAAAAGTCAACTTCTTTTCCAAGGAGATTAAACTTTGGAGGAACTTTTGGGAGTACATATTAGCAATAAGGATTCTTTCATGAATCAAATTTAAGAAAAGTTGTGTTTGGAGATCAATCACCACCTCATAGCTCAAAAATCCACTGTGAATATTCCATGGAACTAGTTCATGCAAAACTTGCATTAACAAAAATGCTTCAAGTGTATGAAACACATTCTCATAGAAAACTTAATGAGATGAAAGTCTTCTTCCAAGTTTTTCATGAGAAGACACAGATAGTCTCTATGAGTTGATATGTTTATACTCTATAGACTAGATTGAGAATTAACATGCATGGTCTTTTGGCGTGTATCGAGTCTTGATGCTCAATTATAATATTTTTTGTACTCTTTTTTTCCCTTATTCCCTTAATCTCAACTTACATTAACACCCCCAAAAAACAAAAACATAAGAGGTGGGCATTTATTTGTCTTTGTAATTAAATGTTATATCAATGTTATTATAAAGTTTGAACGATTGCGAATTATGAAGAGAACTAGGAAGAATATTGGGGAGATGAATGTTCTCAAAGAGAGGAACGAAAACAAAAGTAAAGTACAATTCTCAAAGAGGTTAACAAGGACCAACCTAATACAACCCTCAAAAGATAGAGAATATAATATAATAAAACTCTAAAGGAGGACATTGAAAATCAATCATTGGCTCACTGCCTTTGAAGAAAATTGACCAATTGAATATTGCCTTAGTTGAAAATAGGATATCCAACTATACTGGGCTCAATTCAATATTAGTTTTTTCCAATTTGGTTTTAAATTTAAATAAATTAAAAATAGAGCTAAAATTTGGCTCGTTTACATTCCAGATTGATCCTAAACGAGCCTTTGGAAATAAATGTAGAAAATAAAGATTATTTTTCATATCCCCATTTGGGATTCTATTATGTTCCTCTTTGGATCTTTTTTCTCCTCTTGGACTTTTAAATCAATTGTTCTTCCTTCTAATATTGATATATTGCTATACACAACACCAAAAAAAAAAGGATCAGTTTCAATTATTGAAAGGATGTAAAATGGTTGTGTATGATTAAAGAAGTTAATCAAGCTCGTGTTTCAGAACACATGGCAAAAAGACCGCATGTGGAAGCCACTTGGGAAATTAACAGAATGCCTATGTCCTAGTAATAGGTTCGATAACCAAGGGTGACTCAAGATAATTTGGGGCCTAAAGCGGTATCTTTAAATGAGGCCTTTTATGTTTAATATTAATATTTTCAAAAGCGGTATTTTCAAAGGTGGTATCTTTAAATGAGGTCTTCTATTTCATTATCTACTTGTTCATTTTCAAAATTTTCATCTAAATTTTTTGTTATATTATTTTTGTTACTACAAACAAATTTTTCAAGAGATCTTTTTTGAGATTCTATTAGTTGGTCAATTTTCGTTTCTTTTTTTTTAAATTTTTCGTATATACTTGATTATCTTCTAGGTATCATATCTATATAATAAAATAGTTTACAATTCAAATTTTAAAAAATAAACAAAATAATTTTTGCTACTCGCGGTTGAGATCGTTTTAAATTTTATTTTTAAAATTAATCAAACGGTTAATATTAAAACTCTAAATTTAATAGGAAAAAATAGGTCCCTAAGGGTGTGTTTAGAGTAATTTTTTAAAAATGTTTCTAGAAATTATTTTTCATAAGCACTTTAAAAAAATATATATTATTTTGAACCATCGCCACTCCCCACCACCCCACCCCGCTACTACCACCACCGCCGTCGCCACCACCACCACCATCACCATCATCGTCGTCGTTGCCACTATCGCCACCACAACTATTATTGTCTCCTACCACCACCACTATCGCCCATTATCTCTCACCCCCACTACAAACCCATGTTTAAAATTCTTTTATCTCTTCTCTATATTTGCGATTTAATTTTGGATATGAATACAAATATATTTATTATTTACTATTTTTTATTACTCTGTACCTTCAGGCACAGACAATAACTAGTATTAATATAATAACAACTAAACAAATACATATAAATGTAAACAAACACATATAAACGTAAATAAACACAATATATAGTATAGTTAAACTATATAACACAACCTTGAATTTAAGACTAATTTTTTTTTTCCAGAAAGTAAAAAGAAAGCAAAGACAAAGAACACAAAAAAAATTAAAATTATGAATGGTCTCAATGTTTGAACCATGTACCTTATGTTGCAATGGAGTTGATGATGAATGGATCAGAGATCATCTCAAGCACTCAGAAGTTAAAATGAAAACTTGACTATGGCTTTACACTGTGATAGGATTAACACTGTGAAAGGATTATTGTGAGAGCACTGAGAGAGAAAGACAGAGAAAGAAAAAAGAAGATGCCTTGGTTTACCGAGAGAAGAGTTGGGCGGCTTGGGGGCCAGTTGGCTTTTGGTTAAACCGAGAGAGAAAGAGAAAAAAATGATTGTTATTGTAATGATTTGATATTTAAATTTTTTAATTTGATGTGACTTTTGAGTTTAATTTTTTTTTTGAATATTTAATATTTAAATTAGAATATGGGCCTAAATGAATTTTTTTTTTAGAAGATAAGGCCTAAATGATTGATAGAGCTTATATTTTTATAAGACTTTTTTTACATGACTATTATGGTACCTAAAAATTTAGGGCCTTTCTTAAAAATGGGGCCTAAGGCCCAAGCTTTTTAAGATATGTTGTTGGGTCGACCTTCTCGATAACCGAACCAACCTAGCAAGTAGTAGGAGTGTTTGACTGAATGGGCCGAACCAATGATACAAACGAGCTAAAAGCAAGACCAAACAGAGCTCATACAATCTTGCATGCAAAATCAGTCTTTATATAAGATAGTTAGGCTACCCCGAGGAATCACAGGCAACGATATATTGATAATGAAATTATCTAAATTGTACGGGATAATTCTTACAACAGTTCGAGATAGCGACCTCCAACCTGATGAACCTGAAACAACCACAGGGTCAGAAAAAGGGGGTCAGGTGAACACCCGACTTATCCCCTCCGAAGCTTAAGTCAGTATTAAGATTCGAGGTTCAAGCACAATGAATCATCTTATTCTAGTTCAATTTTGCGTACATTTGTTCATTTTTCTGAGGAGTATTTATACCTGAATTAGCAATGATTGTCAAATACCTCTAGTCTCATCTGGACATTTAATGTCTAACATGTCACTCCTCGCGCAATTAATGTTCTCCACTCACGTCTTCTCCTACTCAATGCTAGGATGATGGGACGAGTGCTCGGCACCATGCCGAGCATTTATGCCGTTCCCCGAGTTTCCAAATCCCTCAGATCGGCATCTGACACCAACAACTGAGTTTTGAATACTCGGAGGAACAGTTCCTTGGGGAGAGCCGATTGTTTATTCTCGGCGTATCAACCATTAATTCCTAGCCATCATGATAGTAGCCCTAGACTCCCAGAGTGCAGGTGCTCGCAGGTACACATTTATTAGTCTTGTCACCATCACTCATTCTACCATAAATGAGGGATCACATCATATTAAATACGATGTCAACTGTCGTACTCGGCTCCTCCGGGTCACCACACCTCAGCTTATCTCCTCAGCGCCTTTTGGATATCACAATGACTTCGTTATTTCACGTATCAGTCTGGGGGTTGTAGATCCACCTAGAGTCCCGCTAACTACCCCCCAGCCTCCATTCTTTTCGCAGTGTGAGATAAGTTGCGTAAAGGGATTGGAGGCTCAATCATCACGCCTTATTAATGGCGACGATTACTTGCACGTCTGGCGTTGCCCTTTTCAAATCCCCTAATGATGGCCCAACTTTTCAATTCATGTTCCCTGTAAAGCAGTATAAATAGAAGGTATTCACGTCTTCTCAAAACTTTTTCATCCTCATCCTTCCCTCAGCAATCAGCCCCCCAAGCACTTCCCTATTCTCCGAGTTTCCTTCGTTCTCCGAGCTCCCTCTTCGAAGGCTATCTTCTTGTAAGTACCTCCTCTTGAGCTTTTTCTTTCTTCATTTCCTTTACATTTCTCCCCTTTAGTGCCCACCAATGGCTAGAACTAGTAGAACCAGGGGGGAAACATCCGTTAGGGCTAGGGCTAACCCCAAGTTGAGGAGAACCCAAGTGACTGACAAGAACATCCAAGCATTCAGGGTTAAGTACCACATCCATGAGCCTATCACTGCCTCCCTTTTTAACCCCACTCGCCATAGGAAGGATATGGGAAGTGTAGACATGATGCCTTTCTGGACCAAGGTCATCATGGAAGAAGGGTTGACCTTCCCTCTCCATCCCCTATTGTTGAAAATGTTGATGCAACTAAAGCACTTTTCCCTTCAATGTGGGGTTAACTTCTTTAGGATTGTGATGGGTGTAGTCGCCTTAAATGCTCGGCTAGGGACCGATTTAGGAGTAGATGAAATTTTGTTCTGCTATGACCTAAGGTTAGTCGGTGAGAGAAGATACTACCTCCAGGTTCAAGATACCTTGATGTATCTGGTAACCCACATATCAGACTCGGGCAAGGGGTATGTACACGATCTGATCATGCTCGACGACAGTTGGGAGAAGGGACCAGGGCCTGAGTATGTCGGATTGTACTGCCCCAAAGTGCCGAGGGATGAAGGTGTGTCTTTGCCTTCCCTAGATTTGTACTGATTTTGCCATCTTTGGTCCTAACCTCGACTACTTATTTTTGCAGAAGGATACCGTCGGGACGCTGCTCAACCCTTGAGGTCCCAAGTCCGATTTGCTAATCTTCTAAGGGTTTGGTCCTACAACCCTGTCGAGCGAGCGGCGCACACCCTACTCGGCTATACGCCGACTTATAATCGATTCTCTCAGATCCCCCTTCCTTCAACCACTCTCTTTGAGAAGACCGTTTATCGTCGGAAGAGGAAGAATCCGAGGAAGATTTCGAGGACGAGTCTGATCATCCTCCTGTAAAGGCCCAGCCGCTCGAAGAAATGTTCAACCCACCGTCGATCACCGCTGCCACCATAGAGGTTGCCGCTGCTGCAAGGAGAGCCAGGCTCGCCGGGTTGGTCGGACCTTCCAACACAGCCCCAATCATCCCCTGCCAAGTTCTCCTCGGAGGCAACCACCCCCGCCGCCACCGTGTCCCCAACCTTCTAGGGACCCGGTCGCTCCATCGAGGCAAAGGCCCTCATCTCAACAAGTCCCCACTCCTGGAGATCAGCTGAGGGATTGACGTGTCCGGGAGGCTAAACAATCTGAAGAACGCCGAGTGAAGCAGCGACATGACGCCCTAGGCCCGTCTGTCTCTGGCGAGTGGGTCCCTCGGGCCGAGACTAAGAGCGGCCGCCCTATCTTGGAAGCCGACTCCATCCTCCAGTCCCCCGAGGTGACATTCGCTGTTGCAGGGACTTTTCAATTTGAAGCCGACATGGTTGAATACAAAGGCTATTCAGACAATCGACTTCTAATGAGCATTATCCAAAGTAACTTGGTGGTAAGTATCACGCTTTCCTGAGTATTTCTTGCACAATTTTGGACGTTTCTAAGACTCTTCCCTTTTTAGGCTAGCCAGCAGGTGGGGGCCATCATTGAGCATTTTTGGGAATACAAACAAGAGGCAAAGAACGCCGAGCGAGTCATAGCTGCTAAGGATGAACACATCCTCAAGGTCGAGAGGACCCTCGGTAACCAGACCAAGCACATCGCCGAGCTCATCCGCCAGCGAGATGCGCTTCACGCCGAGCTGGAAAAGACTAAGGCGGGTGAATCTGCGATGATCAAGAAGGTTGAAGAATATGAGCTGCAAGTCTCCTTCTCTGAGGTCAAGCTGCAGGAGTCTGAGTCCGTCATAAACGAGCTTACTTCCAAGGTGGACTCCTTGACAGCAAAGAAGGTGGAGGGAGCAAGAAAGGCTGCAGTCGGAATGTCAAAGGGTGTGGTTGGCCATCCAGGACCAAATGGTCCCTGCTTTCGAGGAAGCCAAGAAGAAGGTTTTCAAAGAAGGTTGGGACGCCGCCTTTTGCGCCTGCCATGTGGAGATCGGCTCAGACTTGTTCGCAATGCATAGCCTCTGAAGAGAGGTTGATGATGAAGTCCTGGAGGAACAAGTTCGAGGTGAACCAGGCGAGCAAGTTCAGGCAGAAGGGGCGGTCGGGGTTGAGGGTGGAAACAAACCCATCACACTCAGCGACAGTTCTAATCAGCCTTCTTCTGCCCTTTCATCTTTGCCACTTGTCGAGCCAACAGATGATCTTCCCCCTCCTTTGCCCCCAATCATTACTGGAGTACATGACACTGAGCTAGATGAGATATTGAAGGTTGGAGATGAACTACAAAGGCGGCGTGGAGGCCTCGGCGGGGGAGAAGTCGGGGAGGAATGAGCCGAGGGCCCTTAGCAGCTGTTGGTCTTAGCAACTTCTATGTCCCATGTTTGTTCTGTAACTCTTTGTAGCTCTTCTTTGTACAAAATTTAGTAACTGTTTGTATGCTTGGGGACGCAAAGCCCCTTTTTGAATGTAATGAAACTTCTTTTTTCTACGAGTGTTTTTTCTTTCCTGCATCATGTTACTTTGTTTCTAGGAAATAACCTTGATGTCATGTCAATAATGACCTTCTAAAGTATCAAGGCTTACGTCGAATCTATAAGAGAAATTCCTAATAAATGCATTGCACTTGCTTCTGGGTCTTTGGACCCCTCGGGATCGAGTATTTACATCTACCGAACGCTTGACTCGTTAATAATTTGAAGGCATTGCTCTACAGGTGGAGTTTTACACCCCTCGGGTCGTACCCCTAACGACCGAGCTCTTGGCTCGTGTTAATAATTTGAAGGCATTGTTCCAAAGGTGGAGTCTTACACCCCTCGGGGTCGTACCCCTAACGACCGAGCACTTGACTCTTATTAATAATTTGAAGGCATTGCTCCAAAAGTGAAGTCTTACACCCCTCGGGGTCATACCCCAAACGACCGAGTGCTTGGCTCGTGTTAATAATTTGAAGACATTGCTACAAAGGTGGAGTCTTACACCCTCGGGGTCGTACCCCTAACGATCGAGCGCTTGGCTCGTGTTAATACAACCATAAATACTGAAATTTGATTTAGTAGTAGTATTTCTTTAAATTCGATACATTCCATGGTCGAGTTACATCATTGTCGTTCATACTTTGCAACCTATATGCGCATGTGCCCCCCACAGAGACCACCTTATAAGTGTCCTCCCAATTGGGACCCAGTTTACCATCAGTTGGCTCGCGAGCATTGCCCACCACTTTTTGCAGTACCAAATCTCTGACTTGGAAATCTCTCGTGCGAACCTTCTTCCGGTGTTGCCTTGACAATTTCCCTTGGTACCTTGCCAGTCTGATAGACGCCAATGACCTTATTTCTTTAGTTAGATCGAGGTCTCTAGCGAGCATTTGATTATTATTTCCCAATTCGAAGGCTCGGCTTCGTATTGTTGGGAGTCCCACCTTCAAGGGGATGACCGTTTCGACCCCATATGTTAAGGCGTAAGGGGTTTCTCCCGTCGATGTCCTCGGCGTGGTCCTGTATGCCCATAATACATTGAGTAATTCCTCAGTCCATCTTCCTTTTGTCACCTCAAGTCTCTTCTTGATTCTTGCCAGCATGATTTTGTTGAAAATCTCAGCTTGTCCATTACATTGAGGATAGGCCGGCGTGGAATAGTAATTACATATTCTGAACCCTGAACAGAACTCTCTAAATGGACCACTATTGAATTGAGTCTCATTGTCAGAAACGACAGCCCTAGGGATTCCAAATCGGGTGATTACGTTCTACCATACGAACTTCTTCGTCTCCACATCCCGAATACGGCTTAAGGGCTCGGCTTCGATTCATTTGGTGAAGTAATCGGTTGTCACCAACAAGAATTTCTTACCTAATGGGGATCTTGGGAGAGGTCCTACAATATCCATCCTCCACTGAGAGAACGGCCAAGGGCTTGTCAACAAGTTCAAATCTCCAGCAGGTTGTCGGATAATGGGGGCAAACTTCTGACATTTGTCACACTTCCGAACATAACTCTTCGCGTCTTTCTGCATGTACGGCCACCAATATCCTTTCGTCATTGCTCGGTGCGCGAGAGACCTCCTTCCCGTGTGGCTTCCACACACCCCTTCATAGATTTCATACAGTAGGGGTTCCACTTTATCCTCGGGGACACAAAGCAACAATGGTCCCGAGAACGATTTCCTATATAATTGTTGATCAGCTGACATCCAAAATCTAAGAGCTTTGAGTTTAATCTTCCTAGCCTCTTTGATATCTTCAGGGAGCATTCCTTCCGTTAGGTATGCAATGATGGGATTCATCCATCCCAACGGCGCTTGAATTATAATCGGCAACACTCGTTTGGCCTTTGATTCATCTATGCTTGAACTTTCTCGATTTTCAATGATTATGCGCCAGGTTACCTCTGAGGCCAATGCCGAAGCTAGATATGCTAGTGCGTCGGCGTGGGTATTATGATCTCTAGGAATCTGGGAAACTTTCACTTTTTCCAGCTTTTTCATTCTGAATTTTGTCCTTTCATGAAATGTCTTCATTTTGTTATCCCGGACCTCGAAGTCTCCATTTACCTGGTTCATAACCAGTTGAAAATCGCAAAAGACCCAAAGGTGTTTGACCCCGATCAAACATGCAACATCAAGACCTGCTAGCAACGCCTCATACTTGGCTTCGTTATTAGACGCCTTGAACATTAATCTGATTGCCCTTTTTATGATGAACCCTTCTGAGTTGACCAGCACGATACCTATCTCTGCTCCCCTTGCGTTCGAGGATCCATCGACATGAAGATCCCAAACGTCTTCACTTGGAGCCTGCGTCTTTTGTGGAGGCTTGAACGCAGAGAACTTGGCGATAAAGTCTGCTAAGACCTATCCCTTTATCGAAGTACGAGGTTTGTACTTGATCTCGAACTCTCCAAGCTCTACAGCCCATTTGGCGACCCTTCTGGAAATATCGACCCTGTGAAGGGTTGGCTTGAGAGGCCGATCTGTCATAACTTCTATGGAGTGAGCCTGGAAATAATGCCGAAGCTTCCTCGTCGAGACTACCAATCTCAAAACTGATTTCTCCATTGGAGAGTACCTTGTCTCGGCGTCGAGCAAAGTCTTGCTCACAAAGTATACGGGCCTTTGGGCTCCTTCGCTTTCTCTGACCAGTGCTCCACTTACGGCTTCTTGAGATACTGACAAGTAAAGGCTAAGTACCTTTCCAGCCACCGGTACGGATAAGGTTAGAGGGTGTTTCAAGTACTCCTTGATTCCCTCAAGGGCATGTCCACATTCCTCATCCCATACTCCTTTAGCTGCCCCCTTCAACTTGGTAAAAAATAGTCTGCACTTATCAGAAGACTTGGAAATAAATTGGTTAAGGGCTGCCAACATCCCAGTCAATTTCTAAATATCCTAAATGGTCCTAGGCGCCCGGACGTTTTGGATCGCTTGTATCTTCTCAGGGTTTGTCTCGATACCCCTGTGAGTAACTAAATACCCCAAAAACTTTTTCGAGCTCATCCCAAAAGCGCATTTCGAGACATTCAGCTTCAGGCCATACTTTCGGAGGATGGCGAACGTCATCCCAAGATCATAGAGATGGTCGACGCTCTCTTTGCTCTTGACCAACATATCGTCAATGTACACCTTCATAGTTTCGTCGAGCTGCTCTTTGAAGATTTTATTCATCAAACGTTGATAGCCCGCTCCTGCATTCTTCAACCCAAAAGGCATCACTGTGTAACAGTAGATCCCCCGGGGTGTAATGAACGTCGTTTTCTCTTGATCCGATTCATGTAAGGGAATCTGGTGATATCCTGCCCGAGCATCCATAAAGGTGATTTGCATGTGACTGACTGTTGCATCTACCAGCTGATCAACCTTAGACAATGGGTACTCGTCCTTGGGGCAAGCCTTGTTCAGGTCCGTGAAATCCACTCAAACTCGTCATTTCCCCTCTTTCTTCTTGGCGCACACGGTGTTAGATAACCACTGAGGAAATTGTACCTCCTTGATGGAACCTGTCCCCAACAACTTATCAATCTCTTCATCTACAGCCTTCACATGATGAGGCGCCGTTCTTCGGGCCTTCTGCCTAACGGGTTTGAACAAGGGGTCCACATGGAGCCGATGAGTCATCACCTCCGTGCTTATCCCTGTCATCTCGGCCTAGGTCCATGCAAAGACATCGGCATTTTGACATAGGAATGAGGCCATATCATTTTTCTCTGCGTTGCTAAGTAACTTCCCTATAAAAAAGTACTTCTTTATCATTATCTAGGCTCAGGAGGATCTTGACCAGGGCCTCAGTAGACCGTTCGGCTGGCTCTATAATGGGCTCATCCACTCCCGGACGACCGTTCTGTGATTGTTATTTGGCAACCATAGCTTTGACATCCCGTTTCTGCTTCGGCCGCTAACTCTAGTCTTCACCGCGGCATAGAATCAGCGTTTGGCCGATGTCTGATCACCCTGAATTTCCATTATGCCCCTGCGGTGTTGGGAACTTCATCTTCTGGTGATAGGACGAGTGGACCACTTTCATTGCATGCAACCATGACCTTCCCATAATGGCATTGTAGGGGGAGTCAGAGTCTACTACCACAAACTCCACTGGGGTGGTCACTATTCCCGCACGTACCATGAGGGTGATCTTACCAAGAGGGAGGGTGCTGGAACCATTAAAGCCAATGAGAGGGGTCTTCATGGGTTCCAGATCCCCTTGTGAGAATCCCATTTTGCAGAAGAGATGATCATACATCACCTCGGAAAAAATTGCCCGAGTCTACCAAGATCCTTTTGACATCAAATTTTTTGACACGCAAAGTGATCATCAATGCATCCTCATGAGGAAGGACTACTCCGCCGAGGTAAGCATCAGAAAACTGAATAACCTCTGCGCTCCTCGCGGCTTCTTTGGGAGGTCACTTTTCACCCCTTTCTTCTACCCTGACTGCTTGAGAGACCTTTTGTAACTCGACACAAAGGGAGTTATACGTAGGCCTTTCCACGATGCAGGCATGTATAACATCAATCATGGGTGCCACCTTAGCAGGCACCTCGACTCCTTCCCTTGCCGATCCCCTGGGAGCCCCCTATCGATGAACTCTCCGAGATGCCTGTCTCGCACCAGTTGTTAAAGGAAGAATTTGTACACCTTGCAATCCTCTGTTAAATGGCCCACATCTTTGTGATATGAACTGCGGAAGGCCGCATTCCTCATTGATGGATCTCCTATCATTCTTGGGGGCCACTTGAAGTAGGGTTTTTTTTAATCTTGGGAAGCATCTTGTAAATGGGCACCCCCTGGAAGGACAGGCGAGTTGGGGGTGGAATTGGTCCTCCCCTTCGGGCCGACTGTTCCTTCTCTTTCTTTCCTGGCGCCAAGACTCTGTTCTCGGATGCGGTGGATTCTTCCTCCACTCGGGCATATTTGTTGATCTGGGCCATCAAGTCTTTCATATCTACTGGAGCCTTCTTGGTCAGTGATTTGTATAAATCAGTGTCCCGGGACAGCCCCAGCCTAAATGACGCTGCGGCCAATGCCTCCAAACATGCCTCCACTCGTTAACATCTTCCCAGTATCGAATGACGTATTTTCGAAGGGAATCCCTTCCCTTCCGCCTAAACGTCAATAGAGCGCCGATGTCCTTCGGTTTCTTGCTACTAATGATGAATCGAGATGTGAAAAGTTTCGTCAATTGTCTCCAGGACTGGATGCTTTCAGGAGCTAGGTTCTCGTACCATTGTATGCCTGTGTCCCTCAGGTTCATGGAAAAAACTCGGCACAACACCCTTGGATCAGTATCGTAGATGGACATCAACTATTTGTATTGCCGCAAGTGGCCTCGAGATCGGTCCTTCCATCGTAGATTTTGAATCGTGGGACGGTAAAATTTTTTGGCATTTCAACCTCCCTGATAGCCCGAATGAACGGTGAAATGACTTCGTCGGCGTCAACCTCGGGCTCAAGGTTACGATAAGGGGCAAGGTGGACACTGGGAACCCCTTTGGGCCTTTCATCTCGAGACCCCCTAGATGTGGACTCTGCTTGTGATTCGGCGGCTCCAATGTCCCCAGGTATCCCTCGGTGGAGGTCCCACCGAGACAGACTTACTACTTTTGGCCCGATTCTAATTTCCCCTTGGGGACCGAGCACCCACTTTGAAGGTTGCGCTGCTCGGGTGAGTGCCTAAGTCAGTCCTTCCTAGAGGACCTATGCCAGGGATGCCTGGAGAGGTTTTGACTGGGGGCATGGTCCTCGTGCCCGCGACTCCGCCCGCCCGCGCTTGCTGACTGCACAAAATCATCGAGCCATCGTCGGACCTTGGCGTTTTCCTTTTCAAGTTGCTTAATGTGTTTGCTCATCCAATTCTCCACCATCTAAACAATATCACGAGCCATGAGGTCATGCCCCCCAAGGCCCTGATCCATGGGGAACGTTCGTTCTGAGGAATGTTCCCCCCACCTGACTGGCTCAATGGACCCGGTTCTGGAACCATCAAAAATCGGACGGGCTCTACGTTCCGTACACACACTTGCTTCTTCACCCTGAGATCGGGTGTTCACCATTAGACGATCGCTACCGAAAAATAAACTCTCGTTTCCCACAGACGGCGCCAAATTGCACGGGATAATTCCTGCAATAGTTCGAGATAGCGACCTCCAACCTGATGAACCTGAAACAACCACAGGGTCAGAAAAAGGGGGTCAGGTGAACACCCGACTTATCCCCTCCGAAGTTTAAGTCAGTATTAAGATTCGAGGTTCAAGCTCAATGAATCATCTTTTTCTGGTTCAATTTTGCGTACATTTGTTCATTTTTATGAGGAGTATTTATACCTGAATTAGCAATGATTGTCAAAGACCTCCAGTCCCATCTGGACATTTAATGTCTGACATGCCACTCCTCGTGCAATGAATGTTCTCCACTCATGTCTTCTTCTACTCAATGCTAGGATGATGGGACGAGTGCTCGGCACCATGCCGAGTATTTATGCCCTTCCCCGAGTATCTAAATCCCTCAGATCGGGATCTGACACTAGCAACTGAGCATTGAATACTCGGAGAAACAGTTCCTCGGGAAGAGTCGATTGTATATTTTTGGCGTATTAACCATTAATTCCTAGTCATCATGATAGTAGCCCTAGACTCCCAGAGTGCAGGTGCTCGCAAGTGCACATTTATTAGTCTTATCACCATCACTTATTCCGCCATAAATGAGAGGTCACATCGTATTAAAAACGATGTCAGTTGTCGTACTCGACTCCTCCAAGTCACCACACCTCGACTTACCTCTTCGCCGCCTTTTGAATATCACAACGGCTTCGTTATTCCACGTGTTAGTCTGAGGGCTATAGAGCCACCTAGAGTCCCGCCATAAATCATGAGTGAAAATTATCAAAATACCCTAAGATATAGACGAATAAGAAAGACAATGAGAGATTCCAACTACATGTTAGATGTGCCACCTCGCATAACTAACAATGAAAATCGTAATAGAAAGGATATCATGTAACGCTATAAATATCGAATGGTGCTTAAGTCAAAAGTACACACTACCCCCGATTTATGATAATTTACTCGTTTTAAAAGAGGAATAGTATTATCGGTGTTTGTTCTTCCTAGTCAAATTCCAACAATCACAAGGTAGAAAATATTTTTCAATAAAATAATATAGAATAAAATTAAACAATAAAACTTGTCACATGTCAATTTTTGATTGAATTAAAAATAAATAAATAGAGCATTTGATTTTCGATACCCAAGTCTAACCCAATCCACATCCATGGATCTATGTGAGAAGATCGTGGCCGTTCAATAATAATCGGGGATCCCTTGATGCCATCCTAACTGGAGTAGGAGTACGATCCAATATAGTCCAAGCTCCACTGAAATCTCTCTCTCCACCTATAAATTAAAGGCTCGGCGACGACGATGAGCTTGTGTAGAAAGTAGAAACACCACTAGAGAAGATCCTCACTGTCCTCACATTGCTGCGATCTCTAGGTACCTAACATGTCGACAGTGTTCAATCTCAATCTGATGTTGTATACTCTTATTTTTGATTCAATTGCACATTCTCATTACTGATTTTTTTTGTACATTATCTCTGATTTTGTTTTGAACTTTGTTTGATTTACTTTTTACTTTCTGTTTGTTTCCTCAGAAAATTGACGAGAATAGGAGAAGAAAAATATATTTGATGAACCAAATAGATGTATTACTTTCTGATTTTCTTTTACTTTCATGTTTTTTTTTCGGATATTAAATATAAAAAATAAAAATTGTATGTCAGTTTTCTCACATTTTCTCGGTAACCACACGGAATGTCGATTCCAATAAGGTGTTGGTTGTGATGTGTTTAGTGGGGAAATACAGTTCATTTTAGTCAACATTAATTTGAAATGTTGAAGAGAGTTAGAGGTTTTGCTTTTTTTTTTTGACGATTTTGAATTTTTGACTGTTAGGTCTGTTTATGTCTGAGATTCAATGTTGTTTTCAAACTGATTGCTGATTTCATTAAAATTGTTCAAAAAAAAAGTTAGCTCGGAAGATCCATTTTGACATGTTATTGTTGATTGATTCTGTGATGCTGAAAGCTGTTAGTCCTTATGCTGTTGTGTGTATGTGCACATGAAGTGGTATGACTCGATTGTCAGAAGGTTAGTCAATTGGAATGGAATAGAATGTGGCTACTTTTTGTGTTTTCATTTCACCTTTCGTACATATTTCTTGGGAGAAGCTTTAATATGAAATCAGCAAGATAGTTGAGTGAAATTGGTGTTTTTAACTTTTGCTTGAGCTAGGCTTCTACCTTGAATATGATTGTTGGAATCTATTACTTTAGAAAATGATGATTGGTGAATGATAATGGAGGCTCGATCGTGTCATCTATGAATGAGCTCCATTCACTTCCCATAATGTCCTTTCTTTATATCTTTTGGCTGTTGAGGTTTTGGAGCTAAGAAACATCTGTGACAATGATTCAAGTGGTGTTATAAATCCCAAACAGAACTTAGGACTACCAATGTGAATATATTTTTTTGCTTGTTTAAAGTTTTATGACTAAATGGGAAAGTCTAGGATTCTTAGTGGTCTGGCGTTATTTGCCCATTTCCCTGCCCTTTTGCTGTCTTTCTTGTTTCTTGTTGTCTACATATCAAATTATTCATTGCTTGTTTGTGCCCCTTTATATTTTGATGGTTACTTGTTTTTATTCCCTCTGATCTTTTAATGCTAAATTGCTGAAATTGTTATTTCTATGTTGGCTTGCTGCTCAAATCCAGGACTTTCCCTTGTACGTAAGTCCATTTGACGTGGACAGATGGACCAGGTAAAAGATATTTTGTCTTAACCTTTAGGCACTTCTCATTTATTTCACATTTCTGCTAACTCTTGTATCCTGATGTATGTGAAATTTCCAGTATGAAAAAGTTGAGAAGATTGGTGAAGGAACATATGGTGTGGTTTATAAGGCTCGTGACAAGGTGACCAATGAAACTATTGCTTTGAAGAAGATCCGGCTGGAGCAGGAAGATGAGGGAGTTCCAAGCACTGCTATTAGGGAAATTTCTCTCTTGAAAGAAATGCAACATGGAAATATTGTCAGGTATATCATTGTGGTTTGCTTTCCTACATAGGCTGACCCATGCAAGGGTGATGAAAGTGAAAAATTGGATGTGCTTATATCTTGTGCAATGCTATAAATATTCCCATCTCATCACCTGACTCTGTGCTAGTTACATGCCTTAACTAGCTAACGGAAGATCGCTCATTGAACCTTCTGTGAAAATCTCTCATTGACCACTCTCAAGACATACTACCCTTTTTCGCTACAATTAAATTCCTCTTTATACAGCCTATTTTGACAACTGTGTTAATTAGGCACATTATTACCCTTTCCTTTAAAGTGTGTGAGATTCTTTGCTCATGGGCTTTAATTTAGGTGAGCATTTGACAAGTAGGATGAATTATATGGTATTTATCTGTCCTCAATCATATACAAAAAGAACAAAAAATCTGTCCACAATCAGTGAAATCTTGGTTTGAGGTGAGTTAGTTCCTGTCCCTGGACCTTATAATGGAATATGGCCACGCAGCAGAATTAATTGACCACAAACATATTAGTTACTTGTAAAATGATTCTGAAATTAATTAACCACTAACATTTTGTCATCCTAAAACTTCCTGTTAGAAAATTTTCTTATTGGTGTGAAGAGAGCTTGTATCTCACATTGAAAGCCTGGGGCCACTCATGGTTGATTTATATGATTGAAGGATCAATCCTCCTTTCCATGGATGATCAGTAGCCAAATCTCATGCTTTTTTGAATCCTCCTGTATATTTTCGTATCTATTTTGGCTTGAGTTGTTAGGTCATGTGCTTTCTTGGGTCCCACAAGGTGTGAACAAAATCTTGTTTCCCGCAATGAAAGATTAGATGTGGTTAAGAGGTCTCTGTATCCTTTGCCAATTGGTTTTTTGGATGTCTCAAAAACTAGAAGAGCCACCACCATCACATTGTCGTTAGGCTGTTTCTGTTTATATAGTCCTTATTCTTTGCTACAAAGGAAACTACTATTTCTTACATCATTTAATTCTATTCTCAATAAGGTTCCTCAGTATCATTGATTGCACCTTAGATTCTTGAGCTATCATCTATTATCAGATGCAATATGTGGCACTAAGTTCTTACCTCATATATCTTTATTACTGGTCTTGCATATGCTATATCATTGAATATGTTCTGATTCTGTAATTTCAAATAAAATGTGCTGATTTGAATAATTATTATGGAGGTCATAGGGAGCTAGGTGATATTACACTCAGAATGCGCGTCATTTAGAATCTTTCATTCTTATCCCACTAAAGTCCTGATCTTCCTGGTGATGCAAGCATGGGTAGTCTTCATGTATTCTGAAGTTTTCTTTTCCAAATTAAGAAAGTGCCAACCACATTACATTATGCTATGCATGAATGAGAAGCGACTGTATTTTGGGTTCCCAATGTCTGTTAACTAACTTCGACTACTTTTGAGTGACAGGTTGCAAGATGTAGTGCACAGTGAAAAGCGATTGTATCTGGTCTTTGAATATCTGGACTTGGACCTGAAGAAACACATGGATTCGTGTCCAGAGTTCGCAAAGAATCCACATCTGATAAAAGTGAGTGAGCTTTTCTGTTGGAGGTTGGTGCGATCTGTGCTCCAAGATTTTGTATTCTTTAAAGAGGATTAGTTTTGGAAATTGAATTCACGACGTGGACTGTTTCTAATAGTGAAACAATTATAATCATTGAGCATTATATTCAGTTTGTGATTGGTTGCAATTATTTCATTAGCAAAATATTGTAGGATTGAACCCAGTGGAGTGAGAAGTTTGTATACTTGAAAAGCATTCATCTTTTCATATATCAGTGTGTTTTTTGATTAGGACAGTGGGAAAACTCTCCTTCATTTGGAAAGACTCCTTGGTGTCTAGTTTTCTTTACACTATATTGGATAAAAGGATTGATCTCTTGTCCCCCACTTCCCCCATCCAGCTCCAACTGGCAGCCTGTATCTGACATGTTATCATTACTTCCGATTTATTTTGTTTGGTTATTTTCTTTAATTTTGCAGATGTTTCTGTATCAAATACTTCGCGGTATTGCCTATTGTCATTCTCATAGAGTTCTGCATCGAGATCTGAAGCCTCAAAACTTGCTGATAGACCGTCGTACAAATGCACTGAAGCTTGCAGACTTTGGATTGGCCAGAGCATTTGGTATTCCTGTCCGGACATTCACGCATGAGGTAGTAATATACATGGAGTTTAGGCTTCAGAATATTCTATACTGTATTGTGCTCTGCGTGGTAAATGTGTCTGCCTAGTTATGCATGTGTGCTTTTTTTGCCCCCTTTCTGGTGTAATGGTGGTCTTGTCCTACTTATATTTCTACTTGTGGTCACTGAGGTAGCCAATAAATAGTGTAGGGATATGTGGCATTTTAGGAAAAATTGTATCTTTTTTTGGCATTCTGGGCTTCTTTCACGAAGTCGCAACCAAAATGTGAACAACTATAAATGATTGTAATGGCATTGTTATTTTTCTGTTCATAAGAACAAATCGCCAACAGAGTAGCTATAGATCCTCTATAGATCCTGTACTGCTTCATTACCAGTATCTCCACAAATCACATGAGCAATTCTGATGAAGGACCCTTACTAATATTACTATGGCTTGTATCTAAATATTGGTGTTTGTTTCCAAGGTGGTGACACTATGGTACAGGGCACCAGAAATACTACTTGGATCCCGCCACTACTCTACTCCTGTTGATGTTTGGTCAGTTGGTTGTATATTTGCTGAGATGGTAAACCAGAGACCACTGTTTCCTGGTGACTCCGAGATAGATGAATTATTCAAGATTTTCAGGTGTTGCATATTTCAATCAATTGCATTCTTCTTTTCGTTTCTGGAAGAATCCTTAGCAATGTGGGCCCCCAGTGGACTTTCTACAAACTTAGATCTCCTATATCTCTGTTTGTTATTGTCATGATCAATTATGCAATATTTCTTGAGCGAAATAGTAGACATCTGGGAGTACTTCATTGGGATGTGGCTTTAAAATGCAGGAAAAAAAATTACAGATTTTTTTTGACATTGTGTCTTGATCTTATTGTAGAATTGTCCCTTCTATGTCTAATTTTCACTTAACTGCAGTTTATTCCCTTATGTGCTTTGTATTTATTCTATGTATTTATATATGGTCTTCCCTTTATAAATGAAGAGAAATGGGAACTCCCAATGAGGATACATGGCCTGGAGTGACTTCGCTGCCTGATTTTAAATCTGCATTTCCGAAGTGGCCTCCTAAGGTGATTGGGTTTCGCATTTGGTGATATCTTACATCTTCTTATATGAAGTCCCTGGATTGAGAAATTGTATCCTCCATTTTGCAGGACCTGGCAACTGTGGTCCCAGATCTTGATTCAGCCGGGCTTGATCTCCTTAGTGTAAGTTATATTCGATAGTTTAACTAAACTCATTTTGGGAGACAACTTTGATGATGCCAAAGTCTGCATGTGCTAGAATAGTTGTCATGCATACATTCTAGTGGGTTATTTTCAGTGAACAAAGTGATTTTAACTCCCTTTTTGAGATGTGGCTAAAGAAACCCTTTCTGTTATATTTTTTTTTTGAGCTGAAAAGACACCCTGGACGGCACCATCTGCCTGGAAACTAGATCGATTATTAATTACTAAAAACTTATGTAACTCTCCATGAGGGGCAAGGTAGGTTTGTTAGTCCCGACAGCCTCTTTATATGACAAAAAATGTGCAGATGTCACACCCTTTCGATATACTAAGTATCAATCAATCAATAGAATGTGAACATAGTGATCAATAGTTGGAGTTTCTATTGCTAATATATACCAGCATATTTTATCATGTTCCAGAAAATGCTGTGCTTGGATCCCAGCAAGAGAATTACGGCAAGGAATGCTCTTGAGCATGAGTACTTTAAGGATATTGGGTCTGTACCTTAATTTCCTATCGCTCGTCCTTGTTGAAAGTGTATATTGGTATGTGGCATCTGTGAGGTTTTATTATGTGAGATATATGTGCTGTTTTTAGGGGTATTTTTTTTCTTTCTTTCTTTTGATTCCTTGGAGATAACCAAAATTTCAATTTAGTGTTTTCGGCAGAGCCATCGTAGGATTGCTTGTGTTGCTCCATCATCTCAAATTCCTTTCTCATGTTAAAGATAGCTATTGAGTCCTTTTTTTAAAAAATTTTACTTGTAACATTTCCATGAAGAACATATATTGGCTTGTATCCTCTTCTTGGAGGTGTTACTTTGGTGTGTATTTGGTTTTGCAATCAATTGTTTCTTCTCTTTCTTTGCCGATTTACTTTTTTGGAATCTTTGTAATACAAATTCATGGCTATTTTGGTGTTTCTCTTTATCTCCATGGGAAGGGTAACAAAATCAAAGCTGATACTAGGCATTTTGGTTGGTTGGTTGGTTCTAATTTTGGATTGAGAAATCTTGTTGCACAGAAAATTCCGCCCATGAGAGTGGCTTCAGCAAACTTCAGGGGTGTTTGCAAGTTTGTTTTGTAAGTTGCGGGATCCAAGGAGAATTAGATACTTATGTATATATATACTGTCTCCGCTAAGTTTGTTTCATGAGTGTGGAATACATATTTGGCAGCAAATCTTATACCCCGGGTTGTGGCTGCTGCCATAAACCACAGATACAGAACCAAACAATACATGCTTCATCTAGGGTGAAGCTGGAGATTCAAGAAGATTATATGTATTATTCTCAAAAATAAACAAGCTTGGAGAAACCAAAAAAAGGAAACTATGGAGAAGTGAAAGTCGCATTTATTAGTAGCATTAGGATGTAGATTCTAGAACATGTATGGGATGTAAAAACACATAGGATATCTACACACTCCCTTTGTTGGTACTTATTTACTATAGTTTCACGCCGTGTTTGTCTATGTCCTCGTCATCAGCTTTGAGATATTTGATTAAAACTCTGCACATTAGGCGGTTTGTCTTGCGAGCTGAAATAATATTTACAACAAATAAAACACGACATTGTCATTGTCACGTGGTATTAGTCATAAAGTAGGGAAAGGTGTTATCCATCACACCCGAGTGTGTGTATGTGGGTGGGTGTGTGAGAGAGACCTGGAAATAAGTTTCAAGCTTCCTCCTCAGAATAACAAGCTCTTGCTTCACTTGTTGGAATGTCCTGATGCATCTGCAGATTGTCCAAAAGGCAACTTTAAGGTAGACTTGTACATTTACGTATGAATATATCTCACATTTGTTTAGCTCTTTTCAATTTGGTGTTTATCCCTCCAATTTTATCCCACCTCCTTCAATGGGATAACTTGTCCACTTACAATAGTACCACTATGTATTTGAGCTTATCTTTCTTTTGGTTTAATTGTTATGAGTGTTCGAGTTAATTTATGCACATTTCGACTAATCTCTTCTTCAGTCTGGTCAATGACAAGACATTCACGCCAGACTCTAGGATTAGAGTATTCATGAGGAATAAATTATTCATAATCTAGTCTTAAGGGTTGTCAAAATCTGAATTCAAGATATTTAAGTTTACAGTTCGTCTTTCTTACTACTTGAGTTACTATTGGGTTGAATTTCGAACTTATTGCGGGCTCATGTACAAACCGACCATGGGATTTGAGAGCTATCGGACAAAAATTAGTAAAGTCCCACCCTTTTACTCCTGAAGCGAACACAGCCCAACTATGATCAATAGTGTGGATTAGTTACACCTTATTTAAGTGGGAACAAAATTGGTTAATGTTCCGATTATCGTTTATAGTGCAAATATCTAAGACTAATAAGGTACTGCTGCCCGAAAAATATCAAATTCGGGCCGTTAAATGAGAGTAAGAATGGCAGACAAATATAGATAGACGATAAAAAAAATTGTTATGTTGTTCATATCAAAATTTAATTCTCTCATCCTAAATGCATTTGCATCTCATGTAACATTTTGTGGATCCCAAAAAAATCAGTTGTTTTCATTTGATACGAGGTGAAAATGTATTTGAGGTTACCGATTTGAGTTTTGATTTGGGCAGCATAGTATTTCTCGATGATAAAAGATAGATGCTTACCCTTGAGCATTCGCTGCGTTGCAATATTCTTGGAACTGTGTGCATTCTTTCTTCACCTTTTTGGCACCAATGCTGAAAAGAATTACTTCACGTTAGTCCATTTAAACAACCCAGAAAGCGAACCAGATAGCCTCTACTGGTCCTTAATTTGTTAGACACATGGGGTGGGTTGGATCGTTAATCAACTTGTGAAGTATGACTTTCCTCCCTTACAATCCCTCCAGGTGGTGGACCAGAGCAGCGTTCGGGTTGAGTCCGTGTTGGGAAGGTGTTCCGGGTAGAGAGGGGTTGTCTATTACCATCCAAGTGCATGTTTCATTCTCTTGTTACTCGTGCATATTAAACTTTCAAAGACTTAATGATTTTCTCTTACTTGGTCATTTTGCAATATTCAAAAATAAGATAAAAAAATTATAAAATGATGGTATTTTGATTTTAAAAAAAAGGAACTCTAGGTACCTTGGAGATTAAAAAATAAAGTAAAATGTAGACAATGCAATTGAACTGATGTGAAAGCACTCAAAGATTGCAACTTGTGGTTGGAAGTGATGACAACTCAAGCTCCTTATAAGTTTCAAATATATGGAATTACTTATAAATCACGGCGTATCAGATTAATCAAGTATCTTTTACGAGACCTAAATTTAAAATCTAGATATAGTAGTAGTCATTGAGACCTTCTAATCTGACCAACCAACCGCTATGGAATGCATTTGTATTCTATTGAATCATAAGTTTTTTTTTTTTTTTTTTTTTTTGGGGGGGGGGGGGGAGGGGGAGGGGGTATTGAAGGATCAGCAAAAAAATAGTTCCAGATTTCCTGCGAAAATAATTTAGAAGTTGACTTCAAAGAGGAATGTGAGTGCTTTCACTCCAAGAACTGATTCTATGTTGTACAACATGAGTGCTATTCTTAAAAACGATATTATTTTGTATATAAAACGATGTCGTTTTGAGAAACAGTACCCTTGTTATATAGCAAATATCCAGACTCTTCGCTCCATCAGTTAGAGCCAAAAATGCATTAAATATTTATGCCAATCCAACCTGAGTTTTGAGTATAACATTTTACCTTGAGCTGCTGCCTTTGAACTGGTGCATAGAATCATCCAGCCTAGCAAAATCAGGAGGGCTATTCTCCCTATAAAGAACAATCTACATTACTGTTGCTGTAAGGCTAGCCAAATTGTGCTTAAAATTTTGACCTTTTTATTTCACTTTGTCCACCACAATTTATTTAAACACATTATATACTTAACTATTCAAATACAGGACGCTCAGCATAAATAGTTAAATTTTGGACTCAAAATAACCCACGTGACAGTTTAGGAAATAATTCTTTTTTTTTTTCCGTTTAACAATCATAGGTGTTCGGGTCAGTTTACGCACACTTCAAGTAATCCCCTTCATAGTCTGGTTAACAGCAAACCATCTACGCAAAGATTATGGTATTCATGAGGAATTTGGATAAATCCTTCATTTTCTGACCCTAAGAGGTTTCTAGGATTCGAATTCATGACGTATGAGTTTACAACTCGTTTATGTTACCTCTTGAGCTACCCCTTAGTGTTGTTTATGAAATAATTTGCATAGATTATTTCCCTCCCAAAAATTTAACAATCTATTCAAAGTATCATAAATTTCATTAGTTTGAGGTATAATGTGTTCAAATCAATAATTAACGGAATTATGTGAAATCAAAACCGTACTGGATGTGTAATCAACTCTTATGATACGATTATAAGGTACTCACAGTGCCAATTCTATGTTGCGGATCAATCTAGCCGAATCATTGTAAAACAATGTGACAATTTCCTCGACAAAGTTAGGGTTGGCATCATCTTGCAACTCCTCCAGCTGAATAAATTGTTCATCAAGATATCCCTAAAACACCACCCCATTACTTGGTTCAACTTCACATCACATTTTATATGTATACTTGTCCAAGTAAGTATAAGAGAAATGCAATGACAAGTGCTCATCTATCAGGTTGGTTCAAATCTGCGAATTAGCCTCACTAAAATAGGAGTGTGAATGATTGACAACAGCTTACGTCTTCTAAAACTCGTCACAGATGGGGTCTTGTGCACTAAATACGGAGTAGAAGAGAAATGTTGATTTTTCTTTTTCATGGTTGTTGATAATTTCGTCAAAAAAATTGTTCATTCATAAAAAATATATTGAAAGTGCATGTAGTGGTGTAAATATTTTGCAAAAGTACGTACACTTAACTTTCGTTAGACCTAACAATGACGATAACACGTGTAGTGAACATGCCTTTTATATAATAGTGTAAACACTCACTAGACTTTTGGGACAGTGAACCTCTTGCCAAGAAACCAAAGTTGCTTGCTAACTCTCGACCACTTGTTAAAAAGAAGTACAAACTTGATTGTCGGGGGAATCAACGGGAAAGGAAAAAGACGGTAAACTATTCTATTTTGTCGTTTGGTAAAGATTGAATTTAAGTGATAGGAGATGTGATTGAAATTCGTCCGTTTAAGAACGCTTTAGGTCCAAGAAAATATTTTGGGTGTTCAAACAAAGCCAGAAAATCAGAAGAGAAATGACCTGATCAAAAAGGTTCTTCCTCACAAAGGCAGCCTGGCGTTGCAAGTGAGTTGTGTCCATTTTGGGGAAAGTTGGAAGTAAACGTTGAGAAAATATTTCTCTCTCTACAATGGGTTGGCTACACTTCAGTTACCAAGCTCAAGAAATGTATGCTATTTATAGGAGAGAGATTGGTTGGGGAAAAAAATCTAGGGGTACGTGTCAAGAAGATATCATTTTTAAATAATTCTAAAGCTAGGGACCACATTCAAAAAGTCAAGAATCAACTCAGTTGGTGTGAACAATCCTGATCAGTTTTACGACTTGGGTTCAAAACTCCACCTTCCATCCCTTGATGTTATGAAAATTTTACTATTAAAAAAGTTAAAATAAAATTTTCCTTGGCGTTAATGATTAACTTGCATCAAAGAAATTAACGAACAAGAATCATCTCAAAACATAAACTTCACGTGTTCTTTAAATTTGTGATTATTACACGTAAAATTTAGACGTTTTTAACACATCAAAACAATTAAAATTTCTCCAATAAGATTCAAATAAAGAATCTTAAGGTGTTAACTTAAAAAGAATAATACTTTAAAGGGCTTTAATATTTTAATAGAAAACAAGAATTAGTCGGTCTACTTTGCAAGAATAGGAAGCAATTGCTGCTTCTTCCCTTTTTTTTTTTAATGGGTGATTTGAAAGTCGGTACATTTTTTTAGATTTATTTGAACAAAAATACAACACAAAATTTTATTTGAGTTAAATTGCATATTTTTTAAAAATGACAATATTGTCATTCAGTAAATAACTGATGGGTTGAAACCCTTTGTATCCCTTCTATATATTTTGGCTACAATCAAGCAATGTGAGATAAAATAGGAGTATATTTTCTCTAATTTTGTCTTTCTCTCTCCCTATTTTCTCTTACTCTATTTATATTAATATTACAACAACACAATTACACTAATCAGTTACATCAATCAATTACAATTGTCATATAAACAGTTATACTGTTACAGTTACTCATGCGTTCTAATAAACTAAACAGTTATACAAAATAATTACACAAAATTATGATACTAACCCAATTTGTCATTCATTTGTTTATATAAACTAAACGATTACACCATTTAGTATCGCGGTATCATTACACCATCATGTCTTAATAATTGTATGAGAATGTGATTGTTACATCTATTAAAACAATAGTTACACCCATTAAAAAAATAGATATACTCATTAAAAAACAGTTATACCTATTAAAAAAATATTTACACAAATTAAAAAATAGTTACACTCATTAAAAAAATAATTACACTCATTAAAAAATAGTTACACCTACTAAAAAAATCAAAGAAGCTCTTTTTTTACTACATCCTAACAACGAACAATACATAATATCTAACAAAATATCTTGGTCAATTCTCTTTTTTTTTTTTTGGGAAAATTTAGTATTTATTCACATATAATTTGTGGCATTCTAATCAAATCCCATTGTTATAGAATCTTGTTGCCGAAAAAGAAGGATTTTGATCATTAATGCCCCTATTTTACATCTCATTACAATTGTTAATTTTTACATATTTATTTTTTCAAATAACTGTTAATGATGAATGCATAATTTAAAGGATGGTGTTTAGGTAAAAAAAAATTTAATTCATTTGAATTTTGTATTTTAACACAAAAATTTTTATAAAAATTGTACTTAATAGAGTAAACAACTTATTCATATACTTTTGCTCAAATAAGTCTAAAAAATTGTACTCACACCCAAAAAACTTTTTTCAAAATTGATGAAGTTTAAACTTTAAAGGGGAATTGGATATCACCTAAAGACGACTATCTACTAGTTTTTTTTTCCTTAATGTATTCAAGCTTATATTGATTATTTTTTTTAGCTTAGTGATTGTCACCATAACTTAAACTAAGCTAGAGTATATCCTCGATGAACAAAGGTGATTGACCTTTAAGAGGAGTGAAAAGAGATTGAACCTGTGATTTTTGATTTATCAAGGTTATACTCGGGTATTGTATCACCTCTAAAGGTATACTAGTTTTGAATGAAACTACATTTTTTCTCATATGATTATTGGATTAAAATTAGGAAAAATGATACACAATCTAAATAAAATTTAAAAATTATTATTTAACTACATATTATTTCTTAATTGGAAATAATATATATTTAAATTATAGTTTTTAAATTCTATTCAAATTTGGTATGATATGTTTAAGGGTAAAAGGCACCAATAGTCCTTAAAGTTTTACACATATTGCACTTTTATCCCTAAACTTCTAATTTCATCAATTTTATCCTCAATATTTATACATTGACCCACTTTGGTCCTTACCCGTCCAAAAAACTAACGAAAAATGTCATGTGCCAAGCACACGAGGGTATTAAGGGACATTTTAGTCATTATACTCTCAAAACTTTGGACATTTTAGTCATTGCTCTCTCTCTTCTCCAACCCATCTATCTCTCTCTTTCTCCAGCCTACAACCAACCAATTTCTCTCTCTCCTTCTCCAACCAGCGACCAACCCATCTCTCTATCTTCTTCTCCAGCCGTTGACCACCCACCACCGCTGCAATCAAGCGCCACCACCCACCATCGTTGGAATCTAGCGCTACTATCCACCATCGTTGGAATCGAGATCCACCATCCACCACCGTTGAAATCAAGTGCCACCACCCACCACTGTTGGAATCAATCGCCACCATTGCAAAATCCATACGTCGGACACCACTTCCATCAACCCACCTGAGCAGGCTTCCCCCCCCCCCTAAGAGTTGTCTCTAGTTTACCCCTAACCACTGTCAATCACTCAACCCCTAAAAATCTCTTTGATTTTTATTTCATTTTTGGTTTTGAATTTGATTTTGAATTCAAACTTGATCTTGAAAGATTTGGGGCATGATTGCCCATGGAGGTCTTGAAAAATCCAGTTCTGAATCCATGTGGATGTATGTGACTGTGGGTTTGTGTTGTGAATATGTATTTGTGGATTTGTGTTGTGGATGTGTATTTGTGGTTTTTGCGTTGGGTTTGAGGATGGAGAGAACTCATAAGGATTTATGTGAGGAAGAGAGAAGAGAAAGGAAGAAGAAGGTGCGTGTTTGGATTCAAGAATAATTGTGTTTGGATGTATAAATACTTGTAAAATACCAAAAATATCCCTTAATACCCTCATGTTCTTGGCACATGACATTTTTCGTTAATTTTTTGGATGAAAGTTAGGGTAAGGACCAAAGTGAATCAATGTGTAAACAGTAAGGATGAAACTAACAAAATTAAAAATCTAAGGATGAAAGTGCAATACGTGTAAAACTTTAGGGACTATTGGTGCCTTTTACCCTTTTTTTAAATTCAGAGGGAGATGGAGGAGAGGTGCATTGAGGAGAGGTGAAATGCACTAAACAAGGAACATTTGACTACTTAAAGAATTTCGCTTCACAAAACAATTTCCATTGTTTGTCAACGCTTACGTGTTCCTTTAGCCCGTGGACACATGCCTGGCAGACAATTCCAAATGCAAGCTCGTGTACACGACATGATGGTCCTGTGACACGTCAAAAGAAACATTCCAGGCATCATCTTTAACCACCACCTTGACATAAGCTATTAGATTAGGGAGTCTCTTGTATGTGCAAGGCGGATACACTCTCTCATCTCTTTCTTCAAAGTGATGGATCGAACTTTGATCATGTCACGAAAACGTATTTAGTTGGCTCAGGACATCATCTTTAAACACCACATTGATATAAACTATTCGATGAGTAAGTCTTATTGAATTTATTAAATATTTTATAAGTACAGTTATGACCCATCACGTGGTAAAAATAAGATGGTGTGCCTATTATTTTTATCCACCATATTTGAACAACACCCTCCACTCTATTTATTTATTTGGATAAAATTGTAATATTCAATTTTTTTTTTTTGGGTAAAAATTATAGTTGATACCTGAACTTTGCATTCGATTTTAATTTGATCCATAAACTTTCAATTATCCCTAGAGTTCATTGTTAATCAACTGAAAATTAGTCCATTCTAATCCATTTTAACGTCAATCTAATAGTGAAAATAGATGGAATGATTTAATTGAGACAAAATTGATAGTTAAGAGACTAAATTAAAATAATTAAAAGTTCAATAACCAAATTAAAAATAAATAAATAAAGTTCAAATACCAACTTATATCAAAACTTGATACACACAAAGGCTAAGCAGGAGAAACCGTATCAGATAGAAGCCTTACAAAACAATTGCCAAACTATAAGCAGATGAATGCAGGTCAAGTTTGTCCCAAAAAAACCACCATAGCAAACATCTACAATTTTGCTGTAATCATGTTTCACAACCCATCGCCAAAGCAGCGCCGGCCCTAGGCATAGGTCATTAAGGTCGCTGCCTAAGACCCTAATTTAATACATATAGTTGGGGCCTCAGAAAAAATTTTAAATTGTTTAAAAAATATTTAGTTAAGGTAATTTTAGGTACAAAATACAAACTCAATTAAAAATCGATACAAAAATAACGAGTTTGTGTTTAGCCTTAATAGATGCAGGTAATAAATAAATGAACTTAATAGGTATTTCAAATAAACGGATCAATATAAACCCGATTAAGCACGACTTAAAAATAGTAAAATTTTGACTATTCAAATTTATAAATGGAACGGGTATAAATTGATCAATTTTGATACAACACAACTGAATGAATGTTTTTTTATTATCTTTGTTTTTCAGTCTTAACTATTTTTTTAATGTAAATACTGAAAAAATGAGTTATCTCAGGACACAATACCTTACTTTAAGTGAGATTTTTGTAATGTCCCATTTTTTTTGAAAACTCCAAACAACCTTAGAATAATTTCTTTAATTTTAAGACCACTTGAAGTCATATTCTAAATAATCCTAAAAAAGGTTTCTTATTTAAACCTTTTTCAAAGAACATTTTAGAATATTCAAGGAATATAAGAAAAAGAATAAAATAGTTCTTATACACATTAAAACGTATAAATGTATAACATTTTATAATATTATAGTTATTCATAGTAAGACGAAAAACCTATAAATACATGAAAATTTTCATTTGCAAGAACCAAAAGTCATGCAACCAAGCTTTGACGAAAATTCAAAGCATTTTTCGTCTGTTACTTAAAATTTTTTTTTCAACACACACAAAATAATTAAAAAAATAAAATGGATTGGAATAGCTTACTATTCAAAATCCTACTAACATTTATAATTTGAAAAATTATTTTACTATATTAAAAATTTTCAATTCTTTTTCTCTATATTTTTTTAACTAATAATAGACTTTATTATATTTAGTCAACAAATTCAACTTCAATTAATGGAATTCTATACAAAAAATTGAATGAAAAAATTAAATTTTTTTTTTTTTGCATCTCAAAAATAAGAAAAATATTTTTAATAAATAATATTAATATTTGAATAATTATTTTGCAGTACCTATATTATATTGTCATTGGGTCTCATTGCCTGGGGCCCAAATTTGAGTCCCTGTGAGTAAATAAACATATACTTGATTAAAAAATACACAAACCTTTACATTAGCAGACACTGGTCCCTGCCATGTCTTCATTCTCGGTTCTCAGCAATTTTTGCAAACTATGTACAGTGAAAGCAGCACAGAAACAAGATACACCCTTTATTCCTTTCTGATCCACCTTAGAGAGAAGAGGACAACAAAGGAAAGCCTTCACAATGCAATCGACCTCTCTCCCTATCTCTCTCCCCAATGATTTATGCAGATGCTCGGTCAGATACCTCCTTTTTGGAAAAGAAACAAAAGCTGTGATTGATTTTTTCACAGATGAATATTCTTCTTTCCAATCATTATCCCTATTCTGATAAGAAACCCACGGTGGACATGATATACCTTAGTAATGATCTTAGGTATACCTCCAAAGAAAAGTGAACTTCTAACAAAAAAATCCCCCAACTTTCAATTTCCAAGTTTTGGCATATGAGGAGAAAATAATCTATATAGTTTCTTTACGGAGATATAACTAATTATTTAGTGATAGAGCCGAATGCAAGATACATTTCACCACAAATTTGCATAGGATTTCCAGAATTATGCTAACTCTATACCACTTTGAATGCTTTATATAAGACATCAATTTAGCTGTGACTCACGACGAGCAGGGTATACCTAATTCCAAGCAACTAGTGACAATGATAGTACCATTTTGTTATTACAGCAGTCTCTTACTATGCTATGTAATGTACATATAGCGTCTTACTAGAGCAAAGGTGTGAATGTCTTGTACTATAGGCATAGCTAGTGAAAGAAATCATTGGTCCAGGTCAGGAAAATAAGGAGGAAATTGAAAAGAAGCTGCCCACATGTGGGATATATTCTTCACAAATCCTTCGGTAAAATGTTAGCTTTAATGTCATTTAGCATACTTCAAGCAATAAAATGCAAACAACGAATTCCATAAAATAGAGTTCGATTGTACTGAAACAAATCGGGACTCACCCAGCCAATCATCTGGTAGAGAAACTCGCATATGGAGCTGATCCACAGGGATCTTGAGGAACATAGAATGGATGCCTAAATTCTAATAAGTTCCAAGGCAAATAGAATTATGTTGAATCCAACAAACATGAAAAGGAAAACTTGATTATTGTTAGTTAGATTGAAAAAAATAGAATGAATTTTTAATCACCATAACAATTGCCACAAAGGTCCCACGCAAACACCTATCTGGAAAGGGATAGATAGATCAATAATGTAACCGCATCACAAAAGGTGAACCTTTCTGATAAGCTTCTTTTCTTTCCTGATCAAGAATATGCTCATCGGTCGATTGAGCTCATCTCTGCAAGAATCCCATTGCCTGGTAGACATTATTGAGCGTAACATCCGCTATATCTGCAGCTTTTCTGGCACCCTCTGCCAAAACTTTATCCAAATAAGCTGTATCAGATATGATTTCTTCATATCGAACCTGAAAAAGCAGAAAACCCAATTAATGATGTCGATATGTAAATTATAGCAGCAACATCAGGCAAAGATGGATGGATGACCAGACAAGCTGATAAACATGTGAAGTTTAAGGACATAGCAAACTGAACTAATTTAAAATCAAGTTATTTGATTCTCTCTTTAGCTTTTACCAATATAGAAATTCACTTCAATCGTTCTCAGGCTCCCTAAGCTTTAGTCCATTTAATCTTTTCTCCATCTGATAAAAGGCAACTTGGGCCTAGGGAAACTCACTACTTCCAATAACAATGAAATTGCCAGACATCACGACACATCAATAAAAAGAGAACAGCCCAGTGCATAAGGCTCCCGCCGCTGTGGGGCCTGGAGAGGGTCGGTGTAAGCAGGTAAAGTGGCACAACTCAACCTTTCGAGAGAGGAAAAAAGCACAGGTAGTACAACAAAATATCCCTGCACAATAAAACCATTGCAGGGGGTGTCATGTATAGAAGTAGAAACCTGGATTGGATGTAGATGATCAATTAAAGCATCAGTAAGAAGGGGTTTGAACACTCCCCAATTCATATCTTGGCATTCTTGTGCAACTTCCTGCAACAAAAATTGTTCAAAAGAAACTTTCAACTTTGAAGTTTAGCAAACATACATGCTTATAACTAACAGATGAATGATCAAGTTCTCATCAATCCACATCCAAACAAAACAACTATAACTATCATTTTGACAAAATTATGCATTTTCAATTGGGTGTATATCGCTTAAATTCTGGTTCAGCTGATAGTGTTATCCATCCCACTTTTTTCAGCCTGAATGGCCTGGAATGTATCATTTTGCAAAAACCAAGAAGAATAAAAAATAAAAGAACATAATAGCTGCTATTTCATTTCACTAAGATTTTCAAGTTGATTAGAGTCGTTGCGTACAGTATCGGGTACTTCAGACAGTAGCTTGATTCGTGCAATATGTTGCAGCCGAGAGTCAGGTATATTCTGTAGATATAACCAAACTTTGGGATATTCTTTATTTGCAGTAAGCATAAATGTAAAGACGTTAGAAACCCACTAAATCTGCCATCTTGTGTGGTTGAATGCATGATAGCAAGCTCACTAATTCTCCTTCAGTTCTGACGACTGATCTGCTCTCCAAGATTTCACTTATTTTATTGCTACAAAGACACTGCAAGCTTTTCATGTTTTTCCTTGATTGAAATACTACCACATACCACTTGAATATTTGCCATCTTGTTAGCATTCATGTGTGCGCATATGTGGGCTGTGTGAATATACGTACACATGTACACATTGCATTATCTCTGCCTTAGAGCACACCACGAATCTTTTCCAACACATCCAATTCACTGACGTCATATACATTTGGTACAGTGGAGAACGCAAGAATGAAAACCTCATCCTCAATTATACCAAATTTTTTTGAAATGCCGGGGTCAAAAATGGCTCTTAAATTGAGTTCTGAATTGAAGAATGCTCCTTATTTATCCTGAAATTATGAAGTGAGTTGATATAAATTCCTAGAAATGGACAAAGGCCCAGTTTGGATGGCAAAACTCGAGTTCTAATGGGCATCTCATCGCTATTCCATCTCATTCCTATGCTTGATACGCACTACTACTGGGAACTTATACTGGTAAGTACTACTGGGAATTTTCATTCCTTCAGTAATGAGAATCCCATAGAAAGTGGGCATTTCATTCCCACCTGGGGTCGTAATTTCCAATTCCCGACATTGGAAATACCATAAAAGATTGTTTCCTGAAAAAAAATTCATACAGTAACAAATGCATGAATGAACTGACAGCTACAATTGTATTTCGAGAAATGTTATCCCTACTAAAGGAATTTCATTCACGGTCTCTTATTTCTGTCATCCAGACTAGGTCATAGGAAAAAGCTCTAACTCAGAAACTCCAGCTTCTGAAATAGGCTCTTTGGTGATGATCTTGTCTGTCCTTTCACATTATACATGGAGATAACTTCAGGCTATATATTAGAACTTTTATCACAGAGAGAGTGAAAAATGAAAAATATAAAACTAAAATAAAATGTACTGCAGCTCTTGTTGCTTAGTGCATAGGTAACATGCTCAAGCAAACAACAGCAAGTTGTGGGTTAGAATCTGAAGGCAGCTATTGTTTGCAAAGAATATCAAAGGTAAGGTTTGCACCCAATATACCACTACCAGCATTTCAATTAACATTGACAACATTGGATGATAACCATTTTCAGGTCTTGCTGCGCATTAAAGGTCTACATAGGAGGCTCCTAACACATTTTGAAAGAATGAAACAGAAGGGAAGAAGAAAGAAACAGAAAAAAGAAAAGAACTAGAGCAAACTGATTCAATGTAAACAGATGTGTCAGTTAATTTCCACATTGGACAGGCACCCACACTCCCCCTTGAAGAAACCTTCACTTCACCTCAAAATGTTAACTTTCTGGCATGGTTAATGAAAACTAACACAACATCTGATTCCAAGCCTCACTGAGGGGAGAGGGAGAAGGTGCCTCCCCTCAGTTAAACCAAATTGTAAATCTTGTAAGCCCCAGATTCACTACTGCAGCAAACAATAGTCCCTTGGGAACAACTAAAAAATTAATGAACTCTTCGACAATTGGCTTTTTATTTCTTGTAACACTACATTACCACCGTCGTAAGATTCCAACAATTAAAAATTAGATAAATTCAAATGCTTACAACACATGCATCTGTCGCTAAAGAGCTAAAGCACGGTTGCTATCAATGATCTAAAAATTTTGCACCAGATTACCTCTTTTGTCTTCCTTGTAATGAGCTGATATACTGAAAGAAGGTTGCTGCATTCAGGTCTGTCAGGATTGTCAAATTCGAGGCTGCATGATTTACCATTAGAGGGAAAAGACTGAGAAAAGCCTATCATATCTTGTGGGGAGAAATTTATTGCTAAGGAAAGAATGAACACGCACAACAATGATAATTTACTCAATGGTAGAACTTCACAGCATAGTAACATCAAACAAGCAACACTTTGCAATGTCACAAACAGAACAGTGAGAACTACTAACCCTGGAAATGAATCAGTCTTGCATCGCTTTATCTTGTTTGCTATTACCTACAGAGCCAGAAAGCGCATTCAGATCAATTAAGAAGAGAAAATTATGGTACACAATAGACAGAAAACAGATTGAAGACTCATCAAATTTAGATCACTTGAGTTATGGCAAACTCAGATCTATCAAATTCATAACCCCAAAAGTACTATACTATAAATTATTTAACTGAAGTACTGAACCATAGAATGAAAATGTAAACAAAAAATGAAAACGGATTTATAGCGTAATTAACAGACACAATACACACAAGAACCAGATCATAGGCTATCCCCACTTACCATGACCTCCGCCTCAACTTCTTAGCATGTGTATGGTTCTATTGCCTCCAAGGCCTCTACAACCTCTGCACCAGGAAGTGACTCAGTTCAAATCGTGTGCAACCTCACTCCCCCATTAACCTATTGGAGATAAAATCTTCTCTGTGTCTAGTCTCTCTACTCAGTAGAATCCATTTGGTGCTTTTGCATCCCACTTATCAGCGCGGATAAGTTAGCTAACTCCTTTTAACTAAGTATTCAGTAATGATATCGTCACAACAGGACGCTCAGAAGGGGGAGTTGCCTCGGATTTTATTCCAAAAGTTAGGGAACTAATTACATGGGCATTCCAGAACATACGCAGTTGATAAAACCACTTGTATAAAGTAACCAGCTGAGGTTTGATGTGAGTGGATGGAAGGTTTATAGGACCAAAACTATTTGTTTGAAATCCTTCTGGTCATTGAATGCTAAGGAACTTAAAGGAGTCATGCTCTTTTTCATTTTGGCATAGTTCTAACTTCTAACTTATGTATTGCTTTTTGTTGTTTTTTCATGGGGTTGGAAATCTTGTCAACCTTATATTAAGTTCTTGTGATGTACTGTTTTATTGATTAGATTTCTTATCGAACTGCTTTGATTTATTTCTGAATTTTTTTAACACAAGAGGTTATGTTTCATTTCAAAAACAATTAATAGATTCTTTTGTTTCCAATCAAAAAAAAAAAAAGATAAATGTTATGTTATATGTTATTTCCAGACTAAGGGTAGTTTAGTACTTTGTGAATATATATAAAAGTTGAGTGTGGCTGTGTAACCTAACACACTCCTCTCTTCTCATAATCTTCTCTTTTCTTCTCGTTCCCTAACCCTAATGGCCTCATAATCTAACTTTAAATATGAAAGTTAAAGCAATAAGTCAATTAAGATCCTTGTTTTCCAATTAAACTGAGATTTCTATCATTGGCCTAACCAAAAAAAATGAGCATATTGTTGTCCCTTTATCACTCTACGCCGGTAAGTAATCCATGCATACAACAGAATCCAAGAGGATTCAAACTTTTACATTCCACTAAAAGTTTTCCAATGCTTCGCACAATTATGAAGACAGAGCGAATATTTAACCAACTTAGGCAAATTAAGGAAGTAAATGAGTCCACTCACATCCTTTGAATCAAGTAAATTGATTCGAGATTGATCAGAAGGTGCGGACTTGGACATCTACAAGAAAAATAAGTGCATCAGTTGACATTAAAAAAAACCTGCCACATCAATTATTGAGACACCCCTGTTTATAGAGAGTCCGACATAGGCCCAAATTGAAAGCTCAAACACAGGTAGAGAGTTAGTGTTGCTATTTGATTTTTAAGCAATCACAGCAAGAAAAAAATTTTCCTTATTTTAGAGGGGTCAATGCAACAATGTGGATAGAGTAGATGCAACTAATAATTTATGAATCCTGCGTTGCAACAGTGAGGAAAATTGAAATGACACAGAACAGATTACAAATAAATTTCTTCTTTTTTTTTTTTGATAGGAAACATGAAATTTTATTAATACTGGAAAAAATCATTAAAGAGTACATAAGAGGACAAGGTGTCCTCTTGATAAAACTTGCAGACAAAAAAGATACATAAAATAAAAGAAAAAGATTAAAAACAAATCTATAAATGTTGCATCAACTATCGACACACACTTGAGGCCAATGATCCTTGATAAAAAAGCAAGGTGTTCCTTCAAAATCTTTCATCGCAATAACCCAAAGAGAAGCCATGTAAGTGATTTTATCCCATAAATCTTCCCAAGTAGTTTCTCGCTCTTCAAAAATTTGTCCATTTGATGAGGATCGTGTAGGAATTGGATAGATATTATAGATTAATTATGATAGTTATTTAGATACTTTTAATATTTAGCTTTTAAGTAATTTCTTTTAACTTTTAAGGGTTTACTTGTCATTTTGATTATTTATTTATTTTAGGGTTTGTGAATTCCTTCTATATATAGGGGATACATATTTGTTAAGGGACTTTGATTATTGATTATTGATTATTGATATTAAATCTTCTTTCTAAAATTCTCTCTCTATTTTCATCCCTTCTTCTTCTTTTCTCATCTCTTTCTTCTTCTCTTCTCATCTCTAATTCTTCCCTATTACGATCTACATCAATTTGGTATCAGAGCCCAACTTCAATTCAAAAAAAAAAAAAATTTAAAAAAAAAACAAGGTTACTGGTGCATATTCATCCGTGTACTGTTCATCAAAAAAAATATTGTCCATCCAAAAACGTTGTTCATCAGTAAAAGATAAAAACAGGAGGAAACAAAAATTTTTTATCATATTTCGTCGCTGTAACAGTAGCCTGGTGGGTTAAGTTTTGAACCAAAGTGCCCAGCAGATTCAACAAATTATAGAAACATCTCCATAAGTCCCAAAAATTGCAGACACATCCCAAAAGAACTTCAAAAATTACAGAAACACCCCAAAAAATTCTAGAAGTTGTAGAACCACTACCAGAAAATTTCAAAAATTATAGAATCACCACTAAAAGTTTTAGAAATTACAAAATCTTCCCCCCAGAAGTTCCAAAATTACAAAAATATTCCCAACAGATCCATAAAATTGCAGAATCATTCCCAAAAAATTTCATAATTTTCTATTGATTATGGTATGCATACTCCTATAAAAATTTGAAACTGATATTTTTATTCATTGAAAAATTTAAAAAAAATTGCAAAGGATCCAAATTATTTGTCTATTACATTCTTGAACTTGTTTTGGCGTCATTCCCTTGTTCCAAGAGTCACTCATGAGTTTCTCTAATACGCATGTTTTAAGAATCTCTCCTCAATGTCATCATCATAGGAAGTCAAAGAATGTTTACATGGAGTCAACCCATATGACCAAACGAATCAAAGATCCTTCTACATTTTGTGGTACTCCGGATCCCAATCAATTCTTGGATTGGTTAGCTAATTTAGAAAAATATTTTGATTAGCATGGCATGTCGGATTCCCATTGCGTTCGTTTTGCTAAATTGATGTTGGAGGGTTCCACCAAGAAGTATTGGCAAACAATCCAAAGAAGCCTAGACCCCTTAGAAGAATCACCTATCACTTGGGTTGAAATGAGATATAAATTGAAAGAGAAGGATTTATCTACTTCCTATATGGATCAAGTTTATGACCAATGACTCAATTTTAGACAACATTCTTCTAGTGTCTCTGATTACTTTGCCCAGTTTGATTATCTCATGTACTTGTGTGATATTGTTGAAGAACCTTGGACAATTGATCAGTTTATTTTTGGGTTTAGACAAAAAATTAGTAGGGAGGTTAAACAATACACTTTTAATACGTTAGTTGCAGCCTATCAATATGCTCTAAAGGTTGAGAGATTTCATAAAAAATCCAACTATACCTTGATAAGTTCTCAATCACAAGCTGCTGATAGGACATCTTCCAATTTTAATTCCATCACATATGAGTATCATGATTACTTAAACGATGTCCATGTTGTTTCTGCATGCTTTCCTAATTCGAATGTGGCAAAAGATTTAAATATTTTAGTGTCAGATAAAGAGAAAAATATTACTCATATGGACTTCCAACTCCCTCATTTAGTTTTGTCATATCAGAGTCTTCCTCCTTTGCACCCACAAGAGTCCATTTTGAAAGAAAGTGTGTGTGAATCTTTGTTTGTGTCAATTCTTGAACCATCATTGATCTTAAAAATTATGGAAAAGTCTGTTGAGTCTACACATATGCAAGATATTAAACCAATTGAGTCATTTATTACAGAATCTAATAGTGATTATTCTATGTCTACTTGTCCAAGTCATCATGACTTTGTTACAGATTCTTCCCAATCTGAGATTGTTGACATTGTTCTGAATTCTGCCTCACTTGAGAGTGTTAACTTTGATTCTTTGCCTACTGTCAAGTATTTAATTGAGTCTGTACTTTCTTATTTTCAGCACCGAAGTGTTATAGTTACTCCTTTGTCACTAATGTCTTGTCCCATTGAATGTCTATTGTTCAAATCTAATAGGAATTATTTTGCTATTCTTGAATTTGAATCTAATGCTTATTTGTTTAATTTTTCATTGAATGTTAGTATTAGTCCAGATTTTTATTGGGAGAACATGCTGCTTAATCGAGGTACTCCAGAGCCTCCTATTTTATTTACAGGTGTTCATACAGATGGAGATTCTTACATTTATCCTGGTCAATGGAAAGAAGTCGATGGTTCTTTCATTCTAGATGAGGTATTATGTCATCTTCATCCTGCTCTCTCGGAATACTTCTATTTTGAAGACTCACCAAAGGAGAGTTTTTTTAACCGGAGAAGAATGATGGGGATTGTGTAGGAATTGGATAGATATTATAGATTAATTATGATAGTTATTTAGATACTTTTAATATTTACCTTTTAAGTAATTTCTTTTAACTTTTAAAGGTTTAGTTGTCATTTTAATTATTTATTTATTTTAGGGTTTGTGATCTCCTTATATATATAGGATTTGTGAATTCCTTATATGTATAAGGGATACATATTTGTTGAAGGACTTTGATTATTGATTATTGATTATTGATATTGAATCTTCTTTCTAAAATTCTCTCTCTATTCTCATCCCCTTCTTCTTCTTTTCTCATCCCTTTCTTCTTCGCTTCTCATCCCTAATTCTTCCCTAATATGATCTACATCATCATTTCTTTTCAATCACACCACCCAAAATAAATCTAAAATTACACTTGTCCATAAAATCTTAGTTTTATTGTTTTGACCGAAGTCATCAAAATGAATCTCAATTATTGAATTACAATCTTTCGGAGTCACCCAAAAAATGTCAAATGCCAAACTGTCTCAATAACTTTCTCCACAATTTATGGACATAGGAACAACGCAAAAAAAGACGATCCATACTTTCTTCTCCACTTTTACACATAGAACACCATTGTGATAATAGACAATATAAAGGTCTTCTCTTTTGTAGCATATTGTTAGTATTGACTCTCTTATGTGCAAACAACCAAACAAAAATTTGTACCTTTAAAGGAGCCTTAGATTTCCAAATTATTAATGAAGGTTTGAAAATTGGGAAGCAAGGTTTATCAATCAAGGTCTCAAAAAGAGATCTACAAGAAAACTCTCCCGAAGAGGAAATGACCCACTTTCTTCGGTTTAAAGACAAAAGATTCAACACAACGTTATCAAGAATACCCAAAAGAGAAGACAAATCGACGATCTCTCTCTCATCAAGGTTTCTAAAGAAATCAAAACTCTAGCTAATTGTCATATAAGATGATGATACCATATTTGAAATAGAGGAGTGATGATTTCTAGACAACCTAAATAAACGAGGAAACATGGATTTAAATGACAAAACACACCCCCAAGCATCCTCCCAAAACCAAATTCTCTCTCCATTACCCATGGCATATTGAACAGTTGGTTGTGGTGCTTCAGCAAAGATATGTTGATATACATGTGTAGCTTGTTTGACCATTTCTTTTCAAAGGACAGGTGGGAACAAAACATAATACTAAAATCTGACCTCTTATCAGTCATGGCAACATTTATATAGCAAGCGAGAGGGACTAAACGAAACAGTCTCAGGTATAGATGAATTGCTCCTGGACCATTTACTTTCTCATTCTCAGTCCAATACTATAGCACTCCCTTCAGCAATCATCGGCTTAACAGTTACTTTGACGCAAACTCATGAAAAAGCTGTTCATAGTATTGGTGATGATGTGATGATGATCCAAAGAATTGGTCACAAAGGGGGATTCACCCATTCACGTTTAGGTGTGATTCAAAGAGGCTGCGTTAATGCGAAGAGAAATGTTGATTCATGTGGCTTTTGACAGAAATTTTTCAAAACTTGAGAACTTGCTTGTTCTTACTTCATGGGATACTCTTTTCTTTTCAAAGCTTATAGTTTTTTTAGCACATGATGATGAAAACAATTTGCATCCAACGAAAGTTAAGAACTGTCTCTATCATTGATGGCTTGGAGTTTAATTTTAGCATGTCAACAAACCAGAAGAATAATATCATTTCAAAGTAATCTCTATGATTAATTTGTTACACGATTCACAACCACACCAATAAGAAAACAATCTTCCTAGAGTACTCGTCATTTGGCCAATATTTACTGGCAACAACTCTCATAATTAACAGCCTAATATATTAGGAAATAATGTAATGGGAGTTTCCACATAGCTCAAACTTATCAAATGATGCAAAGGAATTTCGGGATCTGCAGGAGTGCCAAACTGCCACCAGACAGACACCCAATAATGCAGACTGTGGGGCCTCCTTCTTATCCCCAACAGCAATAAAGTAATCAACACTATAAACACACATATTAGGAATGGCTTTATTTTTCTTTAGGTCATCTCATAGACTTTGGGAGGTAGGGCGATACTTGTTTGTAGGGTGATACTTGTCTTAGTTACCTTAGGATCTAGTATACATTGTTACTTTTGTCTGTTGCTTGATTTTATCCGAGTGTATTCTTCCTGTATACTGGAATGCTCCCTTAGGAAACTTTTTGTGATACTTCTTGTTTATCAAAAAGAATTAACGATGACTTTCAAAATGGGGTCAAGCAAAGCATGAATAAGAGATAGAAATTTACTGCATGGATACTTTGTAAAACCTTAAATCTACTTCCCTCTGCATTTAGGGTTTTATGATGCTGGAAAACGTATTTATGCTTCCATTTAAAAAGAAAGAAACAGAAACATTTAGAACTTTAAAAACTGAAAACCTTGGAAAGGCCATCGGTGAGGGACATCACCCGGGCTCCAGCTGGTGGTATAAGGGGTTCGGGAACCTACATCAGTTAGCTCATTCTTGTAAGAATTGTTCCAGATAGTTCAATATTTCATGGGCTGAAATGAAAGTGTCAATCAGGCATTGAAAAACAGAATCCACCTTAAAAATTGCACCGCCTCGCCTGTAACCAGTATAAGAAAAACAGTCAACTGTCTAATGCCAATTACCATAAAAAATGATGAAGACATACATACTAGTAAAATTTAAACTAATATAGCCCTTACCCACCCAGCTTCTTCCACTTCCTTCCTCCATATAAATAATTAACACGCTCAGCCAGCTCTCTGGTCAATTCTAGATGTTGCTTCTGATCCTCTCCAACTGGGACGAAATCAGACTGCAGAGGAATGCTGCAATTTATGAGAATTAAAAATACTCAGGCAATCATGATCAAGGGGTGAAGTAAGCACATAAAAAGGGGCTGAACTTGGCTAAAATACTCGGGCAATCATGATCAAGAGGTGAACTTGGCTTTCCCAGGTCTAAGAATAAAATGCAGAGAACACATTAAGGAGGACCAATGACATACTTATAAATACATGACGTACTTATAAATACATGAATGTAATGCTAAATGGATAGAAACACACCTGATACAAAAGAATATCTGAAGCCATCAGAACAGGATAAGTAAGAAGGGCAACCCCAACATTTTCGTCTCCCTACAGACAAAAACCAGACAAATTAAAGTCACTTCAGTATAATCCAAAAAAAAAACATTGAGCACAGGCAGTTAGAGAATACCACAATGCAAGCGAGAGCTAAAAAGAATTCTAAAGGTGTCGGATGGTAAGAAATAAGAACCAACTCCCATGTCCCAACCATATATGAGAAGGTTCTGCAGTTCTTTTTCCCCCTTGTATAAGCAAGCACGGTTCTTTGTTTAATAAAGAAGGGGGGGAAAGAAATAAGAAGCAGAAGAAGTCCTGCAGGTGTTCTGGAGCTTTTTTGTAAAGGCAGAATTTGGACTTCTGTAATTTTGTAATTTGTCCAGATAGGGCCCCAAACTCAATGAAGAATTTGAAGAATAGTGTGCCACGTAGATGGTTTGCCTTGACAAACAGGAAGAGGTCAAGAGGGAGAAGGAAAACATAGGGAAATTGCTTCTTCAATCTTGATGGTCCAGTATTCAAAGCACAAGTGAAAACAATAGGGGGAAATAGCACCCACTATCTGATATGTCTGGTAATAGTGAAGAATTCACTTGGGATACCATCGATCAATATGGCCAGTGAAGATGAAAAACAAGGCATAATAAGCTTAACCCAAGCAGCAGAAAATATTTAATGTTGAAGTCTTTACGAAATCTGCTATAAAGGACCCTTATAATTTATAATATAGCTTAAATCTTTTGGAAGTCATATGGAGACTGTGAACAAATTTTCTGGATGATAATGGCTTTATCAGTCCCTCGTTTGTCCAGGGATGAATCTTCTTTGAAGAAGACTAATAAATGAATCCAGAAAGGGCCTTACTCTGTGAAACAGTCATGGCGACGCCGCAACAGTTTTGTTACTGGTATTGCACAGTCCAATAAATCTAACACTGATGGACGGTTTCAGGGTCACTGACCTTGGGAATCAGGCAAATCAAGGGGCAGTTAAGAGGAGGGATAATGGAACCAGTCTGAAAGATGCAATCGATCAGTTGATGAATTGATGGTGCAAGTACAGGCCATAAATTTTGAAAGAGGGTTTCCAGTAGACAGGTCCAAATATATTTAATTGTCCTTGGTCACAGATGGATGCATCATGTAAGCAAATAAGAAGATGTGTCTGATATTTGATCATGACAGTAATGGATATTTTTGAAGAAAGAAGCAGCTTTGATAGCAGGTCTAAGGTCCCATACAGTGCAAGTTTTTTGAGTAAGTAAAAGCAGCATTATGTAAAGTACAAAAGTGGTAAGTTATGAAAGGTCAAAAACACCATCCACAAATCCCAGTAGTGTCAGCCATACCTATAAAACTGATTCAGTTCCACCTTATTAGTCCAAGTTTGTTTAAAGTGAAGTGCCACAATTTAGCCTCTCACAAAACAAGCTAGTTTCATACGACTGTTCCAAGTGGAAATTCAAACCAACACAACCACCCATGGCAACTTTGTTTGGATTCATAGCCTTAAGTAATTGAGATTGGGTTTCTCTGTCATCAAAACTGTACCAAGTCACCGTTAAATATTGTACACCAATTCTCAAAACAGGTGGTTGTACAACACGTGAATAACTTATATTAGTATACAAAATTTCACAAAAAAAAAATGGTCCAAATGATTAGAGAGACAGAGTGTCATGGGACACAAATGATTACCAGGAAGAAGAAGAAGAAAGCATCAAACTCAGACTATGGCTAAGCTTCTAGCTTAAAGCAGATTTATGACTAATGACATTCAATCCTAGAGATGCATTGGTATCATACTATCATTCTTGCTCTTTGTTTCATTCACGCACAAATGCCTTGAATGGAATGTATCATACTATGCATTGTATTCATTTGTAATGCCATTCAATGCATAGTATGATACTTGAATGGAATGCCATTTGCAAGGATCAAAATTTCGTTTCGAAGTACCGTTTCGGTCAACTCAAAAATAGAAACGTTTCGGAAACATTTCAGAAACGTTTCGGAAACATTTCGGAAACGCAATGGAAACGCAGAAAAAATATAGAAACGCATAAAAACACAAATATAATCCATTAATTTATAAAAATATGCTAAATAATTGATTAATTCAATATATTTATTAGGTTAACATCAATTTATACAAGAATAAATTTAAATTTGAGAGAAAAAAAGGCTTGACATGAGGCGAAAGTCACTTCAATTAGTTTCAAACACTTAATTTTTATGAAATAAACACATTTTTACATAATATTAAGGTCTTATAATACACATGAAATGCTAATGAGTACATACTTACATGGTTACATCCATCCCCCTGTGGAGTGTCGAGCAGGCTCATACATCGGTGTAAGCTCTGGATAGTTACTTAGAGAAACTCCATATGTGACATAAATATGATGACAATAGTTACTCCAAATCATATTATTACGGTAATATTATCCAATTAATAATACTATTTTATTATAATACTAATAATGAAGGGTATCAAATTAAATTAATGATACTCATGTATACTTAAAAATTAAATATAATTGCAGTGGATATTAAATGTAATTGTTAATACTTATAACAAAAAAAAAAAAGCAAAAAACTTGCACAGCAGTAAGGTATTAAATATAATTACAGTAGGTATTAAATATAATTATAATGAGTATTAAATATAATTATAGTAGGGTATTAAGTTTAATTATTTATTCTTATAACAAAAAAATTATAAAAGACAGAAGAGCAGTGGGAATTAAATGTAATTATAGTGGGATATTAAATATAATTATAATGAGTATTAAATGTAATTACAGTGGGTATTAAATGTAATTATAATTGGGTATTAAATATAATTATTCATAATAAACCGAATATATCACTGTTTTGTCGAAACGGTCTGAAACAATGCCGTTTCGACCAAAACGGTCCGAAACAGTACCGTTTCAACCGAAACACTGAAATTTTGTGATTCAACTACTGTTTCGTTTCAGAGTGTTGAAATTCCGAAACGTTTCGGATGTGTCGACACGACATTTTGATCCTTGGCCATTTGTAATACACAATTCAATGGAATGTATTCCATTCAATACATTCCATCCATTCAATACATGTACTACATGAATGAATACAAATGGCAATTCTGTATTACAAAAAAACTGCACACAAGTTTGAAAATTGCACAAAAACATTTGAAAAATACCCAAAGTAGTTTAGCTGCCTTCTCCTTTTACTTCTTCAGCTATTTTCTCTTTTTTCAGCGATCTTTATGCAAAGGAATCATTATTGTTTTCTCAAATTTCAGTGTAGATAGAAGCTTATAGTTCAAATTCCTGTATCAGTTATATTGTTAAAGAATTACAAAACAGACCCATACAGCGATGGTTTTGGCCCCCTTGCACATTGGTTCAATTTGCATGTAGAAAGACATTAAATTCTATAGAAACTAGAAGTTAAAAAACGAAATGACAAATAAAAATTAACAGAATACAGAAAAGGGGATGATGCTGCATACAGCAAAGAACACACCGCCTTGAGTGATTTCTCTTTAAATTGAATCATTCTGTTAAGCCAACCAATTGGGGTGGCAGAAACTCAACAGCCACATCAACTCTACATGAGCACGAACGTGAGACTGCACAAAGACAGAAGCCTGTTCACATAAATCGAAGTTAGGCATGCATTCACCTTTGGGGAGAAAATGAAAAGTATGAATTCAACTTCAAAACAATATATTAAAGAGAAAACAAATGCACCTGACCTTGGAGGTGTCCACACCACACGCCAAATAAATTGCCGCTGTATCTTTTGTTGCTCTAGATAGTTGTTGCGTATCATATGGTAGAGTTATCTGTGAGTTTAAAAAATCGGAAGTGGTTCAGAAATCAAAATACATAGATATATCCATGTCCTATCGTAATTCGAAGTTTAAAAAAATCATGTTTGCTCAATTGATTTTCTTTACATCCCAATAAGAGTATATATATAGAGAAGACAAAATAGGATAATATTATTTCAACATACTGTAGAATAAATTAACAACGGACATAAGATCAACAAACAGAATGAATATAGTTTCTTGGAAGTTCATTGAAAGCCAAATGAACACCAAAGATAACGACAAATTGGTAATTTCCAAAGACATCAGGTCTACAATAACCTAGTCAAGTAGCATTACATGCAAATAATAGGGACTAGAATTTGAAGCGTACCGCGTGGAGGTCCACGATGAAGAAGAGAGTATCATATGTATTCTGCAAGGAGCAAACCATAGTGTCAAATGAACATAACATACAAGAGTATGAAAACCTTATGCTACAAGAACATTAACAAAACATATTTCCCACAAACTTACAAAGCTACTAAAGTTGCATTTGAGAGAACCAGCGACAAATGAAAAAAGAGTGGGATTTTTTACTTTTTATTGCTTGTGTGTGCATGAGGGTTGTTATTTCCATTCACTATCTTTTTTTGGTGGGGGGAGGGGGGAGTCGAACACACCAATGCTATGACTTGGCCTTTTTTTATTTTCTATTGGAAAAAAGAGAATATTATTAAGAGTAAATATAAAGATAAAAAAGTACATGAGAGGACGAGTCCTCTATATGAAAAAAAGAGTGGAAAAACTAAAAGTTTGAAATTAAAAAACATGAGGCAGCTATCTCACAATTTGGTGCCTCCTAAAACCAATATGCTAGCATCCTAGAAGGCAAGCAGATAAAATTTTAATGCAAATTTGTATTCATTTACAATCCCACAAATGCATATTGTAAAAACAGCTAAACCTTACAAGAAACTGCCAAATTTTGAAAAATTCTATACATCCAAATGTCATCATTGAAAATGCCATGTCATAAAAACTGGAGTCACTGGACTAAGGTTGAATAGGTGCAGAAACCAAATTGTTCAAAACGGTTCAACCAGCAATTTGAGCGAGCAATTTTCACGCTACATTTTAAGTAAGATATAAGAAAGTCTGTGTATGGGTTCAAATGGATTGTCAACTAACCTGTATGTTACACTGCAACTGGATTCAGAGTCTAGATGGCAATTCATCCAGCTTAATACATCTACTTGGCCAGGTCATTAAGGCAAATTCTCATTATATATTATGTTGAGCTACATAATTAACAGGTGATAACCACAGTTAAGACTAAATGAAAATTTTCTTAATGCGAGGGAACTTCATATAAGGTTGTGACCACATCAATAACCATAAAGACAAGTCTTTGACTAAGTCAATTAACTTGAATTTATGCGTCCATTTGTTATGTTGTGTCTATTGATAGCAGTGAGTAACTATCACCCAGCACAACATATAATCCACTGTAGTGAAACCTAGTCATACAAAATGGTGGCTCATAACCTTGAATACTGATTAAATCAGCAAAGCATGGTCCTCAGCTATCGCCCTAAACAATATTGCCAATAAACTGGATAATAGTTTACACAAATAGCATACGTACATCTATGAAATATAAGCAGAATTTCATTCATCAAGAACTCAATGTCTGATAAAAAACAAAAAGTAGACCCAACCTGGAGATCAATCCAATTTTTTATGGCACCAAGATAATTTCCAAGGTGTATAGATCCGGTTGGCTGGACCCCAGACACTATCCTCTTCCTGTAGATTGAATCAAAAATTATTGAGAAAGAATCAACACCATTCTTTCAACAAACTATAAATAACAATTAACTTTAATTCTCGACCCTCTTGCTATCAAATAAAACTAAAGATCCTGAAGCAAATATTTTGTAGTGTAGTTTATATTTATAACTATTTTTACAATGTCACTGAAAAATCCGGAGTAAGACAACAGAAGTTTCAAATCACTAAAGCGTTCATCGATAGAAAAAGGATGTACTATCAAGATCATGATTATAAAAAAAAATTGAATCAGAGAGTCCGAATTGTGATAGATTGAATGCAGAGATTACTTTACAGAGCTTGAAGAACCCTCCGAAACTGCGGGTTCAGAAACCGAGACACCGCAATAGCATCTGAAATCGGAGACGCGGCGGCTAATTGAGAGACGTCGACGTCGAATTGGATTAGGTCTTTTCAACAATTTACTTGGAAATCCACATGACCTGCTTGAAAATGTCAAAGATTATATCGAACATGTCGTGTGATGGAGACTGACATTGAAAATTGTTATCCATGTAAATAGAAGAAACACACACACACACACAGAGAGAGAGAGAGAGTACATGGAAGAGGCGAAGAGAGGGGTAGAGTTGGAGAGAATGAGGAAGTGAGAGAAAAGCGAGCGGCCCATTGCAGGTGCTTCTCTCTATGTCTCTGTGTGTGTTTGGGCTTATGAAGGCAGGCAGAGTAGTGGAAGTAGGAGGAGGATATGAAGAAACCGTCTATCCGACAAGGTTTTATAGTGCAGGAAACGAACGACTGAAGTGAACAGCTTAAACCCTTAGCGTGTTCCGCACCCTTTATTCCTTGTTTACATTAAAATTTATTAATTTACTGATGGAATTGTCACCTGTGACAAACACGTGACTCGGATAAAAAATCATATTTATCTGGTGAAAAGTTTGTTACGTATAAACTATAAAATATTATTTGATTTGAGGGAAAAATAAAAAAGGAATAACAAACGTGAAAAAATATATATATAAAGAGAGAAAATTTAAGAGATACCGTAAAACAAAGAAAAAAATATTAATGTAAGTCAGAGATATTTTTTGTTAAACGAATGCACAAGTCTCATAACGTGTTTGTGCCGGAATAAATTAATAGATCTTGATGAAAATGCTAGATTAAAACTTGGTTAAATATGATTGACAAATGTTGGACCAACACCGAATATAAAACACGAATATTCAACCTCAATGTTCTTTTTACACGAATTATTGTCTCATCGTCTTTTTTGGCTCTATCAAATTTTAGCCATAATGTTGTGGTAATTCATTGCAGAGAGATATTGACAATTTGAAGCATGACATGACCTATGTTGGAACCGCCAGTGCTATTGCTTTCATGAGAACTTCCTTTCCTTTCTCACGTCTTGTGTTAAAAATTTATTTCTTTGGTTTTTCCACTATAAACGGTAGACCAAGATATATTTCATGACATTGAACCACAGGGATTTGAAGAATTTGCTGCACATTTATCCTATCATCGAGGTGAACATTTCCACTAAATACGATAATAGATTTGGAAAAGATTAATCTGATGTCCAGAGGCCCTTTCATAATATTGTAAGGACTCTTTGGTAGCTTGACTGCTACCGCTTGTAAGCACGTACTTTTTCTCTAATCGTGAACACCCTAGTCTTATTTTTTTTTTACCAACAAAAAGAAAAAAATGCATGTTATTGGTTAGCACGCACACCCGCCTTCTGAATCCAGTCCCAAGTAGAATAGACAGATATGAATTGATATTTTTTTACCGATAATTTTAATCTAATTTGAATTTAGTATTTTATATTTTAAGGATTTGAATTTAAATATACATATATCTGATTCCGAATATGTATATATCTGTATATATAATAAAGTAGAACGAAGTTTGAATCCAAAAGACAAAAAGAGGTTCAGATCGCTTTGAGACAAAACATAAATGCATCTAACGGACAACGTAATCTTAACATAAAAGACGGTTCAGATAGATTAAATATTATTGATCCGACGTTCTTAATTAATCTACATTCTAACAAAACTCTACTACATTCTTTTTATCTCTCCTCATCCCCATTCAAAATATTGAATAGATTGACTAGGATTCTACTACATTCTTTTTATTTCTTATCATCTCTATTTAAACTATTAGAGAGTTTGACTTAGACAGTTTTATATATATATATCTATATATACACTAACAAGATAGAGACAATTTCGAATTTCCAAAATTAAAATCAGTACTCTTCATTTAAAAACATAGAAGAACAACTAAAATTTAAATATACGGTTTAAATATCATCAAAATTCATCTAATCTAATCCCACCCAAATACTAAAACCCACTACACAAAACCCCCAAAAAGTCAATCTATCTCCTCCCCTCTTTCTTTCTCTCTCCCATGCAGCAGACATTTTCGCCAAAAACCCATATATACACACAACGACAGTCTCTCTCGTTTTCTTCTACGACAGTCTGACTCACCTCACCACCGGTGACGACCACTCACCCACGTAAGCCCCCCCCTCTCTCTCTCTCTCACGACACACACAGAGAATTATCTATACACACAGTCAATCTTTATGTTCCCTCTTGCTTTTTGTAAACTCTCTCTAACGCTCCTTGATGTAATAGTACATGTGGACGAGATCCAAGGTTCAACCAGCCTCCCTCCATAAGGATTCAATTCAAACATGGCAAGAAGCCCCAAAAGAAGAATCATCAATTCCAGAGGCATGATCTGAGCCATGACAGAAGAAGAGACAGTTGCAATTATGAAATCCTAAGCAATTTAAGGTAAAATCTGATTTCTGTCCCGTGATTATCGATGCCCTTCAATTTTTTACAATTGAAGATTTTTTTTTTTTTTTGGGTTTTGTTTTTTATGTTCATTTCAAAGGAGTCGGTTCAATAGTTGGAGTTGTTGCCACTGACATGGGAGTTTTAATGAACATTGAATTTGTTTTCGGGTCAAGGTTCTCTTTTTGCAATCAGACCAGGCCCTAACCCTAGGGATCAATCATGTCTTCCAAGCAAGGTGGAAAAGCAAAGCCTTTGAAGCAGCCCAAGGCTGGAAAGAAGGAGTACGACGAGGCTGATTTGGCTAACCTTCAGAAGAAAAAGGATGAGGAAAAAACACTTAAGGAGCTTAGAGCCAAGGCTCAGCAAAAGGGATCATTTGGAGGTTGTGGATTGAAGAAAAGTGGGAAGAAATGAGGGACTCACTGATCCAAAATGAAAACAACATAAACTTTGTGCTATGGTTAAAAAATGCTCTTCTATTATATTTGGTTAGAAGTGATTGCTACGGGTGCATGTTGAAATACACCATGCGGACTGTTTCTATTTTAAACTCAATAAAAGGATGTCAAACTTCCGTGTCAAAAAAAAATGGGAATTTTAACAATCCCAAAACTGCATTGGATGGTCTGTGCTAGAAATAAGGGAATGGAAGCATCTAAACTTGGTTACTTTAACCAGCTTGGNTATTTTAAACTCAATAAAAGGATGTCAAACTTCCGTGTCAAAAAAAAATGGGAATTTTAACAATCCCAAAACTGCATTGGATGGTCTGTACTAGAAATAAGGGAATGGAAGCATCTAAACTTGGTTACTTTAACCAGCTTTGGGCTCTTTCAAGTTAGTTTGAGCAAGGAATGTACAGTGACATCAAGTTTGTCTGAAATGCATTTTATTACAAAATATCCTGATGGATTTGTTACCCCAAAGCAATAAAACCAATGAAATGCATACAAAATTGATTGTAGATGGCTCAAATGGCGTGGGAGGGGAAAAGCTTGAAATTTTGATGAAGATGTTGACTGGATTGAATTTNATACAAAATTGATTGTAGATGGCTCAAATGGCGTGGGAGGGGAAAAGCTTGAAATTCTGATGATGATGTTGACTGGATTGAATATGGGCATTCGTAATACTACTATTTCTATAACTCACAGTGTCTTGCGTATTCCATTTGTCTAATTCATGGTGTTTATTACTATTTCTCTAAGCCATGCTATCTACTATTATTTGTCTATTGCATTCAAATTTTGTTTGATTTTTCAGGTTGTCTTTAATTAACCATTTGCGCTATCATGATATTCATCCATAGTTTTTTGGTGTTTTTTCTATCTCATAACTAAGTTTGTTTCTATCGAAATTAAATCCTTAATTTTTTTTAGTCAAACTATGTTTCAAGTTTTATTAAATGTTGATTTTTATTCAAATAGTATTTGGGATCAATTTCTTAAGTTGTATTAAATTAATTTAATTATATTTCAATTGAAATTACATCATGCGTGTAACTCTTATTTCAAAGTTTGCTATCGTTAAAATTAAATGGTGTATTTGATATCAATTATGCTTAGAGGATTAAATTTAAATGTCTTCATTATTNATTAAATGGTGTATTTGATATCAATTATGCTTAGAGGATTAAATTTAAATGTCTTCGTTATTTTTGTGATGTTGGTATTTTAGTTTAGGGTGAAACTCTGAGTTGATGGTGTTTATTTTGGTGGTTACTGCCTTCGTGGTGTTCTTGCAAAAATTACTTTACAGGAGTTTCCTTTTATCTGTTGCTTCATAGTAGAAATTTTCTCTTGAGCATGACATGCGCTTTGTATTTCTACTCATTTTTTGGAACAAATTCATGCTTCATAGTATTATTTTCATTTATTTATTTGTGACAAGCTGATAAATTTTGAGAGGTTGTCGCCTTTGGATTCCTAAATGTTGTGTTATTAGACTGAATTTTTCTCTTTGAAAGAGAGAAAAATGAAAGTCATGTGTTTTTATTCATTTTTCTTTCAACTCACATATTTTTTATCGAGTAATGTGTTATTTTTTTAGCGAGTTGAAATTTTAGTAATTGAGTTTATATTTATGTTGTATTATTGAGTTGAATGGTGATAGTGGTGATAAATTACATGTGATGTTGTTTTGAGGTATTTGTATATGTGGTGTTATTTTGGTAATTTTTTTATACATTTTTATGATAGTTCCATTAATATAGAGGATACGATCGATAGTATATTTTAAGTCATTTTAAAAGAAAAATTGGTATGAATGTTTTTTTGCCATTCTTTTTAAATCTAGGCAACTGATTACAATTTTTTTTTTGCATAGTGCCTTTAGGCACGGGCAATTGAATAGTCTATACAATAAAGTAGCTAGATTATTTATGTTGAGCTTTTCGCTGCTCAAATCAATTTGATCCGATAATTCTAATTGGACTTTAATTCTTTTTATAATTTTAAGACTCTCATCTCATATAACTCTCTTTCTATTTATGTATCTATCTTATACTCTCTTATCATGTTTTTTAATTAAACATTTATATATTATTATTTTACTTTAAAAACTTGAATTATTTTATTTCTAATAAAAATAGTTATTAGTTAGAAGAGTTTGTTGGTAACAAAAAAAAATGTGTGCGAGTGTGTTTCTGTGTATATTTATATTTGGAGGATTAGATATTTTATGATTAAGTTTATAATTATATTACGTCATTTAAGGTTGAATGGTGATAGTGGTGATAAATTCACAAGTTTTATAAATGAGCTAAATTTGGTTGTTTTTATTTATCGCTTAAAGATCGTGTAATTGTGTTTTGTTAGCATTTTTTTTTCTTGATGTATTTATTACATGGGGATAAAGTGATTTGGAAATATGGTTGTTGAATTTATAATTATTTTGTGTTATTGTATAGAGTGGTAGCAGAGGTGATAAATTCGTGAGTCTTATAAATGAGTAATATTTTATTTATTTAATTTATTGCTTAAAAATTGTAAATTTGAATGGGTTATATTAGTATTTGTTTTTTTTCCAGGGATATTTATCTGTATGGTATTATTTTAGGGAGTTTTTATATATTTTTATGATTGTTTCATTAATATGAAGGATATGACGGACGATATATTTCGAATCATTTTAAAAGTAGAATTTGTATGAATATTTTTAGGCTATTTCTTTTGAATTTGGACAATTATTTAAGTTTTTTTTTTTATATATAGTGACTTTAGGTATGAACAATGACTAGTTTTTATATAAAATATTAAATAATTATTTAAAAAAATTTAGTTAAAATTTATTAAATAAAATATTTTAATTTCGAATTGGATTTAGGGTCATTAATGAATTAGAATATGAATTATGAAAATAAAATTTGTTAGATAATTAAATTGAATTAAAATTAAATTAAATTTAAATTCAATCCGTTGACCATAGTAAATAGTAAGAGAGAACTAAGAATGTTCTTAAAATTATAGCAATTTATAAGGGGGTTATGTCGAAATTTACCCCACAATTAATAAAAAAGCTTGCCCAAGCTTTTTCTTTGGGTGTCCAATCTGGTGTCTTTGATCGTGTGTATGCCAAAGTCCGACACAACATGATTAATCGATACAAATTGAAATGAATTAAGCGAATTTGGGTAAGACCTTAATGTGTTTGGATGGTAAACGAGTTAACCTATCATACACGTTTAATAAATAGTTCGTGTGAGTGTTAACCCGTTTATCACTCGTTTACCTGTTTAGATAAAATTAATATAATAATTAATTTAAAAGAATTTTTTTATTGACAACCAAATATATCTATATAATAAAACATGAGTGTGTTTGAATTTTATCCCAGTCATATTTTCTCTCTTAAAAGCATCACCAATCACTTACCTCACCCATCATCTCTTTGTCAGACTCAAACGTCAAATCANCTTAAAAGCATCACCAATCACTTACCTCACCCATCATCTCTTTGTCAGACTCAAACGTCAAATCACATCACTAATTTTTATCACATATTTAATCATTTATATATTTCCTCCTTAAAAATATCACACAACTTATTTCTATCATATATTTAATTAATTTATAGTTAATATATTTTAAAAAAATTTAATATAGTGGGAACGATTTTTTGGACGCTTGAATTTTATATTTTATCGTGTCTTCAGGCACGGGNTGTTTCATTAATATGAAGGATATGACGGACGATATATTTCGAATCATTTTAAAAGTAGAATTTGTATGAATATTTTTAGGCTATTTCTTTTGAATTTGGACAATTATTTAAGTTTTTTTTTTATATATAGTGACTTTAGGTATGAACAATGACTAGTTTTTATATAAAATATTAAATAATTATTTAAAAAAATTTAGTTAAAATTTATTAAATAAAATATTTTAATTTCGAATTGGATTTAGGGTCATTAATGAATTAGAATATGAATTATGAAAATAAAATTTGTTAGATAATTAAATTGAATTAAAATTAAATTAAATTTAAATTCAATCCGTTGACCATAGTAAATAGTAAGAGAGAACTAAGAATGTTCTTAAAATTATAGCAATTTATAAGGGGGTTATGTCGAAATTTACCCCACAATTAATAAAAAAGCTTGCCCAAGCTTTTTCTTTGGGTGTCCAATCTGGTGTCTTTGATCGTGTGTATGCCAAAGTCCGACACAACATGATTAATCGATACAAATTGAAATGAATTAAGCGAATTTGGGTAAGACCTTAATGTGTTTGGATGGTAAACGAGTTAACATATCATACACGTTTAATAAATAGTTCGTGTGAGTGTTAACCCGTTTATCACTCGTTTACCTGTTTAGATAAAATTAATATAATAATTAATTTAAAAGAATTTTTTTATTGACAACCAAATATATCTATATAATAAAACATGAGTGTGTTTGAATTTTATCCCAGTCATATTTTCTCTCTTAAAAGCATCACCAATCACTTACCTCACCCATCATCTCTTTGTCAGACTCAAATGTCAAATCACATCACTAATTTTTATCACATATTTAATCATTTATATATTTCCTCCTTAAAAATATCACACAACTTATTTCTATCATATATTTAATTAATTTATAGTTAATATATTTTAAAAAAATTTAATATAGTGGGAACGATTTTTTGGACGCTTGAATTTTATATTTTATCGTGTCTTCAGGCACGGGTTATAACTAGTATATATATATAGCGATAGCCACATTTTTTTTAAAATTTAGTAGTAGTAAAAATATAATAATAATAAATTAAAACTAAACGGATTAAACGAGTTGTGTCTTGTTACTTATTTATTAAACAGTTCGGGTTTGTGTTGAGATTTTTCATCCGTTTATTAAATAGATCGTGTATAAATTTATATATTTTTCACCCACCACTCGTTTAACCCAACACATAACTGTTTAATTCGACACGTTTGACACCCAATATTCTCTATTACTGCCCTTTTTTTTTTAATACAGAGAAAAAAAAAAAAAGGCAAAGCCGGCGTCTCTCACAGTAGGTCCCACGGAATTGATAGCCCCATTTCCCCACTCACGGTGACGTGTCAAGATCAAGCGGTCAATGCCAGTAATCATAAATTTACCACCGCGGGCCCCAAATCCCAGTCGGCTGTTAGGCTACACTCATCTGCGGACAAAGCTTTCTGCAACCTCGCCGCGATCTCCAAGCCCATTTCTGGAGATTCCTAATTTTTGGCGCGTTCCTCTCATACTTCAACGCACACATACACACACATATTTCAACACACGCACACAAATAGAGAGAGTGAGAGAGAGACGGAGTTTTACTGAGAAACCAAAGTAGTGGAGTGAGAAGGAAATGGAGGACGATAGCATTCCTGAGAGCGAGAGGTACCAAATCCAACAGATACGAGAGCTTGAATCGGAGGAATTGCAGGTCGAAGAAGTCGACGAAGAATCATCCGACGACGATGAAACCAAGTAATTAACAAACAATCTTTGGGATATATAATTTTTATTGTTAATTTACAATTCTATTGTGTTTATTTTCGGTCATTATTTGTTTTTTATTTGGGATTTAGGGTTTTATGAACCTTATTCGGAATGAATAAATACTAATTCTGCGTTTTCGTTTTTTTTAATCGAACTTTGATTTTCAAAAATTTCACTCTAATTCTAGGTTTATACAGACGGATATATTCGTGCATCTGTGTGTTTAACGTTATAGTTTCATATAGAGTGGAAAAGCGGCTGTTGAAAGTTTTTAGTTGAAAGAAGCCTTATTTCATTTTTTTTTCCGAGTTGTAGGAGGAAAGAAAGGAAATAAATATTAAGTGTTGTCTGGTATGCTTTTAACATCTCAAGAGCTAGAGTTTTTTTTTTTTCAGTCTTCTGGTTGTCATTGCATTGTTTTAAGCTTATATTGTGGGTTTTTTTTTTAATTCTTAGTTGAATCAAAGCAGTATTGATTTTCGTTTTGTGTGTTTATAACTGCTTATTCTTTGGTGCTATTTGGTTATGGATCACAGTGGTCGTGGTTATGGAGGGGCTTCAGCATCTGGTGACTTGACATTTGATACTTGTTTGGCTGCTTTACATACATATCTTGGCGGTATGCATGTGGTTTCCATTGTCTTATTACTAATTTCATGTTAATCTAAGCGATTAGGGGCTTAATGGTTCATTTGTTATGTACCAGAGGTTGAGGACACTCATAATAGGTTGGCTTTTTTGGAGGGTGGTGCTGTATTGTCCCTTCCACTGTTTTACCTCGAAGGTACTTATTTAGTTTGCTTTTAGACATTGCATGGAATGTGAATGCTTTGTTGTGTTTTTCATTGCATTGGAAGGTGAAGTATGACTGTAGTTGAGGGTATTGAAAAAAATTAAGGCCCACCATTGTTTTTAGAGCTTGACCCATATTGATAAATAGCACATCTCAAAATTGTTATACAAACCTGGTAAACTTTTCTATTTATAGCCAATTGGTTTTGGATTTGACTTCTTTAAGTGGTTATGAGATCTAGACTTTAGGAGGGTTTGCGCAAGACTCAATTCTTTGATTTGGTAATTTATTCCTCCTTTTGTATGTTGTACATGCCATAGGTGCACAATAGAGAAACATGATTCATATACTAATTCTTGGCCCTATTGATTTTAAAAATAAACTAAAGAGCCTCAGGTTAATATTATATAGCTAGGTTGTTCCTATAACTATGTTTACTATGTTTTCAAAAAATTGAGTAAGATAACAACTCTATTCAAACAACTGAATTGTCCATGAAGAGAAAAGGATGAACTGGCAGTTTATAATCAATTCCCGACTTTTTTTATAATACCGTAAAATAATTTGTTATTGTAGTTACCAAGGTAAGTTTTGAACTTTTACAAAAAGACATCCTGGTTGGAAACTGAGGGAGGCACTCAGTCTTAACTATCAGTGATCTATGTGGTGTTGAAGCAGTCTAATGATAGAGTTTATAGCTGAGGAACAGTTAAGTGTCACATCTGTTTGTCTGTCCATCTTCACCTCAGGAGTGAACATACCTCCCTTATATATATACATAAATGTTTATGTATAATTTTATTATTTATCTGTCTTTGTCTATTTCCAGGAGTTGTTCTATTCCCAGAGGCAACCCTTCCCCTAAGAGTAATTCAACCAAATTTTATAGCTGCTGTGGAAAGAGCACTGAGACAAGTTGATGCTCCTTATACTATTGGTGTGGTATGTGAATACTTTATGACAGCTTTTACCTGCTATCCTATTGGGATTTGTTTGACTCACCTTTGCCCTGAAAGTTGGCATGACCTAGGGATTTCTTTCAGGTTCATGTTTACAGGGATCCTGATAATGGGAGGATTAGGTTTGCAACGACTGGGACAACAGCAGAGGTATGGTACAGAACTCACCTTCAGATTTTATATCTATTGATCTATCTAGCATAATTCAAGTGCTATTTACGTGCTTGTGTGTGTAATTTGTCATCAAAATCTACTACCTTGATGTCTTTTGTATCTTTTTTTTTTTTTGTAATGCTCTTGATAGACTGCATTTTTGGATGGATGACTTACCCATCTGTAAGTTCATTTTTTACTACATATTTATCTTGTAATAAAATTATGCACCACTAAATATCACTTGTTACATGTAAGGTTTATCAATTTTATATTGGAAATTTCCTTATTTATGGGATATTGATTATTTAAGTGTTAATCACGATGCAAACTCAGATTTCCTTTTCAAAAATGAATTTAATCTGCTACAAGCAGAACCTATCTTCATGTTGCAAATATAATTGTATGTTTGCTAGAGGAGATGGTTAGTTTTATGGAACATACACTTTTGGCGTGTTACTTTGAAATTGTATAGTGTTTTTTTCAGTCTCTGGGTTTATTTCTCCAATCTGGATTTGGTTTGAAAGTAGATCTTCTAATAGAAAAAATGTCCTTGCTATATAAACAAGTAAATTATACTGAGAAGGTTCCGATCTCAAATGTTATGCTCTCTTAGTGTATAACTTGACATGATATGAATCAAACGGGTTACTTTTGTCAGAATTTGTCTAAAACATAGGGAGGTTGGTGTACCCCCGTTTCTTGTATTCCTTATGGCGGATTGTTGCTGTAAATTTGGAATGTAGAAGCATGTTGATGTGGATAAATCAACTTCCCGATAAATCTTATGACCGGAAGTATGAATGGAAGAATTGGTGCCTCTCACAATGAACAGTTTTGAATTATATGTAGTACCTGCGTTTTCTATCGGGGGATTAAAAGATACCTCTAGGATTGGCTTATTGTCCAAATTTGTTTTCTATAGCCATAAGTTTGTACTGCTTGCCGGTACCCGCCACTTGTGGCTGTGGAAGATTTCTTACCTCACTATCTATGTTTAGCAGTTTTGTCATTTACATCTTCTATTAGTTCATGTTGCGGTATTCAGATCTTAATTTTGTTCGTCAGTTCTAGCTAACTGTCTTGCTCCATGTTCGGTCTCAGATTCGGCAATACCGTAGGTTAGAGGATGGTTCATTGAATGTAGTTACTCGAGGCCAACAACGTTTTCATCTGAGACGTCGCTGGATTGATGTTGAGGGATCAGTAAGTATAATTCTTGCGGAGAAGATGAAATTTTTTGTACCGTGTATTCTTTATTATCTGCTCTTGTTATCTGTGTACTGAAATGCTTATTTGGTGGACGCTTATCTTTTTTCTAGCCATGTGGTGAGATCCAAATCATCCAAGAAGATTTGCCATTAAGGACTCCACGTGATGCAGTTGGACGACTAGAACCGTTAAGGAATTTGCGGGCTAAGAGCCTCTTGCAAACACCACCTTTAAATGCTTTGCAATCCAAACGACATGGCTATGGAGACGAAGATGATGATTCAGATGCAATGTCAGAGGGAAGTTTTGAGAGTGAACTTTCGCTAGCAGAAAGGAGGTTGCATCAATCTGCACTTGTTTCTTGTTCTGGTTCTGATATGAATGACGAGTCAACAAGCAGTGACGAAGAGAAGTGTGTGCGCGAGTCAGGACTCCAGTTGTGTAGATCTCATTTAAATGATCACATGGGTCCATTGCATCCAGAGAATGACGAAAGGAGAGAGAATACTGGCCCAGTAATTGAGAAAAGTATTATTCCAAACGCCAAATCTTGCAAAGGGGTAGGATGGAAAAAGGATTCAATAAGTCGGCTGCGGGAGATTCCAAGATCTTTCTGGCCCAATTGGGTTTACCGAATGTATGATTCATATTATCTTGCTCAAAGGGCAGCAGGTAAGTTGCCTTTGCTTCATTCCATTCTTTTAATATATTTTGCTTGTCCATTATAGTTGTCTAAACTTGTTGCAGTCAGTGTGGTTTGGAATGTGGATATTGCTAATTTACGATTGTTTTGTTCCCTAATTCATCACATGTACTTGATAGAATTGATCAATATGAATGAAGAAGAGAAAAAGAGAATGTATTATTCATAGAAAACCAATCTGTAATACACAACATTAACCTAGAAATAAACAAAGTAAGTCTTATATAGTAGGGCAATACAACATAAAGAAAATGCCTAAACTATCCTTAGTATTAATATTCTAACACCCCCTCTTTTACTCGTGATGTAGTAGAAAACATTTAGAGTTTGCCAAGAAGAAATTGAAAACGTGCTATGGTAGAAGCAGCAGCATCAGCTTCGGGGACATGAAGTTCCTCCAACACATATAACCCGCCCTTTCTACAGCCTATCCCAATCATCTTCTTGGACCGTGGATCTTGCACAACACAACCAGAGGAAGAGAAATGAACCAAAAATCTAGAATCAAATAGTTGACTTACTGAAAGTAAATTCAAAGTAAGTTGAAGAATATAATAGACATCTAAAAGGGTAAGGTTAGAAGAAATAATTGTCCCAACACCAGCTAATGACAATTGAGAACCATTGGCAGCAAGGACAGATAAAGAGGGAGGAGAAACAATAAATGCAAACAAAGAAGAGTCACTGGTCATATGATGTGTGGTATCTGAGTTAAAAATCCAAGCAGTTCGAGGTATACGTGAAGAACCTGAGCTGAACGAACCTATAGTGGGGGAAACTGTGAGAGCACCAGACTGATGAAGAGAGAGAAATTTCTGTAGCTGATGAGGCTGACTCATCTACTGGTGGTGCTACGGCTGTTGTATGACGATCTCTGGACTTAAATGACTAATTTTGAGACCTTCGTGCATTCTTATTCATCAACTTTGGACATTGAGCCTTCCAATGACCCTTTTCACAACAAAAGCTACACTCATCAGAAACAACTCGACTTGGATATTTGTTTTGGAAAGTAGAGGCCACTTTGGATGGAACAGCCAATTCAGTTTGATTTGGCAGTGGAAAAAAACCCTTTCCAGAAAGGGTTTTAAGACGAACCTCTTCAGCTAGGAGCTCATTAACAACTGCATTCACTGTGGGGAGTGGGTGACGATGAAGAATGGAACCACGAAGTCTCTAGAAATCATCTCTAAGGGCCATCAAGAATTGTACCAGTCTTTGTTCCTCTCTGAAGGTGCGATATGTCAGATTAGTGCTCAATTCAGTGGGTTCAGTAAGTGTTAGCTTATCCCAAAAGCCGGTCATAACTGAGTAGAATTCTTGTATAGTTTTGTCTCCTTGACGCGCATCTCGAATCTCATGTTCTAGTTGATACCTCTTTGCAAAATTAGACTGGACAAAAAATGTGGCCAAATAATTTCAAATTTCCTTAGCTGTGCTAAACTTTGATAGATGAACCCCAATGGTCTGATTAACTGAGTTATTAATCCAGGTGATAATTTTTGCATTGTTAATATCTCAAGTACTCTTCAAATCAACATAATTTTCGGCCTTGGTATCAGTTAGAGCCTGTGCAACACCACTAACATAATTCCACATGTCTTTTCCCAATAAGAAATTTTTCATAACATAATCCCAATAAACATAATTTTCACCTATTAATCTCACACTAATGACTTGAAGTGAATCAGAATTTTCACTTGTCATTGTAGTAACAATTATCAATAGATATCACAGTCAAAATCAAAGCAATCAAAACCCATAGTCAAAACCCAGCAGCCACCAATTAAAGAATTACTCCAAATAACAATCAATAGATTCAACACCAAAGCAGGAACAGTGAACAAGAAGAAGACTAACGATTGCCGACTGCCACAAAACCAGACTGCCGAAGCCACAAGGAGATTACCCACAAATCAGTTGAATATCAAAGCAACCCACAAGCATAGCAATAGCATCTCAGAACAAGAAGACCACCCTCAACACCAACGTTGGGAACCAACACCAGAAAGAAGCTGCGATAGGAACACCGAATTCCTCAAATGGCCAAGATCAAGCCAAAAAATTCCTCAAAGGCTTCAAGTCTCTCAAGAGGGGACCATGGAAGCTTAGTCGTACCTCTTAAAGAAGATTTGAACAAAAAATTGCAGTAAAAAGCCCTTGTTTTAGCAAATCGAAGAAATTCAAAAATTTGGGCCGAAAATATTCAAAAAATAAAAACACCTACAAGGTGCGCTCAAAATCAAAAACAAATCATACCAGCAGAAAGCCCATGGAATTTTGAGTCTAGCAGTGGTCTTCACGGTCGAAAAAGGATGACATCATCATGACGTCATCACCGGCGACGATGCTGACGTCATTTTCCAGCCGCCCCCGAAAAAAATCTTTCATTTTTTTTACTTTCTATAGTCTTAAGTTTTGAAATATAATGGCTCTGATATCATGATAGAAATGATCAATATGAATGAAGAAGAGAAAAAGAGAATGTATTATTCATAGAAAACCAATCTGTAATACAAAGCATTAACCTAAAAATAAACAAAGTAAGTCTTATATAGTAGGACAACAAAACATAAAGAAAATGCCTAAACTACCCTTAGTATTAATATTCTAATAGCACTTATTGTTGAGAGTTGTGAAAAAGTTTGTTTGATTTCCATTCTCCTGATTGTACTGGAGAAGCTTGAAGACACCTTCCTGTATAATTTCAAGTTACTTAGAATATAAAGCAGGGCATTAAGGGCTTTGACTGGTGGTCCATGTAAGGGGAAAGTAACTTTTGTGGTATAAGATCCTTGATATACTTGTGTGGTTAGTATCCCAGAAACTCATATTATTTGTTTTTATCATCCTAGAAACCTCTTAAGCTGACTTTTGTGTATTACTTGGCGAGTCTTTGATACCAGGTGATACCAATTAAAAGAGACAGGTCCCTCCAAATTTATATATACTTGTATGTTTTTAGCAGAGAAATTTACATCATCCTATAATTGCAGTTTGGTAGTGAAGTGTTTTTCCCCATAACTTCTCATGGACCATTTCTTAATTCTTGGATCAGGTGGAAACACAAAATGTTTTAAGAAATTAGGTTGTACAGAACAGAGTCACATTGCTGCTTCTATTTGTGGTTTTGTAGAGTTTTATTAAGTTGGACTTGGTGGTGGTACTTTTATGCATCTCTTAGTGATGTTAATAGTTTGTAGTGAAAATATTTCAGATAGGTGGAAACAGATAGTCGGGGAACCAATCACGGATAGACTTGTGAAGAAACCTGATCTTCTGTCATTTCATATTGCCAGTAAAATTCCTCTTTCTGTATCTACGAGGCAGGAGCTTCTGGAGATTGATGGCATTTCCTATAGACTGCGTCGGGAAATCGAGTTACTTGAGAGTTTTGATCGTATCCGATGTAAAAATTGTGAGGTATTATGTAATGTTGTCATATTAAAGCTGTCTGATGTGTATTAAAATCTACTATTTATTTCTTTTATTTGCTTTTTCCGTGCAGAAACTGATTGCCAGGCGAAGTGATATGCTGTTGATGTCTAGTGAAGGTCCTCTGGGTGCTTATGTAAATCCAAACGGTTGTGTGCATGAGATAATGACTCTTTACAAAGCAAATGGCTTAGCACTTATTGGGGGTCCAGTGAAAGAATACAGCTGGTTTCCTGGGTATGGTTTTGACCTTTGTTTTCTTTCTGACCTTGTGATATTTATGGATCAATTCGGACTTGTGCTGCTATTCCTCTCATTCTTGAATTTGGATTGGATACCTCCTATTGGCAGAATTATAATGTCCTAAGGGGAAAACTAATATAAGTGTACATCAAGCCCCGAGGAAAGGAAATAACTGTTAGTCTTTAGAAGAATGACATTGATGTCAGATGATTCAAGAAACTTCAATATTAAGTTGTTGTTTCTTATGAAAATCAAGATGATTTGGATACCCTGCAGTCAGATTCAGTTTCTAGGTAATGGGACAATATTGTTAGCCCTACAACAAAAACAATGACAACAAACCTAGTAATGCCTAAATCAGTGATTTGGAATCTTCAATGTGACATATGCGCAACGATTAAAAAGAGATTGGGCATCAAAATGTCCTGTGGATTTTCAATCCTTTCATTTTATTTGAAGCACTTTAGTGAAGTCTCTTTTCATATGTAGTGCTTGTTTGATCTGTGATGTCATCTTGTTTGGAAGGGGGATGGGGGTGAGGTTTTAGGACTTACAAAGAGGCTATATGTGCTTTATTGATGATGTGAATGCATCTTTACTGAAGTATAGCATTGTGTTCAAATGCCATTTAAGAAAATAGTTCATTGCTTTGATGGTCATGAAGCCTTATTAAAGTACCAATTTTAGTTAAGGAAGATGTCATATTCTCTACAGTATCCATTCTTATAATTGTTTTATTTCATGGTATCTTATGGGAAAATGGTACCGCTTTGCTTCAGATAGACATCTTCTAGTCCTCATGTACAACACCACCACAAAAAGTATAATACCTTAGGACCTGTAGGCTGTGTTATCCATAGTTCAAGGTCGCGGTATTAGCCATCGACTCAGAGGGCATTGATATACATCGGTTATGCATCATGGCCCGGTATTGGCTGATACACACAAAATACTAGACAGAAGGCCTACAAAATTGTAAGAAAATTCTGGGAAATGTAAATAATTATGTTCATGCATCATATGTCTAAAATGTCATTTAGCACATTAGATGTGTAATGAAAGTGAAGTATAATGGTGTCATTGTAAATATTGATCATCAAACATCAGTGTACACCTAATTATAGATTAACTAATTTATGTCTAATTATTATCTGTTTAGTTGTATATAAAAAAGAACACTAAATAAAACATCTGTTCAATCTTAAATAGATAATTTTATAGATATATTATTATAAAATATATGACTACAATTAGCCTTAAAAAAGATTCCACGTATTACTTATCTTGCAATATTTAGCAAATTTTATCTACAGAAAATACATAAATGTGAGATTAGTAATTTAAAAAAAAAGAAAAAAAGAAACCACACTTATAGACAGACAACACACACTCACACACACACACAGAGGCAAGTAGATTAGAGGCGCAAAACAAGTCTCTATGAAGAAGCAACGATGATGGGCTACTTTGTGGCCATGACGCAGATTCATGGTGTCGGGGTTTCAATCTTACAACTAGAAGAAGAAGAAGAACAAAGAAGAGAAGGGGACTCTTTGGTTTTCAATCTTATAAGTTTGTCTGCCAATTTCTTTTAATTGTTTCTTTTTTTTTTATATATATTTTTGGCATCAAAAGGGGTATGATTTAGGGTTTTTATTTCTGAAAAATTGCCCAATTTGATAATGAATTAGGTGAATCTCCAAGATTTCATAGACATGGATGTCTTCCTTTTCTTCTCCTTGCCTTTTTTTTTTTGTTTTTTGTTTTATGAGATCTTACTAAACTTATTTACACCATATTGTTTGTTTCGGCTTTGACTCATCCGATACTATCGAGTCGTAACCGAGTTAACCTGATTCAACTGAGACTCGCTATATTCTTGTATCGTGTATTGTTTTCAAATTGGAGGACGCTGAGTTGGATATGACTCAACCTGAGTCATTTGAGTCGTATCCAACCTGACCGATATTTTAAACCTTGGTGTTATCGTAGATGACTTGTGGCCATGTTGGTCCAAAATCTCATTTTGATATGTTCTAGATTTGGTTTGTGGATATTGCATCCCTTTTTGATTTTCCATAGCTACATGTTAAGTTGCCCCTTTTTAGTTGGTTGAGTTGCTTACAAGTTTTTGGTGGGGGATTTAAATGGGAAGAAGTTCATTCTATAATGATGCCATGGTGTTGCCACGTGAATACTATCCATTCATCCAATAACATAATACTTGAAAACTCATACATTATGTATCATGCAAAACTGACTCTAGATAACTTATATGTCGTGTTCTGTGCAGTAAATAACGTTCAACAATAGGAACACCAAAAGTTATGCAAATCTGGAAAAAGATTAGAGAGGATCAATACATGGTCACTTTTTTTTATCAACACTTTTCTGTAGTCTGCAAATTGTTCGATTATTGCTTGTGGTTTAGGTAAATTGTTAACACTGAATCAATGATAAAATCGGAGAAGAATGCTTGGAAAGTAAGGCATAGTTGAGGACTTCTGTGAGATTTTGTAGAATTTGACTGCCATGTGTTGGGAAGTATTAAGGACTATTTTGCATACTAAATGATTTATGCATCTATTACTTTTTTTGATCCAGTACTGGGCGGCTTGGATCTTTGTTTGATGGTTGCCATCCTAACCACACATCATTTGCAGATTTGCTTGGACAATTGCAGAATGTGGTACATGTGAAAGTCAAATGGGTTGGCTTTTTACAGCCACAAACAGGAAGCTGAAGCCCAGATCATTTTGGGGCATTCGGAGTTCACAAGTGGCCGATGGTACACGCTGAAACCATGTCTTCCATGATGACATCCCCTCAAGCCACTAGTCTGGTGAGGTTAATATGCATATATGCTGCTAATGTTTTTCTTTTGAGAAGAATAGTCACAGAACTAGATTTTTTAGAAGTTCTGGCAGTGTTTATAAATGAGGGGTTCTATATTCATGTTGGTTAAATGCCTTATATTGGATTCCTTTTATTGGGTTAATGAGGCTGGATTTGGGACAACATAACATTTGATTCATTGTTTGTATTGCTAGGACAAGCCATTATAGTGGTCAGAGCCATAGTTGTCGTTGTAATCTACTAGGTATCTATTTTTGGATCTAGCAATTATTCATCACAATTTGAATGTGTTTCACCTAATGTTTGAGTATTGCTTGTTGGAAAGTATATCTATTACAGCTTGTATTCAGAAAGTGTGCGGAACTGGTGGTCATTTTGTTTGAGTGCGCTAAATTTATCCTTTAGGAGCCTCATTGGGTATACTGTCTGAGATCTTGAGGAAGCCTCTCCTACTTATCCTTTAGGAGCCTCATTGGGTATAATGTCTGAGGTCTTGAGGAAGCCTCTGAGAGGAATCTTTCTTTTGTCTAGGTTTTCTCTTCCCCCCCCCCCCTTCTCTCTCTCTCTCTCTCTCTCTCTATATATATATATATATATAAACACTAGCTAGCTCTACTTGCTTGCTAGCACCTCTTGTCATGTTTTTATGCAGGCTTTTAATGATTAATGATTTTATGAAACTGTCAGTTTGATTTTTCAAATTTCTTGGCATTAATTAATGAAATCTTTTAATTATGAGATTTTTGTGCTTAGGGAAGTTAAGAAAACAGAGAGGATGATAAATTATTTATTATGTTTTAATCAATGTTTATGAAATTTTTGACTTCACCTTGGATATGTTTAGCTGAATTCATTCAAGTTCTGGAGTCGCAACCAAAATTTGCTTTTACGCGGAACTCTGCTTCCATAATTTACAAAAACTTGTCACTCTAATTATTTTGACACTGAGAATTTATTTTAGGGGATGGGGGGATAAAAGGTGTATATTTTTAATTAACTTCGACAATTGTTTTGGAGTATATAAGAGTTTCCGGTACTCCACTTCCTACAAGCATAGAAATACCCTATCTATCTTGGTTTTGTTTGAAGGGTAACTTGCATTGTATCTTAAAAGGTTTAAGAATTTTTATTTTGTATTTTTAAATATTATGCATTTAATATATTAAAAGTGTTATAATGTGATTCTTTTGTTAATTTTTGGTTCATTTTGTTAACATCAATGAGATGATTTTTGACAGAATAAATAATGAAAAATTAATAAAAATATCATATTACAATACTTTTAAAACATTGAGGGTGCAACACAAGAAATTTTATTTTTGAAGGTGATAATTTGAGAAATTTTATCTTTAAAGGTGCAATATAAGGATTTTTATTTCTTTTTGGATATAAAATGTAAGTATGGTTAAATTTTCACCACTCCTAGAATGAAATACCATCACTTCCATACTTTTTGCCTCCGGTCGACACCCTTAGGCTGGACAAGGCTTTTATAACAAGATTCTCTAGTTCATTTTTTTTAATTTGGCTCATTAATAGATCGTTTGCTTTGAATTAAAGTGTATATCATTTTGTATAAGTGAATTCCCTACTAATTTATAGTAAGCCATATACTATTGAGAAAAATTAAAAGAATATATACTTAAAACGGATTTGAGTTCAATCTACACCAACTCCTCTTCCCACTTGTCCCTCTTTTTTTCAGGAAGAAAGATGGTGACCTCTTACCTCCCATTTGTAACTAAAAACAACTTTGTTCACCTTTCTCTTTACACAATTGCGCATGAGTTTTACATCCAAATGTATTGAGTTAAAATTTTAACAATCTTTTAAAATCAAATTATAAAAAATTTATCTCTCATAAATACTTTAATCTTATACTCTATTTGGTAGGAATGATAAAATAAGAGAAATATATTTATTATGCTTTAAAGAAAAAAAATAAGAATAATATACTTTTTTTTTTTTTAATATTTGATAGGATGGATGGAAAATAAAAATAATTTTTTTTTGTGCTTGGTAAAAGGGAAAAAATATTTGTTTATATTTTCAATTTTTAAATTTTTTTAAAAAAATAAATACATATTTTATCATTATATTTATATATAAAATTAATATTTATATAAAATAAAATATATATTAAAACAAATAATTAATTTTTTATCTAATTTAAAAAAAATTGATTTTGATGAATTAAAAAAAAAATTGATTCATCCACTTTTTCATTCTTTTTATTTTCCTTCTTTACCAATTATGATATTTTATTTATCCTTCTAATTTTTTATCATTCCATTTTTTCATCGTACCAAACAGAGTATTAGCGTTGATGACCTATTTTTAACCAGACTAAAGAAAAAATTAATAAAAATACGCATAAATTAGTCTATACACTCTTAACCGTTGAACTAAAAAAAAATTAAATTGATCGCAGTAAGTCTTTTAGTTACTCTTTTCCCTCTGGTGTAAAACTTAAATTGCTTAAGACCACAATAACTACTACTTTACTTTATGTACCATTATCACATACCAAATCGATCTACAATCTAGTTTACTTTCATTTGTCCGTACCTACTAATGATAAGAGTAATAATGTAAAATAACAAAATATATCTTGTTTATGCATAATCGCGATTTTAGTGAATGAAAAGTGAAAGTGCCAAAATCAATTTTTCGGTACCATAACCGGACGGATATCTCCAACTCTCGCAAGTGCACTCGAAAGTAAATCCAAACTCAAACTGTCTCTGCAACACAAGACAACTTGAAAAGCAAAGAACACACCCCCCCCCCCCCCCCCCCCCCCCCC
>CAUOFW020003247.1:625237-667469 GCA_963454935.2 Ilex paraguariensis
CCCCCCCCCCCCCCCCCCCCCCCCAAATATCCTACAAGGTATAGAGTGATGTAGGGGTATTCTCAGACATGTGATAACAATTGAACGAGTCCTTGTCAAACAAAATATTCAGGGTAAGAAATGGATCACACACAACAGTGCACACACGGCACCGACACCCCCAACCTGACAGGGTCTTTCGGTCATTCCACGGGGTGTCTAAACACACCATAGAGACATGGCGTTTTCATAACACTGATGCCTAATGTGAAAAACAACTCAAATAACAACATTCATCTACAGTAGACACAATTAGGAGGTAAACATGGAAAATACTCACCTGTTTGGTTTAGCAAAATGATCATGTTTGAAAACTCTTCAGCCAAAGGAGCTAGAACTGACCCTGGAAAAAACAACAGAATATCAAGTAACAAACAACGGTGGTATAACCAAAGCCTAATAATGTAAATAGAAGAATAGATGAATCAGACTACAATGTCACAAACTTGCCACAAAGTTTCCTTCCAGCACTCCACGTGATTGCTAACTTGAGAGTTCGATGGTTCCTTTGTATCGAAATAATTTTCAATAGGCATAAACCTGCCTCAGCCTCAGGTTCTGGCTCCCAACCTGCCCATATTTTTCAACCTATGGTACTCAATCAAATACTAATAATCAAGCACGTTCATAACAACCTGCAGTAACTTAACAAGCATATCATACCAACGGACAACATAACACAGAAAAACATGCCTATAAATTGTAGGAATCCCCGTTGACAAAGTTAAGCCATGGTGACAACACATTATACATAAATTTACCTCCGAAGCTACCAACATGATGCTTTCTGGCCAGTATTATCCCAAATTAGCAACATTCCAAAACTGAGTTTTACACCATGTATACTCTTCATCCCCCAGAATTCTTTGGCGAAAACAACAATGGTATTTAAACCTGAATGCAACTCAAGACAAAGGCTAACACATAAACCACAATATGCAACAAACTGCAGGAGACAACCCCATTACCAGAACTAGTCACATGCTGCCTCTGTGCACACAGCACCACGTTATTTAAATCTCTGTAGCTTCTATAATACTGAGGTTTATACTCGGAGGGAATCAAAATCTTGAAGACCTCACAAGTGATAATGTACCTTTTCCCTTTCGAATTGAAGTAAGTGTTTCATGAGATGTAAGCTACATACAAAAATAAGTACTCAGGTGTTGCCAGCAAACTAAGAATAATCCCAAAGACTTGTTAAATTTTTTTGGTACCAACTGTTTGGTATCACCATTATGTGGAACATAGGCATGAAATAAATGCAAAAGACAGATAATACAAAGAAATATATACTAGACCATTAGAAACTGCAAAAAGGTCAAATCCCCTTCCAACCTGAATTGCATGTATCCCAAAATGTAGCCTGTGTGCTGGCCCTCAACCAAGTAATTATTGTTCAAGACTATACAAACTTTCGGCAATATGTAAATACTCCCGTACAAGACCATGGACCGCTCAAAAGCATATCTTGATACAACATAAAGACAGTACACAGGACCAAACACTTATATGTGATAGTGGTGATGCAGTACAGTTTTGCATACATCAGCTCCCAAATGACAAGATGAGTCAGCTTTGCAGCGAGGAACAAGGTATCTTTGCTTCCCAAAGAGAGGAGTACATGGTAGAAACTGGCTCATGGCTCATCCAGCTAAGCTGCCGAACAAAGATCAGTAAGCATTCCCGGCAAAATTGGTCACCTCAAGAAACAGTCCGGCCATAACATACAGATGCGATATAAAGATTTTTTGCCCATTTCTCCTGCAAGAAACAACAGCATATGATACAGGTCTTAATTTCTAAATATATCTTAATATCCAAAGAAACGTAGAGGAAAAATGTGGAAATAATCAACCTTAACATGTGTACTGGGAAAAGCAGAAGTTCGAAGTGTCTCTTGTGTTTCATCTGCAGGTTTTCTTCTCGGCACACTAAGAACAAGAGCAGCCTGGTCCAAGGTGGCCGCAGTTGATGTGATGCGGTAACCAGCATCCCATCTCCTATGAATACCTTCACTTGGATATAAAAAGTCTAGTTCCACAACCTGAGAATATATAAAGAAATAACAATCATTAATTGTTTCACTTGCCAACAGATTTGGCACAAAATCGTACAGAAGTCCATGAATTGCAACAAAACCTGATCAGAGAACCCAGCCCCACGAGACATAACAATCGCCCATCTACTTCCTGCAGTGGCCATGGCAGTGACATAGAATCCCTCTCTCCATTTTTTGTTTATCCACTTGAATGGAAATGATTCACTGACTTTATAGGACTGCTGTAAATACTGGGTACCTAAATTTGACACAAGACAAGCTAAGTGAGATTAATACTCAGCATCAACAAATTGTTCGAGTTTTGAATAGTTCCACTAACCCTTTGACATTACAACCAAGGAGCTCCCATTGGTAGCCCCCGCTATAGCGCTGATGTAATAGTTTTTCTCCCATTGTTCCATAATCCATTCCTACAACAAAGAATCCGAAAGGATTAGTTTCCTAATTAAAACATAATTTACGTGACATAAGCTTTAATATATAAAAAAAAGTATGGTGCAGTAATATGCAGCCAAGCATCCAAATAATCTAAAGTCCATTTTGCACCAAATGTTTGTCCACAGCTAGGAATGAACACAAGCTACCTTGTGAAGAAAATATGGTGATAGCTCATAAACTTGAGAAGTAAATCCTGTCCCTGCGTCCATAATTAGTGCCCAGAGGTTTGAACATGATGCAACACTGCTAATAAATAAACCATCCTCGTTCCCTTTCACAATGTGTTGAGATAATCTCACATCTGCCACGTTATAGTGATATCTACAATGGAAAACAAGCAGAGCATTAGTCCTTTATGTATTGGCTGTAAACCTGATAGATTCTTTGTGCATGAGTTGTGCAAACCTCTGCTTCATAGGGCGGCGAGCATTGTAGACACTGATCCATTGAGTTGCAGGCATGCCCATACGAACTTTCTTCCTTGGCTGCTCATCATCATCTTCTTCCATTGTCAACCGTCCTCTCTTATGTCCAACTTGATATATAAGCTACACAACACCAAAAGTAATATGTTAGAGATACTCGAAACCAAACTTGAGATAAATCTTGACATAACAAAAAGTTTACCTTTTGAGCTCCATCAGTGTTTATTGGCCTGATATCTGGGTTCGGACCAACTATCCCATCGAAAAGAGAAACATATTTTGCATAGTTGGGTTCCTCATCAAACTTCAAGTTCACTACATACTCAACAAACTGCCGGAAGGGGGCAGGACAAAAGGAACAAAGATTATCTGGAGAAGTCGCCATCTTCTTCTTGCAAACCAGGAAACCTTTATTCTCGCCCTATCAAAAACAATTGTCAAAAGAAGAAAGAAATGACACCAGAAGAAAACCTTGTCTAATAAAAAATGCCAACCTGGAATCCCTGCCAAGGCAGCCTGCCACGAAGAAGAAAAATGAGTGTGTAAGCAAGGGATTCTAAATCATCCCTTCGACTCCCAGTTCTTCCAAGATGTGCATGCACACTAGCGTAACGCACTGTTCCCCTGCAGCATCAAAATGATTAAACAACAATGAAGATGATGAATAAAATCAGCATACAAACACAAGAGCAATAGGAAAGGGTCAGCTGAATACAAGATTGAGATCATACCTAAACACATCTGGTCGTTGATCATAGTCAACATGTAGGCCAGTTGAACTATCTCGCCACCGAGTGGCTGAAATGTAAAAACAGACAAAAGGCAATTAGATATACCATTTATCCCTGTATTGCTGTGTATGTATAGACTTTACAGCAGAGATCTAACAATATGGTTAAAATATTACCTAGTCCAAGGTCTACAAGAAACAGCCTTTTCTCATCAGATGTCCCTGGTGGACCAAGCAAAAAATTCTCAGGTTTAACATCCCCGTGCACATATCTACAAAAGTTGCAGCAGTCACATTGTATCACTACATTTTGTGAAAACAAAAATGTAGCATCAAAGATTTAAATAGATGCTAGCAATATAAGCCATACAGACAACTTTGTGAATGGTCTAATATTTGATTGTGTATTGTTATTGAGGTATTTAACAAAATAATGATGCTAAGTGGGAGACACCACTATGCTCTTCAACCTATGCCGCATAGCATAAGGGCAGTATTATTGCCACCATTTTTCATAGAATAGCACTGCCTAATGCCACGAGGATCTTATCTCCATTGTAATTTCCTTTTCTGAGACGCCCACTCCACCCCACCGCACCCCCGCAAAAAGGCCACACAAATACAGATACAGATGAAATTGACAATGCATGACCCCCAAGACAACAAAACTTAGTATGTCCATACAGAAAACAACCCATGTATGAAAAAAATGTAGTTATTAGGGAAACAAAATGTCATATAATCACCCTCTGGAATGCATCTTCTCTAATATGGAGATTGCTTCAATGGCAATGCATGCAACCATTTCAATGGACATCCTGAAATTGACAAAGCAAAAATTCGTATCAGGTTAACCGTAAGTTGATTCAAGACACCAAAAATTACTATATAAACTTTTCCAGAGAATCCCTCTTCAAATGGAGCTTACGTGTGAGAATTGTTATTCCAAACGTCCCATAAACTAGGCCCAAGCATATCCATAACCTGCAAAGGTTGTGAGCTTTCTGTCATGCTTCTTTATTGAAAACAGAAAGACTCAGAGCTACAAATGCACTATAAGGAAATCGAACACTGCACACAAAAGCCAATAACCCATACCATTATGTAGTAATCCGCTTGACGTCCCTTGTAATGTACACGTGGTACACCGTGACTACCTCCAAGTGCGCTGGTCCAAAGAGCAAAGAAAGCATATGTTACAACCATGCTTTAACTAAACCCTGGTAGTAAAGCCGCCATATAAATCAACATATAACAAGATAGAAACCAAAAAACTCACTTGTAGACTTGCCACTCATAAGGTGGTCCATAGTTACAACCTTTGCTGCTTCTATGCTCAAATTTCAAGGCTACCTAAAATATTGACAGAGAGTTATATGGTAACCAGGTTAAAAACCAGTGCTAATTAATGTATTGAGTGAATACACCAAGAATATGTAAACATTATACCTCTACAGCTCCAGGACCAGTTCTTTCATGCGGATTGGAAGGATTAGTGCGACGACCAACATACACTTGCCCAAATCCTCCTTTTCCCAGTTTCCTCTCGATCCTATACATTGGTGAACCACCAACCTGGACCTGTAGTACAGAAAACATCAAATATCCCGAGAAACAAATAACAGATTCCCAGGAGCCTCAGATACAAATAACCTAATCTTTATTATAGTATTCAACTAGATTAATTTCCTTCAAAAAACTCTTTTAAGTTGGCAATTAAGCAAAAGGGTCATCTTGAAGTCTTAAACATGTAATTCTCTTGTACTATCTAGGTAATAAAAAGCTTTAGATAAACCAAGCTCATTAGCAAGCTTCATCGTCCTCTATAACAATCAAAACAATCAATATTGCTTACACAGTAACAGCACACACTCTCATATAAACCAGTATACTACAGAAACAACTATTGTGATTTAGAACTACCTTCCTGCTTTAAGAAGGCAGTATATGTTTCAGCTTCCAATAGTAAGTACTTTTAGCTGATGCAAAATGTGTCAGACTTGAAAAATTCGACAACGAACCAAAAGTCAGCTTCTCTTTCAATTTCCTTCCACACAAACTTCTCAGACAACAAACACTTCACACACAATTCGAGCGGTTAAAACAAGCTGATGGAACAATTGGCAAACCGCTTCTAAAAACACAATCCCCTTATAGAAATTTTTTTTAAAAAAAATTGGCAATAACCATCCTAAAAACTCTGTTTTTATTACCAAGAAAACGTCTTAAAGCAAGTGAAATCAAATTTCTCAGTCACAGAACTCATCTGTATACAAAATCCACGGCACAAAACTCTCCTCACATCCAACACATTAAAAAATTATTTATCTTCAACTGAAATTGTAAAATATCATTTTAAACCCAAAACATAACAAACCAGAAAACCACCAAAACTCTCCAAAATTCATTTCTTTTTTCCCTGTTTCCTCAACAACCCATCACCAACCCAAAAAGATGGAAAAATGGTTTTCCACGCACAAAAAGATTAAGAGAGAGAGAGACAGAAAGATGATCATACCTTCTCAGGAAGTGGTGCAGTGCTGCCTTCATCCTCAGCACCCACACCCTTATCGCCGCTTCGGCCACCGCTATCGTACTCATCCATCTCTTTTTCCCCTACCTCTTCCTTCAAAACCCTAATTTCCTCTTCTTTCTGCTCCTCCCCTTGACCCTGACCACTCAACGACGTCGTTTTCTTCACAGCATTCTCATTCTCATCATCATCATCATCCACCACCACTACCGGCTGTACAATTCCTTTAACATCCGCGACTTCTTTCTGGTTATTCCCCCTGTTGTTGTTCTGTACAGCTCTCCTCCCTCCCGGTCGCCTCTGCCTCGTCGCCCGTACAGTTCTCGGCTTCTTGATGTCCGGTTCGTCTAGGTCCGGCTTGATCGTTGGTCGACGGCCTCTGCGCACACCGCTACGCAGTTGAGGCATATCGATCGTCCATTAATTTGGTGAAAACCCAAAACCGGCCTTCATCAAGCTTTTAGATTGAACCTGATCGCACATGAAAGATCGATCCAGTACTAGAAAAGAAAAAAAAAAAATCAGAAAATGTAAAAAGAGAGAAATCGGATGATCGGCGGTGTGTATGTGTAGATAAACGCGTGGAGAGAGAGACAATTAGGGTTTGGATTTGGGAGATCTGTGGAGGGAAATGAAAACAATGGCTCCAAAGTGTTCTCTAGAGAGTTGTAGAGATGGGAGAGGGAGAGGGAGAGGGAGAGAGCCAAACGCTACCCTGATATTTTTTATTTAACTTTTTTTTCATATTTTCCAGGTATTTTCTTGGGATAATTACAACATAGGTCCTATAGTTTGGATCTATTACAAAAAACATACCTTCAAAGTTTGAAAACTTTGAATTTTCTCTAGTTTGAGTTTTCTACTAAAATACGGTTCTTCCCTTTGTACTATGATTTCTAACTTATTTCTCCTTTATGATATTAACATAAGAGCTTAGTTTGAACCCATATTTTCTATATAAAAGTATCTTTGCAACATATGTTTTTAAGGGTTTTTAGTCAAAACGTATTTTGCACACATGTTTTTATATTGGAGAACATGTGTTTAAATTACATTTTTAATGTGATCAACAATAAATTGAGAAATAATTCAAAAAGAATGATAACAAAAGAAAATAACATCCAAAAAAATCCTTGTTTTGATAAATATACACCTCTTATTTGATTTTTCATTTCACAATTTTCTCGTGACATAACTTTTTAGAGAATAGAGATGGTGAACTTTTGGAGATGATGTCATCTATGTTTTTGTTCCCAACTATTTATTTTGCCTTATTCGACAAAAAAGAAACAAACAAACAAACTCGTCACCTCTTCTTCACTCTTATGTCGTCTAATTCTTTATATTCTTCTACTACAACACACACCCCAAGTACACACCCTAACCCCCTTTTGAAGTTTAACACTTTCTCATTTTTGGTTTTGCAAGTATAAATGGGTCGTGAGTCAATACACTCCTCATCTCTCTTCTGTCTCATTTTAAGGTGACACACTATTGTTGATAATCGGTTCTATTTTAAATTAGGTCTCTACTTGTATGCTCTCTCTCATACTTAAATATATGTGCATACACACATTTATTTGTTGGTAGAAACTTCAAGGTGGTTTGCTAGAACAATTGTGTTTCTTTCTTAGAGTTTCATCGTTTAATTTAACAAAAGAATTAAAACTAATATTTTCTAGAGGCCTAATTTCTACAAGGCTTGATGCAAGGTGTGCATGCCAATTAGTTCATCTCTAAATTAGTGACACGAATGACGCACCAGTGACCACTCAAGAGAAAAATAAGGGGAGTGATTGTTCAGTGCTAAAAAGCATAGGTAAATACCTATCCTAGAAAAATTATCCTTATACATTCGTCAATTTTCGGGTCAAAACGTTTGGACCGAAACTTCAATCCAAGTATTGGCCAAATTTAGATTGATTTGTGACCTTGTTGTCTAGTACTACTTCGAGTATTATAAATCTAAGCTCAAATACTACTTTTTTCCTAGTTAGACTCAAGTTACGAATACTTCCTAAATAGTGTTACTTTCAAAAACAAAAGAACCCCTACTAGCATGCGCCTAAATCACTTCCACAACCCCCCCCCCCCATTTCCCTATCCTCATTCTGTCACGTTTCCTTCCACTCTCTATCCCATGTCAATCTCACTCCAAAAAAATCCTAAGTTTATGTTATCTCCACCTTCAAATTCAAGACACACACGTGCACGTGTGTTTATATGCATTAACAATCTAGATGCCTGTGATTGAGGGACTTGGGAAAGAGAAGCATTATCAATCTAGATGTTTGTGATTGAGGGACTTGGGAAAGAGGATTCTAAGATGGAGAATTTTTTTGTAGTGTGGAAGATGAGGTGGGCATTTAGCAGTGCCGTGTATAAAAACGAGAGCAAATGAATGAGATGTTGATTAGATTGCGACTATTTAGCAACATAGCACTTTTGTCATAATCTATATTTACCATGAATAGTTTTAAATGGGTTACGATCTTTGATTTATAAAATTTAAAGTAACTAGTACTTGCACACGTGCGTTGCACGCACGTAAACAATTTTGAAAATAGATAATTGGATAGTAAAATTGTGGTATGGATTATCATCTTATTTATGGTATACCTGAAACATAACTAATTTGCTTGAGTGTTTAGAAGTAACAAATATCTTCTAATTTTACATCCGTCTATTATTACTGTTAATTTCCTATAGTACATAAAACACAACAAGGATGTTAATTCACTTGCATATTTCGTAAAAATTAAAAAACATGGTACCANCAAAGAGCAAAGAAAGCATATGTTACAACCATGCTTTAACTAAACCCTGGTAGTAAAGCCGCCATATAAATCAACATATAACAAGATAGAAACCAAAAAACTCACTTGTAGACTTGCCACTCATAAGGTGGTCCATAGTTACAACCTTTGCTGCTTCTATGCTCAAATTTCAAGGCTACCTAAAATATTGACAGAGAGTTATATGGTAACCAGGTTAAAAACCAGTGCTAATTAATGTATTGAGTGAATACACCAAGAATATGTAAACATTATACCTCTACAGCTCCAGGACCAGTTCTTTCATGCGGATTGGAAGGATTAGTGCGACGACCAACATACACTTGCCCAAATCCTCCTTTTCCCAGTTTCCTCTCGATCCTATACATTGGTGAACCACCAACCTGGACCTGTAGTACAGAAAACATCAAATATCCCGAGAAACAAATAACAGATTCCCAGGAGCCTCAGATACAAATAACCTAATCTTTATTATAGTATTCAACTAGATTAATTTCCTTCAAAAAACTCTTTTAAGTTGGCAATTAAGCAAAAGGGTCATCTTGAAGTCTTAAACATGTAATTCTCTTGTACTATCTAGGTAATAAAAAGCTTTAGATAAACCAAGCTCATTAGCAAGCTTCATCGTCCTCTATAACAATCAAAACAATCAATATTGCTTACACAGTAACAGCACACACTCTCATATAAACCAGTATACTACAGAAACAACTATTGTGATTTAGAACTACCTTCCTGCTTTAAGAAGGCAGTATATGTTTCAGCTTCCAATAGTAAGTACTTTTAGCTGATGCAAAATGTGTCACACTTGAAAAATTCGACAACGAACCAAAAGTCAGCTTCTCTTTCAATTTCCTTCCACACAAACTTCTCAGACAACAAACTTCACGCNCAGTATATGTTTCAGCTTCCAATAGTAAGTACTTTTAGCTGATGCAAAATGTGTCAGACTTGAAAAATTCGACAACGAACCAAAAGTCAGCTTCTCTTTCAATTTCCTTCCACACAAACTTCTCAGACAACAAACACTTCACACACAATTCGAGCGGTTAAAACAAGCTGATGGAACAATTGGCAAACCGCTTCTAAAAACACAATCCCCTTATAGAAATTTTTTTTAAAAAAAATTGGCAATAACCATCCTAAAAACTCTGTTTTTATTACCAAGAAAACGTCTTAAAGCAAGTGAAATCAAATTTCTCAGTCACAGAACTCATCTGTATACAAAATCCACGGCACAAAACTCTCCTCACATCCAACACATTAAAAAATTATTTATCTTCAACTGAAATTGTAAAATATCATTTTAAACCCAAAACATAACAAACCAGAAAACCACCAAAACTCTCCAAAATTCATTTCTTTTTTCCCTGTTTCCTCAACAACCCATCACCAACCCAAAAAGATGGAAAAATGGTTTTCCACGCACAAAAAGATTAAGAGAGAGAGAGACAGAAAGATGATCATACCTTCTCAGGAAGTGGTGCAGTGCTGCCTTCATCCTCAGCACCCACACCCTTATCGCCGCTTCGGCCACCGCTATCGTACTCATCCATCTCTTTTTCCCCTACCTCTTCCTTCAAAACCCTAATTTCCTCTTCTTTCTGCTCCTCCCCTTGACCCTGACCACTCAACGACGTCGTTTTCTTCACAGCATTCTCATTCTCATCATCATCATCATCCACCACCACTACCGGCTGTACAATTCCTTTAACATCCGCGACTTCTTTCTGGTTATTCCCCCTGTTGTTGTTCTGTACAGCTCTCCTCCCTCCCGGTCGCCTCTGCCTCGTCGCCCGTACAGTTCTCGGCTTCTTGATGTCCGGTTCGTCTAGGTCCGGCTTGATCGTTGGTCGACGGCCTCTGCGCACACCGCTACGCAGTTGAGGCATATCGATCGTCCATTAATTTGGTGAAAACCCAAAACCGGCCTTCATCAAGCTTTTAGATTGAACCTGATCGCACATGAAAGATCGATCCAGTACTAGAAAAGAAAAAAAAAAAATCAGAAAATGTAAAAAGAGAGAAATCGGATGATCGGCGGTGTGTATGTGTAGATAAACGCGTGGAGAGAGAGACAATTAGGGTTTGGATTTGGGAGATCTGTGGAGGGAAATGAAAACAATGGCTCCAAAGTGTTCTCTAGAGAGTTGTAGAGATGGGAGAGGGAGAGGGAGAGGGAGAGAGCCAAACGCTACCCTGATATTTTTTATTTAACTTTTTTTTCATATTTTCCAGGTATTTTCTTGGGATAATTACAACATAGGTCCTATAGTTTGGATCTATTACAAAAAACATACCTTCAAAGTTTGAAAACTTTGAATTTTCTCTAGTTTGAGTTTTCTACTAAAATACGGTTCTTCCCTTTGTACTATGATTTCTAACTTATTTCTCCTTTATGATATTAACATAAGAGCTTAGTTTGAACCCATATTTTCTATATAAAAGTATCTTTGCAACATATGTTTTTAAGGGTTTTTAGTCAAAACGTATTTTGCACACATGTTTTTATATTGGAGAACATGTGTTTAAATTACATTTTTAATGTGATCAACAATAAATTGAGAAATAATTCAAAAAGAATGATAACAAAAGAAAATAACATCCAAAAAAATCCTTGTTTTGATAAATATACACCTCTTATTTGATTTTTCATTTCACAATTTTCTCGTGACATAACTTTTTAGAGAATAGAGATGGTGAACTTTTGGAGATGATGTCATCTATGTTTTTGTTCCCAACTATTTATTTTGCCTTATTCGACAAAAAAGAAACAAACAAACAAACTCGTCACCTCTTCTTCACTCTTATGTCGTCTAATTCTTTATATTCTTCTACTACAACACACACCCCAAGTACACACCCTAACCCCCTTTTGAAGTTTAACACTTTCTCATTTTTGGTTTTGCAAGTATAAATGGGTCGTGAGTCAATACACTCCTCATCTCTCTTCTGTCTCATTTTAAGGTGACACACTATTGTTGATAATCGGTTCTATTTTAAATTAGGTCTCTACTTGTATGCTCTCTCTCATACTTAAATATATGTGCATACACACATTTATTTGTTGGTAGAAACTTCAAGGTGGTTTGCTAGAACAATTGTGTTTCTTTCTTAGAGTTTCATCGTTTAATTTAACAAAAGAATTAAAACTAATATTTTCTAGAGGCCTAATTTCTACAAGGCTTGATGCAAGGTGTGCATGCCAATTAGTTCATCTCTAAATTAGTGACACGAATGACGCACCAGTGACCACTCAAGAGAAAAATAAGGGGAGTGATTGTTCAGTGCTAAAAAGCATAGGTAAATACCTATCCTAGAAAAATTATCCTTATACATTCGTCAATTTTCGGGTCAAAACGTTTGGACCGAAACTTCAATCCAAGTATTGGCCAAATTTAGATTGATTTGTGACCTTGTTGTCTAGTACTACTTCGAGTATTATAAATCTAAGCTCAAATACTACTTTTTTCCTAGTTAGACTCAAGTTACGAATACTTCCTAAATAGTGTTACTTTCAAAAACAAAAGAACCCCTACTAGCATGCGCCTAAATCACTTCCACAACCCCCCCCCCCCATTTCCCTATCCTCATTCTGTCACGTTTCCTTCCACTCTCTATCCCATGTCAATCTCACTCCAAAAAAATCCTAAGTTTATGTTATCTCCACCTTCAAATTCAAGACACACACGTGCACGTGTGTTTATATGCATTAACAATCTAGATGCCTGTGATTGAGGGACTTGGGAAAGAGAAGCATTATCAATCTAGATGTTTGTGATTGAGGGACTTGGGAAAGAGGATTCTAAGATGGAGAATTTTTTTGTAGTGTGGAAGATGAGGTGGGCATTTAGCAGTGCCGTGTATAAAAACGAGAGCAAATGAATGAGATGTTGATTAGATTGCGACTATTTAGCAACATAGCACTTTTGTCATAATCTATATTTACCATGAATAGTTTTAAATGGGTTACGATCTTTGATTTATAAAATTTAAAGTAACTAGTACTTGCACACGTGCGTTGCACGCACGTAAACAATTTTGAAAATAGATAATTGGATAGTAAAATTGTGGTATGGATTATCATCTTATTTATGGTATACCTGAAACATAACTAATTTGCTTGAGTGTTTAGAAGTAACAAATATCTTCTAATTTTACATCCGTCTATTATTACTGTTAATTTCCTATAGTACATAAAACACAACAAGGATGTTAATTCACTTGCATATTTCGTAAAAATTAAAAAACATGGTACCAACATGCTTATATCGGCATATATTCAAATAATATAGGAAACCAATGCTAAAAAATGACATTATTTCTTAATATCTAAAAGATGAATCAGTTTGTCAAGATTCTGAATCAAACAAGAACAAACACCAAGTTAAATCCAATTTCCACAATTAGGCTGCACTTGTATTGTAAAATCTAATGAGCCGACTTGCACAATGTCAAGTAATCAAGTAACATGGTTTTCAAATTTTCATTCAAAAGCTAATGTAAAAGTTTAAGCATTGTGGCATGATGATACACCCAGAAAAAAATATTGTTAAATCTTTGGGTCATATCTTTGGGGCGAAATACAAATAAGCAAAACAGTTGAAGCCTTAGAAAAGAAACAAAATTTTCAAACAGAAGGACCAAACTAATGATGCTCACATAGCCATTGGATCGTTGAGTAGCTGCTTTGACTTCCTCAATTGTAAACATTGTCACAAAACCAAATCCACGGTTTGAGAATTATAACTTTGAGAATAGATAATTGTACGGTAAAATAAAATTGATTGAGACCGATAAAAGAAAATATCAGTCATACAACTAATTTCAAGCACGGGCCCAACTATAAACATATAAAAACGATTCAAATAAAATATCATATCAATAATTCATCATCAAAATGTATAATCAAACAGCGACACGCCATAAAGAGTCTTCAGTAACACTTGCATGATTTTTTTTCTTAAGTACAATCATTTCATCAAAGTCCAAAGCTTGGCACTAAATATTAAGAAATTGCACACTTCAGCATCACCTCCAGCTTGTTACAATTAGATGTATGGGTTCCACATTTGCCAGATGCACTCCCAACCTCCTGATCCTCTTGTCGCAGTCCACCGGTCCCCTTCCACAATTTGACAATAGATAAATTGCATAGTAGAATTGCGGCCTGGTTTATCATCTTATTAATAGTACACCTCAAACCTCACAAGGCCACTACCACCCTTCATTTCCTATAGGACATAAAACACAACAAGGAGGTTAACTCACTAGCATATTTTGTGAAATTTAAAAAGCAAAGATTGAGTTTGTACGGTTCAAGAAAATAACATTTTATTGATCAATACTATTTTTTTAATTATGAGTTGGTATCATAACGTTTGGCGATAACCTTATTTATGGATTCTTCCAATAATACTTTTTAGCATTAGCAATATCTATATATCTTTATGCCATTGATAGAATTTCAATGAACTATTATATTGGGCTTTCAAATCAGTTTTGATGACTCTTATCATGTTTTGGAAGAAGACTATTATAATTATGATAGGACTCCAGTTAAAATCACACATAGAACACAATGAGAAGATCTAAACCAGGGTAAATGAAATGTATCATGTCCTTATAATAAAAATTCCCACCAAACGACACATAACATGCTACGATTTTTATATTTGCTTATTTCAAATGTATAGAAGTTTCCTTCAGTTCTCCAACTAGATGCTATTTATTCTCTTTTCCAATCATTATTCTCTGACACAAACTTTACCTCCTCACCTTTTGCATGGTCAACACTCTTAAGGGTTCCAAGAGATTCATATAATGTATTCGTAGTGCTTACCAAAAGCTAAAGTCAATATTTATTGTCCTAGTTCTGTGTCAAACAAGATTCACCTTGGCTTCTACTCAAGGGTAACGATAATCTGGTATAGACTCCACAACCTATTGACTATGATGTGAATGTTACCTGGGGTTGGGGTTAACAGTGAGTTTAAGATTGCTAAGGATAAGAGACATTCATTTAAAACTTAAGCAGAGACAAAGACCAAGGTACAAGAAGAGTCCCTCATTCTGCTATTTGTTAATTGCATGATTTAATAAGGGAACATCAGATTGCACATCAATCATGGACTAAGATTGTGCAATTATGTTTTCCATATGTTAATCACCCAGATTTTTTGTTGTTAACTCTTCCTAAATACATAAAACATTCTATTCAGTATTTCACCACTTTTGTAGCAACTAAATAGAATAATGAACTAATTCAAAAATAAAATCACTAAAAAGAAAACACCGATGTAAATCATATCTAATTCAGTATTTGTCTTTGAGATGGATTTTATAATTCTATTCTCTCAGTGATCTCATCAGCAAAACAGAATAATAAGCAAAATCCAAAATGAAAACTCTCAGAACCAAACCAATCCAAAAATTCTGATATAATAATTTAATCACATGTAGCAGTTACCTGGTCAGAGGGAGGGGGTGAAGCTCCTCTAGCGGTGGAGAGCTTGAAGAAGAAGAAGAAGGTTTGCTATGTAAAGTTATGAGATTTTTTGGGTTGGTACATGTAAAGTTAAATTTTGTACAAAGGGTATAAAATTAGAATATGATAATGACTAAACACAAAAATTACGGGAAGAATTTATTAACAAAAACTCATTACCTGATGAGCCAGTGTAGTGATGGTTGTGTAATGCCAAGACACAAAAGGCAGCCAGAGTCTAACAGAGAGGGGCAAAGGGCGATGACAAATAGGATTTCGAAGAATTTTTTGGACAAAGGAGGGCGATGGCAAATAGGGTTTCAANATGGGAGAGGGAGAGGGAGAGGGAGAGAGCCAAACGCTACCCTGATATTTTTTATTTAACTTTTTTTTCATATTTTCCAGGTATTTTCTTGGGATAATTACAACATAGGTCCTATAGTTTGGATCTATTACAAAAAACATACCTTCAAAGTTTGAAAACTTTGAATTTTCTCTAGTTTGAGTTTTCTACTAAAATACGGTTCTTCCCTTTGTACTATGATTTCTAACTTATTTCTCCTTTATGATATTAACATAAGAGCTTAGTTTGAACCCATATTTTCTATATAAAAGTATCTTTGCAACATATGTTTTTAAGGGTTTTTAGTCAAAACGTATTTTGCACACATGTTTTTATATTGGAGAACATGTGTTTAAATTACATTTTTAATGTGATCAACAATAAATTGAGAAATAATTCAAAAAGAATGATAACAAAAGAAAATAACATCCAAAAAAATCCTTGTTTTGATAAATATACACCTCTTATTTGATTTTTCATTTCACAATTTTCTCGTGACATAACTTTTTAGAGAATAGAGATGGTGAACTTTTGGAGATGATGTCATCTATGTTTTTGTTCCCAACTATTTATTTTGCCTTATTCGACAAAAAAGAAACAAACAAACAAACTCGTCACCTCTTCTTCACTCTTATGTCGTCTAATTCTTTATATTCTTCTACTACAACACACACCCCAAGTACACACCCTAACCCCCTTTTGAAGTTTAACACTTTCTCATTTTTGGTTTTGCAAGTATAAATGGGTCGTGAGTCAATACACTCCTCATCTCTCTTCTGTCTCATTTTAAGGTGACACACTATTGTTGATAATCGGTTCTATTTTAAATTAGGTCTCTACTTGTATGCTCTCTCTCATACTTAAATATATGTGCATACACACATTTATTTGTTGGTAGAAACTTCAAGGTGGTTTGCTAGAACAATTGTGTTTCTTTCTTAGAGTTTCATCGTTTAATTTAACAAAAGAATTAAAACTAATATTTTCTAGAGGCCTAATTTCTACAAGGCTTGATGCAAGGTGTGCATGCCAATTAGTTCATCTCTAAATTAGTGACACGAATGACGCACCAGTGACCACTCAAGAGAAAAATAAGGGGAGTGATTGTTCAGTGCTAAAAAGCATAGGTAAATACCTATCCTAGAAAAATTATCCTTATACATTCGTCAATTTTCGGGTCAAAACGTTTGGACCGAAACTTCAATCCAAGTATTGGCCAAATTTAGATTGATTTGTGACCTTGTTGTCTAGTACTACTTCGAGTATTATAAATCTAAGCTCAAATACTACTTTTTTCCTAGTTAGACTCAAGTTACGAATACTTCCTAAATAGTGTTACTTTCAAAAACAAAAGAACCCCTACTAGCATGCGCCTAAATCACTTCCACAACCCCCCCCCCCCATTTCCCTATCCTCATTCTGTCACGTTTCCTTCCACTCTCTATCCCATGTCAATCTCACTCCAAAAAAATCCTAAGTTTATGTTATCTCCACCTTCAAATTCAAGACACACACGTGCACGTGTGTTTATATGCATTAACAATCTAGATGCCTGTGATTGAGGGACTTGGGAAAGAGAAGCATTATCAATCTAGATGTTTGTGATTGAGGGACTTGGGAAAGAGGATTCTAAGATGGAGAATTTTTTTGTAGTGTGGAAGATGAGGTGGGCATTTAGCAGTGCCGTGTATAAAAACGAGAGCAAATGAATGAGATGTTGATTAGATTGCGACTATTTAGCAACATAGCACTTTTGTCATAATCTATATTTACCATGAATAGTTTTAAATGGGTTACGATCTTTGATTTATAAAATTTAAAGTAACTAGTACTTGCACACGTGCGTTGCACGCACGTAAACAATTTTGAAAATAGATAATTGGATAGTAAAATTGTGGTATGGATTATCATCTTATTTATGGTATACCTGAAACATAACTAATTTGCTTGAGTGTTTAGAAGTAACAAATATCTTCTAATTTTACATCCGTCTATTATTACTGTTAATTTCCTATAGTACATAAAACACAACAAGGATGTTAATTCACTTGCATATTTCGTAAAAATTAAAAAACATGGTACCAACATGCTTATATCGGCATATATTCAAATAATATAGGAAACCAATGCTAAAAAATGACATTATTTCTTAATATCTAAAAGATGAATCAGTTTGTCAAGATTCTGAATCAAACAAGAACAAACACCAAGTTAAATCCAATTTCCACAATTAGGCTGCACTTGTATTGTAAAATCTAATGAGCCGACTTGCACAATGTCAAGTAATCAAGTAACATGGTTTTCAAATTTTCATTCAAAAGCTAATGTAAAAGTTTAAGCATTGTGGCATGATGATACACCCAGAAAAAAATATTGTTAAATCTTTGGGTCATATCTTTGGGGCGAAATACAAATAAGCAAAACAGTTGAAGCCTTAGAAAAGAAACAAAATTTTCAAACAGAAGGACCAAACTAATGATGCTCACATAGCCATTGGATCGTTGAGTAGCTGCTTTGACTTCCTCAATTGTAAACATTGTCACAAAACCAAATCCACGGTTTGAGAATTATAGCTTTGAGAATAGATAATTGTATAGTAAAATAAAGTTGATTGAGACCGATAAAAGAAAATATCAGTCATACAACTAATTTCAAGCACGGGCCCAACTATAAACATATAAAAACGATTCAAATAAAATATCATATCAATAATTCATCATCAAAATGTATAATCAAACAGCGACACGCCATAAAGAGTTTTCAGTAACACTTGCATAATTTTTTTTTTTAAGTACAATCATTTCATCAAAGTCCAAAGCTTGGCACTAAATATTAAGAAATTGCACACTTCAGCATCACCTCCAGCTTGTTACAATTAGATGTATGGGTTCCACATTTGCCAGATGCACTCCCAACCTCCTGATCCTCTTGTCGCAGTCCACCGGTCCCCTTCCACAATTTGACAATAGATAAATTGCATAGTAGAATTGCGGCCTGGTTTATCATCTTATTAATAGTACACCTCAAACCTCACAAGGCCACTACCACCCTTCATTTCCTATAGGACATAAAACACAACAAGGAGGTTAACTCACTAGCATATTTTGTGAAATTTAAAAAGCAAAGATTGAGTTTGTACGGTTCAAGAAAATAACATTTTATTGATCAATACTATTTTTTTAATTATGAGTTGGTATCATAACGTTTGGCGATAACCTTATTTATGGATTCTTCCAATAATACTTTTTAGCATTAGCAATATCTATATATCTTTATGCCATTGATAGAATTTCAATGAACTATTATATTGGGCTTTCAAATCAGTTTTGATGACTCTTATCATGTTTTGGAAGAAGACTATTATAATTATGATAGGACTCCAGTTAAAATCACACATAGAACACAATGAGAAGATCTAAACCAGGGTAAATGAAATGTATCATGTCCTTATAATAAAAATTCCCACCAAACGACACATAACATGCTACGATTTTTATATTTGCTTATTTCAAATGTATAGAAGTTTCCTTCAGTTCTCCAACTAGATGCTATTTATTCTCTTTTCCAATCATTATTCTCTGACACAAACTTTACCTCCTCACCTTTTGCATGGTCAACACTCTTAAGGGTTCCAAGAGATTCATATAATGTATTCGTAGTGCTTACCAAAAGCTAAAGTCAATATTTATTGTCCTAGTTCTGTGTCAAACAAGATTCACCTTGGCTTCTACTCAAGGGTAACGATAATCTGGTATAGACTCCACAACCTATTGACTATGATGTGAATGTTACCTGGGGTTGGGGTTAACAGTGAGTTTAAGATTGCTAAGGATAAGAGACATTCATTTAAAACTTAAGCAGAGACAAAGACCAAGGTACAAGAAGAGTCCCTCATTCTGCTATTTGTTAATTGCATGATTTAATAAGGGAACATCAGATTGCACATCAATCATGGACTAAGATTGTGCAATTATGTTTTCCATATGTTAATCACCCAGATTTTTTGTTGTTAACTCTTCCTAAATACATAAAACATTCTATTCAGTATTTCACCACTTTTGTAGCAACTAAATAGAATAATGAACTAATTCAAAAATAAAATCACTAAAAAGAAAACACCGATGTAAATCATATCTAATTCAGTATTTGTCTTTGAGATGGATTTTATAATTCTATTCTCTCAGTGATCTCATCAGCAAAACAGAATAATAAGCAAAATCCAAAATGAAAACTCTCAGAACCAAACCAATCCAAAAATTCTGATATAATAATTTAATCACATGTAGCAGTTACCTGGTCAGAGGGAGGGGGTGAAGCTCCTCTAGCGGTGGAGAGCTTGAAGAAGAAGAAGAAGGTTTGCTATGTAAAGTTATGAGATTTTTTGGGTTGGTACATGTAAAGTTAAATTTTGTACAAAGGGTATAAAATTAGAATATGATAATGACTAAACACAAAAATTACGGGAAGAATTTATTAACAAAAACTCATTACCTGATGAGCCAGTGTAGTGATGGTTGTGTAATGCCAAGACACAAAAGGCAGCCAGAGTCTAACAGAGAGGGGCAAAGGGCGATGACAAATAGGATTTCGAAGAATTTTTTGGACAAAGGAGGGCGATGGCAAATAGGGTTTCAAAGGATTTCTTAGAAGTTGTCCAACTTTTTTTATTTTGCAAATTAATTGTTGGGATGTGAATAGTCACAACTAAAGCTTTAAAAGAAAGAGAAAATGGATACCTAACTGAATCTATTATGGCAAAGAGGTATTTCAATGGTAACTGATTTCTGTAATTAAATACATGTAATTAAAGAAATTTGGGGAGAGAGAGACTCAGAGGGGGATGGTGAAGGGGGCCATGACGGTGAGATCTTGGTAGATAGAGAGACTGGGGGGGGAGGGTGAAGTGAGGAGAGTGAGCATGAGGGTTTGTTGTTGATCGATCTGTGAATTTGCAAGAGATAGATAGCGACTTTGAGAAAGGAAATAGGGAGAGAGAAGAGGGAGAGAAGGTAATTGCTAAGAAGTAAGGCCGTCTGTAAATGAGCAGGAGAGATATACGACAAATAGGGAGAGATAGAGAAGAGGGAGACTGGTTAACGACCGATAAGCAATTAGAGTGGATGATGAATAGACATTAACTCAGATGGATAAAGATAACATAGATTCAATGTTAGAGGATAAAGTTGAAAAACAAATATTTTTCACAAATGCTGCATTTTTAAAGTAGTATAGATAAGGGGTTTTTTTGTTTTTCAAAAAATATCAACTTAATTATTTCTTTTAATCAATCATGTATACTTGTGGTCTACTAGGTTTTTCATCACAAATGACGTGTCAAGATGTAACTGGTTAGAATTTTTTTTTCTAACTAGTTAGAATTGGAGTATCAAGATTTATCTACGGATGTTTCTGTGAATTTCTTTCATTTAAGTGGGTGTTTGTGATATTTGTACTCGTGAAGTAACGTATTAGGAGTGGCCAATTAAGTGGGGTAGGAGATGATGGAAAATAATAGCTAACATGAGTTAAAATTTTCTTTTGTCTAAAACTTATCGTAATTTAATGTATTTAAAAGGGTTATATATTTAGAAATAACAATTAAACAAGTTATTTCATAATACATATTGATGATGCACAAAATAGTTTTGCACACCACCTGTCAAGTGTGAATAATAAATGCAAGAGTAAAGGAAGGAGATGGAGAGACACAAACAATTTATAGTGGTTCGGTCAACTCGACTTACGTCCACTCTTGAATGGCTNACCCCCCCCCCCCCCATTTCCCTATCCTCATTCTGTCACGTTTCCTTCCACTCTCTATCCCATGTCAATCTCACTCCAAAAAAATCCTAAGTTTATGTTATCTCCACCTTCAAATTCAAGACACACACGTGCACGTGTGTTTATATGCATTAACAATCTAGATGCCTGTGATTGAGGGNACAAAATAGTTTTGCACACCACCTGTCAAGTGTGAATAATAAATGCAAGAGTAAAGGAAGGAGATGGAGAGACACAAACAATTTATAGTGGTTCGGTCAACTCGACTTACGTCCACTCTTGAATGGCTCTAATTGTCGGGTACTTTATTAACTCAAGGGAGTGAAGAGTAGAAAGTACAAGCTTTGAGGGAGAGGAGAGAGTTGTGCTCAGGTTAATTTTGATTTACCCCTCAAGTGTTGGTGGGGCTTATAATTTATAGTCGCTCTTCTAACAAATTTGAGCAAGATATTAGTAAGTAGTTGACTAGTTTGTTGGATCTGGCGAGCTCTTCTCAACGTGCTAGGCAGTTGCGGTGCTCTCCATGAGATTCGGTCAAAGGATGAGGTGGACTGTTGACCATTTTCAGGGCAACGAGGATAAGACTTTGGATGACCTTAGTTGCTCCCTTAGCTCCTTGAGTTGCTGAGCTTGACTGGGCTGACCACACTGATGAGCTTGACCGGGTTGGCCACACTGGGCTGAATTTGCTAGATCTCTTGGAGTCGGACTATAAACTTGAACTGAGCTTATAACATGAGTTAGACCTTTGGGCTTGGCCTATCATTTGTCCCCCAATGCCTTGTGTCCAATGGAACTTGAAAATGAGGGCATTTAATTAAGTTTGAATTTTCGGTTGATCGACATAATCGAAAAAACTTCGGGAGGACAAAACATCTGCTTCCAAGTTTTTTTTGGACTTTTTACAGAATCCATCCCAGCCAAAGGCTGTGTGTCCTATAGGACTCACCAAGAGCTTCGATTTGATATAATTATAAGCCTCGTTTGGAGTAACGGAGCAGAAATTACAGTCAAAACTTCAAACAGAGAGTTAGGTGAGCAGTTTGGGCGAGTAGGCAGCTTCGGGGCGAGCTGGGTACTGTCCTGGGCGAGTTGGGCAGAATTTTTTTTTTTAAACTTCGGGAGTCCAAAACATATGTTTGTAGGGCTCGTCGAGAGTTTTGATTTGATATATAATAAGCCCCTGTTTGAAGTTACAGAGTAAAATTTACGGTCAAGACTTCGAACAGGCAGCTAGGCACGTGTTTTGGGAGAGCAAACACTATTTTGGGCGAGCCTGGGGGTGCAGCTTGGGCGCCGACAAGGGTTGCCTAGGCGCGAGCTTGGGCATCAGGAGCTGGAGGTGCAGCCTGGGATGTCTGGCATCAGGAGATGGAGATGCAGCCTGAGATGTCTAGGCATTAGAAGCTGGGGGGGCAGCCTGGGATGCCTGGGCATCAGGAGCTGGTGGTGCCACTTTAGGCGCTGATTTGGGCGCCTTTGGAGCTGTTTTGTGCAACTTTGGAGGGCCAAGCAGCGTTGGGCTGCCCCGTTTGGGCGAGCAAAGGTGGTCAAACACCTCTCCAAGTGTTAGGCTACCTCGTTTGGGCGAGCATAGAGCGTCAGACACCCCTCCGAGTGCTAGGCTGCCTCGTTTGGGTGAGCACATAGGATCAGACACCTCTCCAAGTGCTAGGCTGCCTCGTTTGGGCGAGCATAGAGTGTCAGACATCCCTCCAAGTGCTGGGCTGCCTCGTTTGGGTGAGCACATAGGATCAAACACCTCTCCAAGTGTTGGGTTGTCTCGTTTAGGGAGCACATAGGATTAGACATCTCTCTAGGTGCAGGGCTGCCTCGTTTGGGAGAACAAAGAGCGTCAGACACCCCTCCAGGTGTTGGGCTGCCTTGTTTGGGCGAGCACATAGGATCACGCACCTCTCCAAGTGTTAGGCTGCCTCGTTTGGGGAGCACATAGGATCAGGCGTTCCTCCAGGTGCTGGGCTACCTCGTTTGGGCGAGCAAAGAGCGTCAGGCACCCCTCTAGGTGCTGGGCTGCCTCGTTTGGGCGAGCACATAAGATCAGGCGCCTTTGGAGCCTAGTTGTGATGACAAAAATAATGTTATTCCAAACATTAAAATATCTCACATAATTACCTATAGGGAGAGGTAGGTTGCTTGCGCGAGAGCAAAGACAGAGTTGAAAAACTGCTCGTGAGAGAACTACGCCTTTTGAGACCTAACTTTTGGCGACCCATGAGAGGGTCTTTAAGCTTGAGGTATAGACTGTCTGTTTGAGAACAACGTAGAGGCCAAGCTTTTAGCGACCCGTGAAAGAGCCACTCAGCTGGAGATATAGGGTGCTTGTTTAAGAACAATGTAGAGGCCAAGCTTTTTGGCGACCCCTGAGAGAGTCGCTAAGCTGGATACTGAGACTGTCTGTCTAGGAACAGTGCAGAAGCCAATCTTTTGGTGACCCGCAAGAGAGTCGCCAAGCTTGATATTTGAGGCTGCTTGTTTGAGAACAACGCAGAGGCCCAGCTTTTGGCGACTCGTAAGAGAGTCACTATACTGGATATTGAGGCTGCCTGTTTGAGAATAGTGCAGAGGCAGACCAAGTTTTTGGCGACCCGTGAAAGAGTTGCTAAGCTGGATATTGAGACTAGCTGTTCGAGAACAGTGTAGAGGTAGGTCAAGCTTTTGGAGATCCGCGAGATGATTCACCTCGCTTGGACCTGTTGATTTTCTCAGCATTCATATATTTTTGAGCTTTTACCAATAGTTCTGGCATGCTCTTTGGTGGTCACTTCATTACTGAAAAAAGGAATCTGGATGTGTGGAAGGCTCCCAGAAAGGTGGTCATGATGACTTTGTCATTGGGCTCCTCGATTTGAAGGACCTCCTCGTTAAAACGAGTGAGGTAACTTCTCAAACTCTCGTCTCGATCCTGTTTTATGTTGAGTAGATGGGTGACATGCTTTTGTTGGCGGCATCCACCAATGAACTGTGCCACAAATGATTTACTCAATTCGGCGAAGGAGCCTATGGAGGCCAAGGTGAGTTTGGTAAACTATTGTTGCCCTGATCCTTTCAAGGTAGTTGGGAATGTCATACACATAATTTCGTCGGGGACGTTTTGCAGTTGCATTAAGGACTTGTAGGTTTTCGAGATGATCAAGTGGATCCTTCGTTCTGTCAAAAATTTCCATGGATGACATTTTGAACTTTTGAGGGAGGGGGTAGTTCACCAAGTCAGGTTTGAAAGGCGTGTCTGTGGGGTGCCCAAGGGGACTCCAAAGGGGGCGCCCAGACTTGCATGGGCGCCCAAATAGGGAGCAACAAGTTGTGGAATTCCTGGATATCCAGGGCGTGCAACTCCTTGATGTCCAAGGCGTGGAGCTCTTCGATGTCCAGGGCACGGAGCTCCTTGATGTCCAAGGCGTGCAGCTCCTTGATGTCCAGGGCATGAAGTTCCTTAATGTCCAGGGCATGGAGCTCCTTGAGGTCCAAGGCGTGGAGCTCCTTGGGGTCCTCCACGCTGTGCTCCTCCTTGTTCAGCGAGCATAAGTTGCAGTGTCTACTGGTTTTAGGCTACTAGCTGTCGCATGGTCTCCAACATTTGTTGTGGATTTGGAGCTGGAACATTTGGGACAGAGTTGGTAGGTGGAGGAGTAACCTCCTCCTCTCGTGGAGGATTGTCTTCAGGTTGGTTCATGGATCTGGTAGTGATCGCCATTGGTTCAACAAATAGAATATTTGAGAGTGAGAATTTTGTAGTTTCCCACAGACGGCGTCAAACTGATGATGCACAAAATAGTTTTGCACACCACCTGTCAAGTGTGAATAATAAATGCAAGAGTAAAGTAAGGAAATTGAGAAACACAAGTAATTTATACTGGTTCGGTCCACTCTTGAATGACTCTAGTTGCCGGGTACTTTATTAACTCAAGGGAGTGAAGAGCAGAGAGTACAAGCTTTGAGAGAGAGGAGATAGTCGTGCTCAAGTTAAGTGTGATTTGCCCCCCAAGTGTTTGTGGGGCTTATAATTTATAGTCGCCCTCCTAACAGATTTGGACAAGATATTAGTAAGTAGTTGACTAGTTTGTTGGATCTGGCGAGCTCTTCTCAACATGCTAAGCAGTTGCGATGCTCTCCATGAAATTCGGTCAAAGAATGAGGTGGGGTGACCATCTCCAGAGTAGCGAGGATAAGGCTTTGGATAACCTTAGTTGCTCCCTTAGCTCCTTGAGCTGCTGAGCTTGATCGGGCTGATCACACTGATGAGCTTGACCGGATAGAGCTGATGAACTTGACCGGGTTGACCACACTAGGCTGAATTCGCTGAATCTCTTAAAGTCGAATTATAAACTTGAACCGGACTTATAACATGAGTTGAGTCTTACCCCATCAGATATATATAGTTTGAACAAGTAAATATAATTTCTTACCACTTTATGGATTTCAAAATCATTAAGCGAAAAAGATAGGCGGTCCCCTAATGGCTCTGCAGCCCGTCATTAATTTCACTTGTCTTATTCTTGTTTATATTTGTTTCTTCCAAAAGAAAGCAAAAAGGAATAATTAAATAACAGTATTGATTAGAAACCTTTTTGGGCAAATTATATATTTTAAAATGATAAAAAAAACAATATAGATACAAAAAAAAATTCCCCATGTAATTTTCAAATTTGTAAATTCAGATTTCCCTATACGTTTCTTAAAAACATTTCATCGTACACAAACTGATCCATATAAAAAACATATTATTTTATTTTCTTTTGTTTCATATCGACTTTTAATCAGTTTTGCTTTCCATCGTTGTTTTGGATTTTTCACAAAATTGACCCTCTTTAGATGTACCATTCTACATTTATCCTGTATGAATTTGAATTTTAATAAAAATAGTAAAACAGTATTGATTACAGACCTTTTTGGGCAAATTATTTATTTTGAAATGGTTAAAAAAATATAGATAAGAAAAAATAATCCCCCTTGTTACTTTCAAGTTTTCAGATCATAAATTCAGATTTCCCTATACCTTCATCCTACACAAACTAATCCAAAAACATTATAGAAAAAACATATTCTTTTATTTTTTTTCTTTCTTTCATGTCGACCGTTAACCACTTCCACTTTCGATCGTTATTTTGGATTTTTTTTCAAAAATAGACCCTATTCAAATGGGCCATGCTACATACACCCCTTACGACTTCGAATATCAATAATTTAGCAGTTGATGAGGACTGTTGATAGTTCAGTACTTTGGGAGTACACTCCAGATGGATAGGCAAAAGCAGCAAAAGCTAGTACTAGCATTGCAACCAAGCAATTACAAAAACAGAAGATTTCATTTCTTTCAATTTGCTGTCTTTTTCATAACTAAAGCCATCCTGCAACTCAAGATGAGAAGATCAAATTCTTAATCCTGAGTCAAAAAAAAGGCGACTTGCAAAGCACTTACAAAGCATGAAAAGAAAAAGAAAAAAACAATTTTCCCAGACACAAACCAGCTATATTTCTATAACATTGAATACATGCTTCAATTATAACATCCCCCGCCTCATCACAGCCGCGGATGAATTGAATTCCATGGTGTATTTCAGATAGTATAATAACTTTAATGTCGCGTCACCAGACACTGGTAACATGTTCCAGATTGTCAGCATTTAGTCTCTTCTCCATCCAGTCGATAATATCCTGTGCAATTTCTTCACGCTCAGGCTCGAAGAGAAGATCATGCAGGAAGCCATCATACAGCTTTATGTCTTTGAACTTGGAGGCTGCCTCATTGAACAAATCCTGGGAGGCCAATGGATCAGTCACTTTGTCAGCAGTTCCATGAAGGACAAAGAATGGGACCGTCACAGACTTGAAGTTACGCATCAAGTAAGTAGAGATGCGCAAAATCTCATGCCCTGTTCGGACCCTTATGGGTCCAGTATAGACCAAGGGATCAGAGTATTTAGCTTCAAGTGCCGCGGGATCTCNAATAATTAGTAAATTAATAAATGAGTAGAATATAGATAAAATATTTTTTTGATAAAAACCCATTAAAACCTGATATAACCCACCTCATCCGACATTATCGAAAATCCTACATTCAATCATGTGTGTTCGCCTAATATTGCCCCTCCAGTTTTTTGGCATTTTGCCTACTAATTTTTAAAAGCAAATAAATGTCCTGACAAAATAAATAAAATAAATGGGTTCGTATCAGTTTTATTGTTTATAGGGTTTATCTTGATTAAGTCTCTCATCACACTGATTATTGTTGTGCAATTTCAGTGATAAACTGTCGAATTTGTTTTGATTAGTTGATCTTTTGTTTTTTCAAAAGCCAGAGGCTTTCGTGACAAAGCAGATTAAAGAGAATGAGTTCTGCAAATGGGTCTGGAGATTTGTCATCAGAGATGGAGGTGGATGCTTTTAGACGCCTTTTCCCTCTACGCTTTCATGAACGCCATCTGCTTGAATCAGTACGACCTGATGGAATGGAAGGCTACTGGGAAAAGCTAGAGGTACAACAGTGGCCCTTGGTTAGTTATTAATCTTTGTATGTTTTCTGAAAACTTGTAATTTTATCCTCTGATTTGGGAAATGCCTAAATTCGTATTCCTATTCTAATTAACTCCTTTAATACAGGAGCTGTTGCATCTGCTGATGGATCAGCACTAGCAAAAGATTGGTTGCACCGTAAGTGTTTTGCACATCAAACTTCTCTCTCTCTGATGACGTGTGGGATGAGGTTTTGTTGCGTTGGGACGATTTATTTAAATCATATCATGTTATCTGTGGTGGGTAATGGCTCTTTGCAATTAAAACTAATTCAAAGTCTCACATCTTGTGTTCTTGCACAGACCATGCTGGCTGCTATTAAAATGGAGGTCATGACACCTACGGTGGACTCACAAGATGAGGGCTACATAGCTTTAGCATCATCACTGGCATATTTTCTTCTACTGTTCTTCCTTGATATTCAGCCGCAGATGGTGTAAATATGTAAATTTCTATTTCCAGCTGTTGATTTCCACATGCCTCCAATTTGTTCCCCAATTGTTAGGCCTGGCAGGCCAGCCGAGGTAGCACCAGTTGTGTCAAAGCAGTTGTCTGACATGATCTTAGGGCATGTCGTTGCGCTATTCGGTTAAATTGTACTACTGTTTGCTAAGTAGTTTTTTTCCACTAGTTAGTTTGGTATTGCTTTAGTCTTTAGCATTAATCATATGCCTTCAAAATCCATTTGTATCCTGTATATCTATGCCGGAGGTGGTTTATTTTTTGTTTATTGTGCCTATTGTTACGTTTTCATATCACTAACTTAGTCGTGCAATATCTTTAAGGAAAAACTAAAAGAAAAGATAAACATAGTCCTGCAATGTACCAATACCTGTAAAATACCGAAGCTTAATATTCTAGTTCATTTTTTTCATCGAGTATAAAGGCAATTTTCGTTGGACATAATTAGTACCAAACTTTCCATTCAATATAAACTGCTCATCAGTTATTGGAGGTGTTATCATATTTCTCAACGTTATTATTACAGTGGTGTGGATTGGTTTTTTGTTTTTTTTTTGTTGAGACTATTGTAGTGATTTGCCAGTAATAATCGTGTCATACTTCACATTTTTTAGCTCCCTTTGTCTTTGGGGTTTCTTTATTTTTTTCCTGGGCTTGGGGATTGGGGGCTGGCTTTGAAGAATTTTTTTATTCTCTTTGCTGTTGCATTTCCTTGTATTCACAAACTAGCTCTGTGATGTTTTTTGACAATTTTAATACAACACTATGCATGCCTTCCTGGCTCTACAAAGTATTTCTTCCCTAATATGCTTACCCTTGTATTTTCTGGGTCTGGTTTATGGTTGTCTTTAAATGACTGATTATTCGGTTGTAGTTCTGGCATGATCAATATGAAGGAATTATCACTGGTCAGTGGGAAAGCTACTTGGATGGCTTAACTGGTAATGTATTCCAACTTCAGATAAATTCGGGAAGCATGTCTTTGAAAAATGATGTTGGATCTGAGCCTTTTGAATATGAATTGCGTGATCCATACATATATGGCTTTCAATCTTTTGGTTACTAGTCATAGAGTGTTCTTAGCATGAGCCTTTGGTAAACTATAATTAACACTACTAATTGTTCTCTATTGATAACAAAGATCCATATCTCCTTCTCTTGCAGGACATATATTGTTTGGATGCTGATGGTGCTCTTTTGGACACGGCATTACTTTCAGCAGTTGCTGCCTTCTCCAATTGTAAGTTCGACAAGGCTCTACTATTTGCAAACTTACTATAGGCTTTATCACAACTTGGGAGTCATTTTAGGAAATAAATTTTATTATAACTCATGTTTTCTTTTCTTATATGCATATTTTTTCTCATGTGAGTTGTGAAGCTTGTATCATCGTAACTAACAAATGCTAGAGCAACCACTATAAATTTTCCAGTAATGAATGAATGACTTCAAAAATATCTTTCGTTTAGGAAGTATTTTGTTATTCTTATAAAAATGTTTCTATTGCCTAAATTTTCTTAGTGGATTTGTCTAAAATCATAGAATTGACTAATGCTTGCCAATGTAGACATCTCTTGGACCCAGAGTTCATGGGTCCCACATGGCCCGAAAATTCATGGGTTGTGTCTACAATAATCGAACTCGAACTGAGCTTCTTTACAGTTCAAAGCCTTGTCTAGTATGTTACTCTCAACACATCAGTAAAATTTTTGGTTTTGCAGTACAAATTCCTGTAGTTGCTCTGAATGATGATGGAAGAATAGTAGTTATGTCCGAGGAAAACGAGGGAGGAAAATTAGAAAAGAAGCCGGTTAACAAAGAGAAGAGGAAGCTCAAGTTGAGCAGCATTCCGTTCACCTTAACATGCATACTTCACAAGAATTATGTCCTGGCCCACCCTACAGCAGAAGAGGAGTCAATCATGGAAACTCTTATTACTGTGGTAATTAATTTATCTGGTTAGCTTGTGTCTCTTTACAAGCCTGGTGGACCAGTTCTTGCCTACACATCAGCTATACAGGTTAGTTTGCTCCAAGTTCATATGATGATGGGCAGGGGCGGAGCCACCATTGGACTTGGACCAGGGTGGGCACGTGCCCCCCCTAATTTTTTTTTTTTTTTTGACATTAGATATAAATTTTTGAAAATAAAATTTAGATATATTTAATTGTGCTTACCTTCAATTTTTTTTTTACATTATATATATATTTTTTTAAATAAAATTTAGACATATTTAATTGTGTCCACCTTAGTATTGTGTTATTGTGATATCGATTAAGATAGACGGCTACTTAAGTAATAATTAATTTTTAAATAATGATATTGAAACTAATACATTGTGATATTAAATTTAATAGCGAGTCCTTACATTTAATAACATTTACTATCCATCCAATGGTCACAAACTATTGGGTTCCTACTAATTAAATTTTAAATTTTTTTTTGTCAAGATATAAAATTAAATTTTGAATTAGATGCAATTACTATTATTCTTAAATTTTTAGATACAGACATGTCCGAATAATTTTTAGATATATCGTGGTCATTTTTATAAATTATAGAATTATTTTTTTATTTTATAGAAATGAGCGTCATTATGTAATAAATTATAAGGTAATAAATGAAAGACTGTTATTACCATTTTGTATATAGAAAAAAAATATTTATTGATATCATTGATTTGTAATTTTTTTAAATGATAAACAATAATCAGATTCAATTGTAAAATGATAATAATTAGTTTCATACGAAGTTTTAATTAATTTACTGTTATTTTTTATTTGTTAATAACATGCAAATTGTTTTTTAACCTTTTATGTTTAATGAATTTTTACGCATCATTATAGTAAATATGAATTTTTGAACTTCGATGGTCAATTGAAAAAACAAATGAAAAATGTTATTTAGATCTAATTTGATGACATAATTCAATACACCCCTTTAATTGGAAGTAGACTTCATCTAACATTGAAATTTACAACTACAATAACAATTACATTGAATTAAGTCTATAAAATTGATAAAAAAAAATTAAAATTTATTATGTGCCCATCCTAAAGTATTTTTTTGGCTCCGTCCCTGATGATAGGTGTTGAGGTTCTCAAATGACGTAACTAAGAAGACATGTAAAATGTACTAAATATGGTTTTGCACATTTAAGCTGTAAAATAGAAAGACATATAATAAAAACTGAGGGCCTTAAAATGGTTTTGTGCGACTAAGATGCATTTAGAGGTCGTTTGGTAACGTTTTTGTTTTCGCGTTTTGAAAAAAATTAAAAATAGAGATAATTTTTGTCTTTATTTTGTGATAAACACTAAAACAGAAAATATGTTTGGGAGTCATTTTGTCTAAATTATGAGAATAAAAACAAAAAATATGTTTGGTAACTATTTTAAATTTTATTTGAAATATGTTTGGTATCTATTTGACAATTAAATCTCAAATCAACACAACATATGCACGGATCTGTGTATATATGCACAGATAAAAAAAGAAAAGCATATAAATCTGCAAGATTGAATATCGAAAATCCTTTCGAGAACCGATAGGCATGACACTAATCTTCCCATTTTCAGAAATCGAACAGAAGACCTCTGGTATCTGCAAGTCCATTCAGTGTATCCAGGAACTGAACAAGAACCCGTAGTTCCTTTCAGATTGCAATCCCTAAGGACAAATCCATGGGATCTGAGGAGCAGTGTAAACTTTGTTGGTGAGGATTGGACAAAGAGAGTTGTTAATTGTAGTTGATGGAGGAATAAATTATAATAAGTCAATCTCTTGCAAGCCATAATCTGTGCATATATACACGGATCAATCTCTTGCAAGTCATAATTTGTGCATATATATGCATAGCTTCTGGGTTTCACAGAGAAGAGGGAGAGAGAGAGAGACAACGATGGGGAGGAGAGCGACAACGATGGTGAGGAGAGAGGCAGTGATGGGTTTCTTTTGGTTGTCTGATACAGAGAAAGGAGAGAAAAGGGAGAGAGGAGGGAGACGGAGAGAGGGGTGAAATGAGTTTTTATTTTTCAACAAAAAAATTCTTGTTTTGCTATTAAGAGGAGTTGAAGTGCAGATCTCATTAATTCCTAAACTTTTTTGCGCGTTGTCTTTGTTTTTGGTGTTTCTTGGAATATCTTTTTTTTGTTCTCATTTTTTTGTCTTTGTTCCCATTTTTTCCAAGACAATTAATATAAAACAAAAACAAAAACAGTACCCAAACATATTTTTTGTTTCATTTTTGACAAAAATTGAAAACAAAAACAAAAAACATAAGGCAAAGACACTTACCAAACAACCTCTTAGTTTTCCTTTGGTGAAATCGAAAACCTTGGCAGCGATATTGTTTCATTTGGCCGATATATTGCAATGCTAAGTTGTAAAATAGATCGACAGATAACCGAAACTGAGGGTCTTTTGACTAAGTTAACAACCACCGGTCCGTCAAATATACAAAAGTTGTTTTGTGTTTTTTTTTCTTATCCATCAAACTTTTTTTTTTAGCATCAACTCCCATAGAAACTGAGGGTCTTTTGATTAAGTTAACAACCACCATTCCGTTAAATATACAAATACTGTTTTGTGTCTTTTTTCTTGTCCAGGCATCAACCCCCAGTATGGTGTATGTGATGTCAAAGTATACAAATGATACTGTTTGGTAAATAACAGCTGCTAATGAGAAGGCTTGCTGGGTGCAGGATTGTGTCGCTTTGACAAGACAGAGAGTGAAAGAACTTGAGATCATCTTGGATGAAGTCATCTCTACCATGGAAGTGGACTAAATTGTAGAAGACTGACATCAACGGCAACAACTGGCTGGTAGCTCGTCTATTTTTCCAAATCATTCCAGCTGATTGTCTTATGTTTTTGAGGTGATATCAGAAATTTTGAGAAAATGTTACGAGGCAGAGTTGCTAATGCATTTTTGTCGCACTTGTGGAAATTTTTCTTATTCATCTTGAGTAACGAATAGGGTAGCTATTTTGCTGCTGAGTGTATAAAAGTGGGGGTCATTATTTCTTTGGTCATATTAATTTTTTATGTTTACTAGGTCGAAAGGGTATAGATGAGTTTGACTATGGTTGCTTTTACCGTCATAAAATCGTGCATTTGTAGTGACAACTTAGGATTATGTCCTTCTCTTCTTACGCATCCTACATGTGACAGCAGGATAGCCAGATACATTCATGAGAAGTATGATTGGCATTTGAATGAGTGATGGTCCTTGAATGTATATGATTGGCAGTTGAGCGCGTGATGGTCCTTGAATGTATATTTTGGCTATCGTCGTTGATGCGAGTCATTAACATNGCATTTGAATGAGTGATGGTCCTTGAATGTATATGATTGGCAGTTGAGCGCGTGATGGTCCTTGAATGTATATTTTGGCTATCGTCGTTGATGCGAGTCATTAACATCACAGTGAATAGAATACAAATTATCAAATAAAAACTGTTTTCAACTTTTACAATCAATTCATGAACCAAAAAAAAAACACAAGGCAATGATATAACACAGAGAAACTTGCAAAAGTTTGAAAAATTAACAATTATGAACAATGTTTCTANATCGACGACGTCTGTGGTTTCTCTTCAGCCATCGACTGTGGGTGGCGATCGTTATAGACTGTCTTTGGTTTCTCTTCAGCCATCGACGACGAGTGGCGATCGCTATGGGTGGTGATCGACTGTGGTGGTGATCGGCTGTGGGTGGCGATCGGCTGTGGGTAGTGATCGACTGTGGGTGATGATCGACTGTGGGTGGTGAACATTGTAGGTGGTGATCGCTGTGGGTGGTCTTCGACTGTGTGGGTGGTCTTCGACTGTGGGTGGTCTTCGACTCTGGGTGGTGATCGATTGTGGGTGGTCTCCAACTGTGGGTGATTGCCGGTCTTCGTCTGTGGGNAAAAGAAACAAATACAGAGTTTGGTGTTGACATATGTGGTACATGTTTTTCTCCTCCCTAGCAAGTTGTTTTGTGTCGAAAAACTGTTTTTACCTTCACACTAACTCCATTAGCAGTGGATCACCCGCTGCCATTATTCTAATCAGCTTTATGAACTCCTGCTCACTGGCCACATTCCAAGGGTGAATTGCAGGCACTTCGGCAGAATAAAATGTTGAAGAATTAGTAGGCGGTTTTTGCTCATAAATCATTGCATTGAACACCGAGTCAAAATTCTGAGGCGAGTCCATTGCCATGAAGAACAGTGGTATTGCAACCTTGTGATGGATATTAAGATCGCCCACTAGATTTACAAGATCACTAAAGTCTGCTACAAATTTCCGAGGAATGTAGAATACCTCAGAATTACATATTGTAAGGCTCTGGTCATTTTTCATGGATTCTTTGTAATTGACTTGCAAGTGAACTGGCATTGTACTAACAACTTTCTCTACCAATTCTGCTTGCTGTTTAAACCAGTCTGAGTTTCCATCAATTGGGACAGCAGTCCAAGACTTGGAGACCTACAAGCATAGAGTTTTTCAGAGAGAGAGAGAGAGAGAGAGAAGATTGTTGGTGGTTGATGGTAACATATCGGCTTGTTATTCTTGGTCATTCATTCAGACAATAGCATTAATATATTGTTTTAATCATCCATATATAGGTTTCTTCAAACTAAATTAACCTTTTACCATTCAGCAGTAATGGCCCCCCATGCATTACCAAGATTAACATTCTTCAAGCCCTCAAATTTTCTTTTGCAAACAACAGACATAAATGGGTGATAGAGAAGACGAGTTTTGCTGTTCGTTTACCTTGTCCGTGATCCAGAGCTTAAGCTTGTCTGCTTGCAGCAAGTTCCAGTAATTAAGAATAGTATTGTCCTGGAGGAATAAGAACCCTTCTGCACTGCTGTATCTGGCAAATAGTTCCGGCAGATGCCTGCAAATGAAAATTNTTAAGAAGGAAAATGGTGTAAAAGTGATGGATATTATACTAGTTGACCAAAATTTTTGGGGATCAATCANTAGCATTAATATATTGTTTTAATCATCCATATATAGGTTTCTTCAAACTAAATTAACCTTTTACCATTCAGCAGTAATGGCCCCCCATGCATTACCAAGATTAACATTCTTCAAGCCCTCAAATTTTCTTTTGCAAACAACAGACATAAATGGGTGATAGAGAAGACGAGTTTTGCTGTTCGTTTACCTTGTCCGTGATCCAGAGCTTAAGCTTGTCTGCTTGCAGCAAGTTCCAGTAATTAAGAATAGTATTGTCCTGGAGGAATAAGAACCCTTCTGCACTGCTGTATCTGACAAATAGTTCCGGCAGATGCCTGCAAATGAAATTTGGCAATGTTACAAGGGGAGAAAACGAAAAAAAAAAATGCAAAACTTTATGAATCAATAGAACAAATTGCCAATACCCCAAATCNGCAAATAGTTCCGGCAGATGCCTGCAAATGAAAATTGGCAATGTTACAAGGGGAGAAAACGAAAAAAAAAAATGCAAAACTTTATGAATCAATAGAACAAATTGCCAGTACCCCAAATCAAATTAAAAACATTGAACAAAAAGCTCCCCTTCAGTGATAAGCACCTAAGGATGCATTTGTCAATGAAAAAGCCAGATCACATCCGGCACCACAAGAAAAAAGCCACATCTTGGAAGCAGTTTTGGAAATCTCACACTATCACATCCCCATATAACAAGGATCTTGAGCGTCAGTTCAGTTGATCCTAAATCCCAGTCATCTTTAACCCAAGGTAGTTAAAAATTGAATGTTGGGACCTGGCCAAGTTTCATGCGTTATTATGACAATAAATCTAACGTAACATAAATTGAGGTTTCGAACTCAAAGTTTATTCAGGTAACCCAAAAGTTGGGGCAGGGATTTAGAGTAGTGGGATATGAAAGGTTGAAAGGTGTGGTGTGCAATATCCCACCTCTACCACACATCAAAAAAATGAGAAACAAGTTCATTTAACGTTTTTTGAAAAAGAAGACCAAAATTAGATAAAGATACTCGGAAACTTTATCCAAAAACATAAATAATACAAATTGAGCCAATTTCAAAATATGCAAACAAGTGGAAATATTTGAAATCAAAGTAACCTGTGCCATGACAAAGTCTTCTTTGTAATTGACATGCTTCATTGCCTAGAATATACACGTATTCATATCCTAGAACACAACTCATCCTCATATTGTGGCTCCCCTTAACCTCTACTTAGCTATGCAAATGAACAAAGAAACCAGAAACTAATTCAGCAAAACACAAGAAATGGGAGCTGAAAAAAGAATTGAAGTAACTCACTTGTATACATGGTCCAACTGCCCTTCCTCAACAGCAAGATCTACATTCTTCTGCTCTGACAAAATAATCACAGTTTTAAATATCCTGCCATAAAGCAATCTCCATTCCAAAGCTGTATGTTCAACAGGTCCACTGCAGAACATTATAAGCACAACATTCCCAAAATTCTTCCTCCACCGAATCAAATTTCCAATTTCGTAATTCACCGTTCCTATTTCCTCGACCCCAAGATGAACAGATGGTAGCTTTCGAGGAATAAACTCCTTCCGATCCCCATGTCCAATTTGTGCCCGTGGCCGATCCAATTCAAATGACATTAGCCTTGGCTGCTGGTACCCAACAGCGAGCAAGTCCTGAAGCCAAGCAGCTGTAAACTTCACATCTTTCTCAGTCCAAAATCCTTCCTCAGCCATCACATAGCTTAACTCCAAGATTTTTTCAAACAATCTATGCTTACCCGATCTCCATGCAATCAAGAACTTAATCAGACGACCTACATTCACATGAAGATCTTTCTCCTCAGAAAATGGATACGCTTCAATTTTATCATACCTATGAACCGTAGGAGGATAAACAACAACATAGCCGCCAATTTCCCACAAAAGCCTTTGTGCCCAATAACCCCTCAAAACGTCAGAAGCCATTGTACTAATCGAAACAGGAAGCATCAAACCCCAAAATGCAGAAGACTGATAAATGGTATTGAAAGAATTAAGTGGCACCATTATACCCTGTGGCATCGCCACTTTCTGGGCACGCTCATCAAACCTAATATCAAATGCTTCCAACCCTGATTTCCTTGTAAAATAAAAAACCGAATCCACATCTGGTAAGCCATTTGAAATCCCCTGCTGAATAAACTGTTTTCCACCAAACACCTCAGTATAAAACTCCTCATGCCCTATTTCACCTACATTTTCCAATGGCAACCCCCTGGGCCAAACTGAGCGTTGGCCAAAATGAATATACGGATTCACAACAGTCCTATTAGGATTTTCATGACTATATTGCAATATAACCTCTTGTCTGGCACTTTCACCAACCAACTCAACATCAAAATGCTTACCAATATCATTATCAATCACCTCACCACGATCATCAGCATCAAAGATTTTCTTAGCACCATGTTGTATAGCAAATAAATAGCCAACAGTTTTTCTAACATATGAATCATAAGGCAAGTAATCAACAACTCTAAAACCCAAATTAGCTTGCAATTCCAAAGAGAGAAAGATAGTACCTTTAAGACTCCAATCTTTAGGAGTCTTGGAATTCCCAACTGCCAAGACTTGCCACCCTCTGATCTTTGCCAAATTCCGAAGGGAATCGGAGGGGTAATCCGAAACAGAGACGATGATCCACTTCTCGGATCGGAAATTCGAGAAGGGTGTGGATTTATCTGAAATGGGTGGAATTGAATTCCAATTGATTTGGGGGAATTGGAGGCTCTGGAGGTGCTTGGACTGCTGGGATTGGAGGCAGAGGAGCGTGGCGGTGTCGCCGGAATTCCGGAGGAAGAAGAGGGCGGCGATGGTGGCTATTAGAAAGAGGATTGTGAGAATTTTGTAGAGGTTTTCGGATACCCATGTGGAGAAATCAAGGTTTTTGGACTCGGAGAAACGATTGGGGTGAAGGATTGGGGGGTTTCTCTTCTGGGTTTCGGCGGATTTGGGGGATATACGATCTTGGACCAACATTGAATCCCACCCCGAAAAACCCACACACACACTGTACTTCTCTTCGATTTCGAGTCTCTTTGTCAGTCTAAAGCATTGACTTTGTTTTACATGCTCAGTCTAGAGTTCCCTCTCTATCTTTCTCTCTAAAACGCAGACAGCCTGTGGGTGTTCGAGCTCAGCTGGTTGTGGTTGCCGACATGTATGGTTATGTTGGAAATGTGATTTCTTATGCTTGAATGCAACATTGTAACTGCTAGTAGTTTGGTGAAGTGGGTGATTTGTCTTGTAGTTTTTTAAGTATTAGTTTCTTTAATTTGTGATCCGGTACTCCCCTTTTTTAATTTGTGACCTTTTATTTTTATTTTTTTAGCGGTACAGATGTCTAAGTTAACTTTTGTCTTAATTAATTTAAAAAAAATAGCAAGCTCAAAAAAAAAAAAAAGAATAAAGACAAGAATATAAAAAAAAATTCTTTATAAAATATAAAACAAAATAGTTTAGGGTTCTAAGTTGAGAATTAATGGGAGACACACAACTAAAGCCAAAGTCAAAATAGTTTTCCAATGGGGCAAAATAATAATTAATGAATATTTTTTATTTTGTTGGAATCTAAAAAATTAGTTTCTCCGTAAAAAGTTTTTTTTTATTATAGAGTGTTCAAATTTTCATCGAATATTCTCTCAAACTCAATGATTGTCATCGTAGTTTGAGCTAATATATAATATATTCCTAGAAGAAACANATTTTTTTTTATTATAGGGTGTTCAAATTTTCATCGAATATTCTCTCAAACTCAATGATTGTCATCGTAGTTTGAGCTAATATATAATATATTCCCAGAAGAAACAAGGGTGGCTAACTTGGTGGGAAAGAATTAAACCTAAGACCTAACCAANGTTTTTTTTTATTATAGAGTGTTCAAATTTTCATCGAATATTCTCTCAAACTCAATGATTGTCATCGTAGTTTGAGCTAATATATAATATATTCCTAGAAGAAACAAGGGTGGCTAACTTGGTGGGAAAGAATTAAACCTAAGACCTAACCAAAAGAAAAATTCAACTACAAAATCACATGTAAGGATTATCGTGAAAAAATTATCAAGAATAAGGTTACAGAGAAAAAGACTCGTAAAATGCAAATAACACAAGGTTCAATTAACTTGGAAAAATAAATAAAAATATTTGTTGAATTAATTAAAGGATTGTTAATTTATTTATTTTTATTATTTGTATTGTTAATTTTCAGTTTATAAAAAACTATTGGTGTGAGATTGGTTACGAGTGTGAGATCAGTTATGAGAAATTGAAATCTTAGACTTAATCTCGACTTCAAATTTTTGATTCATATATTATACAAGTCAAACACGAACACGACATGCAATGCAAATAAATAGATCAGTGTGACATGATTAGTTGAACAAGATAAATTAATATTCACTAATGCTCGATACGAATTCGAGGTGACACAAGATAATTGCCAACCCTACGATATCCGTGTTGCAATACCCATCAGTCTTAGAAGTTAGAAATCCTCCTCTCATTTATTTGGGCAACCAAGAGTCTGGAANCAATTGCCAACCCTACGCGATATCCGTGTTGCAATACCCATCAGTCTTAGAAGTTAGAAATCCTCCTCTCATTTATTTGGGCAACCAAGAGTCTGGAAGCCTGGTGGATTTGGGTGAACCTGAGGGCGATGGGTGACTGACTGGTTGAATCAAATGGTAAAGGGTGGTGGTTGTGGACCAGAGCCTCCATGTCAACCATGAGATATATGATACCATTGCCAACATGAGAAGCAACCTTTGCAGAAGAGTAAAATCCACATTTGGTATCTTTGGTTTGGTCGAGCAGTGGTATACGTTGATTTCAAAATCATTTTTTTTTTTATATTCCAATAAATCACGAACCATACTAATGTTAGANGACCTTGTATAAAATCGTCTCTCTATTCAAGAGAGTAAATCTATGGGCGGTGGTCCCAAGGAATTATTTTTCATGAGATATTCGAACTCTAGACTTACCCTTCATAAGAAGTTTATCAAGTGATTGATAGATCTACTGCTAAACTAACGCTTTAGAATTTCAGGGTGTGATATTAAATCAACCCTGATTAGCATNGATATTCCAATAAATCACGAACCATACTAATGTTAGACCTTGTATTAAATCGTCTCTCTATTCAAGGGAGTAAATCTATGGGCGGTGGTCCTAAGGAATTATTTTTCATGAGATATTCGAACTCTTGACTTACACTTCATAAGAAATTTATCAACTGATTGATAGATCTACCGCTAAACTAACGCTTTAGAATTTCAGGGTGTGATATTAAATCAACCCTGATTAGCATTAGGTGCTATTTGAGAATGGTGGAAGGTGGACACAATTTCCATGATTAGTGTTGCTGGAGGTGAATCAAGGCTCAATATGATCTATGGCAACCATAGGCTAAGTCCAATCCAACTTAACCCAAGGCTCAACATATCTAGCCATTGCCATTCATAACTACAACAATATGAGCTACACATAGGTAGATAAATAGATATAGATAGGCAAAGAACCTATCATAACTCCAACAATTATATATATGAGATACACATAGNCCAACTTAACCCAAGGCTCAACATATCTAGCCTTTGCCATTCATAACTTCAACAATATGAGCTACACATAGGTAGATAAATAGATCTAGATAGGCAAAGAACCTATCATAACTCCAACAATTATATATATGAGATACACATAGGTAGATAAATAGATTTAGATAGGCAAAGTAAAATAGTACTACAATAAATTCTTAGTATTAAATTCAGAAATAAGTAAAATTTTAAATAATACTATAGTAGAGTCTAGAGATACATCCTACTTTGAAGACATATTCCCCCTCAAAACTAGAATTACAAACCCTAGTTAATGATAAACTATGACATTTGCTAGTGAGAGGCCATCTACTATTAGTAACAAAGAAATAGAACCTCAAGCATAACTTAGAAGAAGTAAAAGACAAAAGATTGAGAAAAACTTAGGAGATGGCATTTATGCTTTCTTAATCAAAGGAGACCCAACCACACACAAAGAGGCCATGCCTCCATAGATGTCCATTTTTGGAAAGAAGCCATAAACGATAAGTTCCAATCCATAATACAAAATAACACTTGGATTTTAACCGATCTACCATCTGGTAATAAACCAAAAGGTTGTAAGTGGATATTTAAGAAGAAGTTTAAACCTGATAGTAGTATAGACAAGTATAAGGCTAGGCTAGTGGCAAAAAGATTTACTTAAAGANAATAACACTTGGATTTTAACCGATCTACCATCTGGTAATAAACCAAAAGGTTGTAAGTGGATATTTAAGAAGAAGTTTAAACCTGATAGTAGTATAGACAAGTATAAGGCTAGGCTAGTGGCAAAAAGATTTACTTAAAGAAAAGGGGTAGATTGCGCTAATACCTATTCACCGATATCTAAAATTACAAATATATAAAATTCTAGTTGTCCTAGCTTCTATACATAACCTAGTCATCCATCAAATGGACGTTAAGACCGTATTCTTGAATGGAGACTTAGATGAAGAGATTTATATGGAGCAACCTAAAGGATATATAATCAAAGAACAAAAACATAAAGTGTGTAAATTAGTCAAATCTATA
>CAUOFW020003248.1:0-38911 GCA_963454935.2 Ilex paraguariensis
CATACAAGTAACACCTCTACAACTTAAGAGTCAAAAACCACAGCGTGCTAGCTCCAAGTCGTGAGGGGGATAGTTCTGCTCATGATCTTGAGTTTTCCTCGAGCCATAAGCAACCACCTTGCCTCCTTGCATCAACACACATCCAAGCCTCGTAGTGAAGCATCGGTGTAAACATCGTAACCTTCCCCACTTGTGCGAAATAATGAGGATCGGTGCCGTCGTCAACTTTTCCTTCAAGGTGCGAAAAGCTAATTCACATGCTTGAGTCCACACAAATTTCTCCCCCTTCTTGGTAAGGCGAGTCATCGGCATCGCAAGCTTGGAAAACCTTCCACAAACCTACGATAGTAACGGCTAACCCCAAGAAACTACGTATTTCTGTCACATTCTTTGGTGGTTCCCATTGCATCACGGCCTCAATCTTCGAGGAATCAACCGCTACCCCTTGCTCGGACACAACATGGCCAAGGAACTTCACTTCCTTCATCCAAAACTCACACTTGCTCATCTTCGCATATAACTTATATTCTCTCAATGTTTGTAGCACAACCGAGAGATGATGTGCATGTTCTTCTTGTGTCCGGGAATAAATCAATATGTCATCAATAAACACAATGACAAATTATCTAGATATGGCCGGAATACCCTGTGCATCAAATTCATGAAGGCTGCTGGAGCATTAGTCAATCCGAACGGCATCACCGTATACTTGAAGTGACCATACCGAGTACGAAAAGCAGTCTTAGGAATATCCTCCTCCTTGATACGCAGTTGATGGTACCTGGTGCGGAGATCAATCTTGGAGTAGAACTTATAACCCCTCAATTGATCAAATAAATCATCAATGCGCGGCAAGGGATACTTGTTCTTCACCGTCACCCGATTCAACCATCGGTAATCTGTGCATAATCGAAGTGTTTCATCCGTCTTCTTCACAAAGAGAACCGGGGCACCCAAGGTGAAGTGCTCAGACAGATGAATCCAATTGCCAGCAAGTGGTCCAATTGCTTCCTTAGCTCCTTCAACTCCAACGGCGCCATCTGATAAGGAGCAATAGAAATAGGTTCGGTTCCTGGATAAAGATCGATTGCGAACTTAATCTCTCTGTGGCGGTAACCCGGGTAATTCATCTGGGAAGACATCCAGAAAATCCGATATAATCAACACCATACCCGAGTGGGATCTATCCCTATCATCTCCTATCAAGCTAGCCAAGAAACTCAAGTGGCTCCCTGCCTTAGCTTTTAAGAATTTACTTCCCGTAGTAGGAAATGGATGGAAAGAATCTCGGTTATTCACAAAATTGAAAATTACTCCTCCTGGCAATTGTAATGTAATCCGCTTGCGGAAACAATCCATTACGCACGAAAAGTGGATAACAAGTTCATCCCAAAAATCACGTCATACCCCTTCATCTCTAAAGCAATCAAATCCACAATCAATTCGTGCTCCCCAATACGAAGCACACAACCCTTGCAGACTCGGCTAGTACCCAACTGTTCTCCCGTAGGCAAGTCAATAGTCAAAGCATGTTCTAACTTCTCGAAACCCAATCCCAAATTCATAGCATATGCAGTACGTATAAAAGAATGAGTAGCACCAGGATCGAATAAGATTTGGGCCCAAGAATTGTAGAGAAGAATGATACCTTCCACAACGGCATTGGAGGCATCCTCCTCCGGTTGGTTTAAGGCAAATACCCTCCCCGGATTGGCATCACCTGGGGCTTGAGCTCTCAATGGTCTTGGTGGTGGAGGGGGCCTATTTGCATTTGATGGCCCGGCTGATTGACTGGTCTTGGGTGGAAGTGATGGGCAGTTGTTGCGAAAGTGCCCTACACCTCCACAAGCAAAGCATTGACGAGGGTCAGTGCTTGGTCTAGTCGGGGCATGCCCCTCTCCTCGGACTGTAAGAGGTCTCTGCCCCACCGCTTGATCGGGGCGACGATATGGTAACGCCCTCGGTGCTCCACTGCTACTGGCACCTATACGGATCGAGCCTCCTCTAGCATAGCTCTGTCTCCTCTGAGAGTCATCAATGTCTCTCTCCACCAATGCCGCTCTGTCAACCAAATCCCTGTAGTCTCGGATTCTGAGTGCCACAAGCTTCTCTCTGATGGTCGATCTCAAACCCTGTTTGAAGCGCTTGGCCCTCCTATCCTCGGTGGATATGAACTCTGAAGCATAACGGGATAGCTCTTCGACCCTCCTCTCATACTCAGCCACGGTCATACTGCACTGCCGCAAGGCTGGAAAGTCTGCACTCATCTTATCTCTGACAAACTCTGGAAAATACTTGTCATTGAAGCTTTGCTCAAACTCCTCCCAAGTGAGCGTATTAGTGTCCCTCCTTTTCTTCACTGACTCCCACCAGTAATCGGCCTCCCCTTCCAACAAATAGGTAGCTAAGCCAACTCGAAGGTCCCCGGCAATCCCCATACCATCACAAATTTTTTTCACCCGGCGGATCCATCTATCCGCATCTAAGGGATTGGAGCTCCCTTGGAAGGTGGGTGGGTGTTGCCATAGAAATTCTCGAAGAGCCACCATCCTTCGGTTCTCATCGTCGTTGCCCGGTACTTGGACTAAAGGACGAACTCCACCGTTGTGGTGGTTGTTCCCACCTGGTTGTTGCACTAGGGTGGTGAGTTCCCTTAAACATTGGTACATACCCTGTATGGCGTCGAGAGGTGGTGGATTTGCTTGACCACCACGCCCACGTCCACATCCACGTACCCGTTCACCATCCATCCTGCATATCAATTCACAATTTAGTTTCATTGATGTACAAGACATCCTAAATATCACTTTACTCTACAGCATAAGGTTCATATAAAATTAGACCAACAATTTCCTTCAACTTAATCCTACTTCCCGAGTGATAATCCATAACCTACAGCTCCCATGTAAGACCTAAAGCCTAGGCTATGATACCAAATTTGTAACGCCCCCAAAACCCCCTTGGGTGACATTACATTCTAAAAACCATTCACCGCATGAGAGCATTAAGTAAATCCATCACGACGAAAGTTTCATTCATCCACCATTCATATTTTAACAAAATTTGGGCAGAGTCTCCTCTGTTCGGGGAGCTCTACCCAAAACACAACCTGTGCAATTCTACTGTAATGACCACACTGGGTCCATTTAACTACCATAAAATCCATCCATCCAATTTACATGTTATCCCAAAAGAATAGGCCATGTTATGGCCTTTACATTCCCAAAAAAGTACTATAATACACAGCGGAATTTATAAAATAAAAACTAGGCTATACAATTCTCCCAAAAGATTATCCAAGTCTATAACAAAATAAAGGGGGGTCGCTCTAAGCATCCACCTCGGGATCCACGCTCCCTTCTATCGGAGTCTCCAAACGTGTCGGCCCCTCGACTCCCAGCTCCTCGTCAAAGGCAAAATCTGAAAGGTGGGGAAGTAGGGGGGTGAGCACAAGGCTCTGTAGGAGGATCCTTCCAAACCCATTCAAGGTTTTGAAATCAAGTAAAACAGGTAGGTCACGTTTCGCACATACATATAAATGAATTTTGAAGTAAAGTAAGGACATTTTAAAGGAGATCTCAAGTTTGTACAATAATAAGGACTTGAACAAGAATAAAACCACGTTTAATTGACAAACAATTTCCAACATAATCCACTCCACCATACACCATTTCCACAAGGTATCGCGGCATCCCATACTACCTGAAACTCTTGGAGAAATAATATTTGGTACAATGAACAAAAATTTCTATTTGGTACCACTCAAGTAGGTTGTTGCTTCTCATGAATCTACCCGACGATTCTACCTCGTTCACCCATTTCCACTAACAATCACAGACCAATTTAGGAAGGGCGTGTACCGTCTTATACGGCCTTGACAAGATCCTCCCAAAGTGTCTAGTATACTAACCCTTTTCCCCGGTATCCGTGAACAATAGTGGTCACTGTCACCACAGTGATCCACTACGAGCATTAGGCAGCCATCTCACCCCCCCCATTGGGATAGACTAACCTCTAAAGCTCTACGGCAGTTTTCGAAAGTAATCCAAATCCCTCACAACACCATACACAAGAGTGACATACCAACAATATACTGAACCTCATATATAAGCGAATTCCATGATGTTTCCCCAAATTTTCACAAGCAAGATACATAATAGAACAATTAAAGAAAATATACCCATTTCGCAAATCATGTAGCAAGAGACAAGTTTAAAGGAAATAAGCATGAGATCATCAATACAATCATTTTACTACCCAACACAAAGTTCTAGAATTTTTGAAATCAAGATGATGTGAAGATATAGAGAAAAATCCATATTTCCCCCAAAAACTAGAGTTTGATGGATTTCCAACCATCATTTTGTTCAAATCATGGGAATGTTTGTAAACATACCAAGGAACAAGGAACCCATAACAAATACATACTATTAAGAGCCAAATTCTACATTTATAATAACCCTAACATCAATGGACAAGGATGGAAGAAAACTCTACCTCAATGTTCTTAAAAACGTAGGTTTAGTGTGAAGAAGATGAAGATTTGATCTTCTTTGAAGTACAGATCTCCTCTTGATCTTGTGTTTTATCCTTCTCTCTTCCTCTAGAGTCCTAAGAGAGATGGGTTGAGAGTGGAATTAGAGAAATGAGAGTAAAGTCTGAAATATGTGTTTTTAAACACAGAAATCCCGATTTTTTTTTCTTTTACTGTTCATGGGCTGCTTCGACTTTACTGTTCATGGGCTGCTTCAATATTACTTCGTTTTCGAGGCATAACTCTCTCATCCGAGCTCCGATTGAGATGATTCATGATGCTACGGAAATATAAGAAAGAACTCTACAACTTTCATGTTTTGAGTTTTAAGAGATATTGACTGCATCAAGGTCTAAATTGGGCTTGAAGTTGCAGCCAGTGCTTAGTTCACGTGCACTGTTCACTATTTCATCCCTTTTTCTATTTCCAATCTACAAAATTCAAACACACATCGCTACACCTATCCCCATTTTTACAAAAATTATTTAATATATATCTATATGCATATATATAAAATAAAATGCGGAGTGTTACAGATACACTTTGCCCCGTTTTGCCTTTTTCACCTGTTTTCCATTTTCAATCCATTCTAACTCATTTCAACATCATATAAAACTTCTATAATGATGTTTAATACATAAAACATGATCCATACAAGGTTATTACAACTCATTCCATATAATTGCAATTCAAAATGGAATATAACCTAAGTTTTTATACAAAATTTGTTTCCAAAAGCCACAAACCGGCCTTTTCTTCATCTTTGAGGCCCCGAATATAAGTCCTCCACCGGTACGAACCCCGCACCTGAAATTTATTCCCGTATAGGGTGAGCCAACGCCTAGTAGATAATTTTCTACAGAGGCTACTCCCCATCCTAAGTGCATATGCAATGTCCATATACAACATTTTCCAACAACAATCATTCCAACCAATATTTATGCAAATCAATGTTGTAATCAACATGTCATGCCATGATATGTGATGAGACTCACTCATGCAATTTAACCCCGAGCCTTTCTCGGATCCTCAACACATGACATGCCAATGTGTATTAACACCAAGCTTTTCTAGCTCCGGCTATCTACCTTCATCCCATGCTATGTAGTGAGTATCAAAACCGGGCTCTCCAAGCCCCCGCCATTTGTGTTACACACCCAATGACTAACTAAAATTTCCGAATCTTTCTTGGGGTAGGTATTTATGGACCTACACCTAGGTCACCCAACCGACACAGAATTCATGGACTTCCACTAATGGTTCCGCATACACTGACACACTTTATGGGCTCTCATACCAACGAAAGTGCGTATCCAAATATCTGGTCTCTCACCCGAGGGATAGTCTAACCCTTCTTGCTACCTCAACCCAAGTCCTTTTCATGCAATCGTGGAACTCTGTTGAACCTTGGTCCAACGGTACCGAGCCCACTTGTCATCCACCAAGGATGGTGTTTGACCCAAACCATGCACTCACACCTATGAAATGCGATGTGTTCTCCGTGCATAATGCAATGTAATGGACCATTACACTACCAACATCATGATCAATGTAATGAATACCAACATCATGATTAATGTAATGAATGCCAACGAGCAATTTTAAACCACATGTCTACATGTTCCATCGGAATTCATATCATATGCATATAAATTCCATAAATCATCACAATGTCAATGTCTTAGTGAGCACATATCAACATTTATTTCCAACACATATTCGACGCATGTTATACATCATCATGTCATAACAACTTAATCCACACATAGGCATTTTGGCAAACACCTTCAAGGCAACAATTCATATTATCACATAAGAATTTCCACCTCATTCACAAAGCATAATATAAAATATATAGCATGCTCATATAATCACTTTTCCCATGGAATTACCAAACAAGCAATTTCCACATCACAATTTCGAGCTAAGAAATTATATTCCAACCCATTACATACTCGTTTTCCATACCCATTTCACCATGTCATATACATGAATGAGTGAAATACATATTTCCTTTAACCCACACATTTCATATAACACTACAAGTGGAAAATGAACCAAAGTAGGAGAACCCCTACCACTTGAAGCGTAAAATGATGTTCGGAAGCCCCAAGAACTCAAAACAACCTTGAACCCTCGCTTCCCCAAAATCTCATTTTTCTACCTTCGATGAAATTCATCATTTTTGGTGTGGTCACATGGCCCTCTGCGAGGAAAACAACTTTTGTTCTTGCCCCCGAGTGGATTTGAGCTCCTTAGCTTCCTAGATCGTAGAGAGAAGTAAAGAATTTCTCTCTTTTCCCTCTCTTCTCTTCTCTATCGGGTGAACGGCTGAAGAATGGGGGAAAAATATGATTTTCCCCCTATTTATACTTTAGAATACTTGGCCCACAATGCGCCACACGACCCTCTTTTCCCCGGGGCTGTTTTCGACCCGAAACAATTAAATTTTGTTCTGGTTCAAGTTCAAAATAATTTTATTCTAATTTACCTTAAATTATTTTTCCAACTTTTGAAATTTTAGCAGAAATCACGTTTTTGGGTAACCTGAGACTCGACCGCCTCATAAAACGCAAAAAATCCGACTATCTTGGAATTCGATGAAATTTGACGTGGTAACTAAATTTCGCGAGATGAATCCAATAGTGAGGTCCGTTTCATCATCCAAGATCTAGAAAAATTCAAGTTTTTAACCCGTATTGTAGTAGCAAAATTACCGTTTTGCTCTTGTTTACAAAAATTTAAATTTATCGAATTTTATAGTAACTGTCATGCACTCGGAACAACCCTCTTTGTTATCCTATATCCTTTTTTCATTCACCTAGATATCACCCCAAGGCCTCATTACAACCTATGAAAGTCCTAAATGATGTAGAGAAGCATGGGGGATGCATACTTTTAAAGAAAAAGAGAAGTTGGTTTTGCTATCTAATGCCCTAGCACTCCTTTCATGAGATTATGTCAAGGTTGTTTCATTGTTATGCATGTACTTCATTTTTGGATTATATGTGAGCATACTTCGGTTTGTGCATAATATTCTATCTCATATATACACATGGAGAGCATGCCAGGATAATCATAGTGTGATTAATTGTTGTGAGAAGCCCTTGTTGAGTTTCACATCAAAGCTTAATTTGGATAGCCAAAGTGAATGTGAACTCTGTTGTGTACTTGTTTAAATTACATGTTCATTTCAACACATAAAAGTTTTGAAAGGAAATGTGTAGGTGTATACTCTAGAATAGTATTTAAAGCTATGATTTCTTTCATGTGTAATTAGTTTGGGTGTGTTGAGCAAAGTTATTGTTGACATCCTAGTGCTAGTTAAGATAAAGGAATATACTTCAAATATTGGATGCTAGCAAAAGAATTTTGTAGGTACCTTCACTGGAAACCTTCACGAGACAAAACTAGTCCACTAGGGATCACTTAAGGGTTTAAAGGGTTGTTGCATATGCTATATGCAATTGCGGAATTAGTATATGTTTATTTTGTTTGCTTGATTTTTATGCATTTTGTTTGCTAGGGACTAGCAAAGCTTAAGTTGGGGGTGTGATGAGCACAAAATATTGCATATTTAATGGCCTCATTACATGCATTTTAACTCAACTTTGCATCTAAGTACTTAGAGTTAGCCGAAAATATGAATAATGTTGAATTTTTTATGTTGCAGGTAATTATAGCGTAAATCATGGATTTTAGAACCTTGTAACTATGTGTGGATGTGTGATGAGGATATGGACACATTTCTTGAGGATTTGGAGGTTTAAATGTGAAAGAAATCAAGGAGGTATCGGTGCTTGGTAACATAGGCACCGGCACCAGCACTATTCGGTTGTAGTACCTTAGGTTTCCTACTTTTTGACAATGATCCACTTAGAATATGAAGAAGTTCAAAACATAAAAGTTTTAGATCTGGATGTCCTCTATATTGTATCAACATTTCACCTCCATTGGACAGTTTGATCAAAAGTTATGAAAATGTTACGAAAATTGGTCCAGAGTATAGCGTACCGGTACTCTTTAGTTACTGGTGTTCGCAGTACCGGTACGCTGTCCAGAATGCCCATAACAACTGCAAATCATTCTCCACTTGCTTGGGGGTCCCACCATTGATTCTCCCCCTTGTCCCCTGACATCCCTTACACATTTCAATGCCTCCTACACCCCAGTTGAAGACTTTAAAGGCAATGTCATTAAAGAGGATGGGAGAGAAGGGGGCAGCCATAATGGTTGCAGGCTAAGGCTCTCCAATGCATCAAATCACCTCCCATTGATGGGAGGCCTGCACACAGGCTAGGAGAGCCTTAAGGATGAAAATGCATCATCTCACACTCCATATATTCAACATTCCACAAGAGTTTGAGGGTGGCTACCTAAGCTTAGAAAGCTCCAAGGAAGAAGATGACGAATAGTAGATAGAAATTTAGGTTTTTGCATTTTTCTTTCCATTTCAGTTGTAGTAATTTTTAAATTTCTTGTAATCCTTAACTCTTGCACTTTAATTGCATTTATTTCATGTATATTACAAGTTTAGTTACATGCTCTAGTTTCCACCATTGTTGCTTTCAAGTTTTCTTCATTTCCTAGCTTTAAAATGGGTATTGCATATTTTTCTTCATAGTTTAAGATTTCATGCATTAAGTTAAGTTGCATGTTCCATTTCTTCATTATGCGTCTTTACATTATGCATGTCTTTCCTTTTTTAATGAGTAGCTAGAGTTTTAGTTGGCTAATCCAAGGGAGACCTCCTATTGGGTATACTATTTCAACTCATCCCCTTTCTTCCCTCGGTGTACAGTGGTTCAGTTTGACTAGGTTGAGTGTGCACCAAAGTGTGAGTCTTTGATATCCTGTAGGCATTGTCACTAGTTATGCTTGGATCCACACTTCCATTTTGTCCCTCACTTCCCATGAATCAATCGTTCATTTACGTACCATTGGAGGAAGGCTTCGAGTTGATTTGGGATTCCCATTGGAATGAACCTTTTGGATTAGACAACACTTGCTTTCATTTCATTTTCTTTAAGAACACAACTCACTAAAACTCAAACAACAAAAGATCTTGCACTTTTACATTTTCACAAAATCACCTTCACACTCTTGAACTTTCCTTCCCTGAGGAGACGACCTTGGAATAGTTTTCCAAGTAAAACACGAGATTCAAAAGACTCCTTGCGCTTGGGGAGCACTTTTGTTCACAAAATTACACACATTTTGAACATTTCATATTCCACCATTCTGTTGCCCCTTTTCCCTCATCATTCCGAGGGAGAGTTACATTCCCCCATTCCTATGCCATACACATTGAGGGAAGATGTTTAGAGGTTAGGATACTACAACAGAAAACATCAAGCAGAGTGTCCTAATTATAATTTAGGTTAATCTAAAAATTAAAAAGTATAATTTCATACTACACTTTATTTTTATTTTTACACACTCCCCCTGTTTGTTACATCCCTTCTACTCATTTTGCATGACCTTAATGACCTAGGTGTTAATTCTGTACACTACATTGTGCTCTTTGAATTTTCTAACTTAGCTCTTTCTACTTTATAATATTGAGCTTTTGCCTTTTTCATCATGCAGTACTCTCAAAAACCACAACCCATATATTTGGTCAATTGGACACTTTTGTTTTTCCACATTTGACTCCTTGGGCATCTTTTCAAGTCAGGAATATGGGGTTTTACTAACGTTTTGCCAAGCATTCATCTATTTCCAGCACTTAGGAAGATTCTAATGTCAAGATGATAATTAGCTTGGGTGAACAAATTTGTATACATTTATCAATGGTTTGCAAAATTCAACTAAGTGCAAGAGTAAAAAACTTATATTCAAGTCATTATCTTGGAAGCATAATTAATAACTTTTCTAACTCTTTATATATGAGATATCACATACCAAGCTTTGTAATGATATTAGATCTAAGTAAACACTTGGAAATGAGAGTGGGGCTCCTCTACAAGATACTCTGAACTAGCTGCCTGACGTAAGTAAAGTGGCTGACACAAGCAATGTGCTATTAAGAAAAAGGGCTACAGTGGTCAACTCTCTATAGAAAGAGGTACTGCCACGCAAATTATCTAGTCCAAGTAATGAAACTAACCCAACTAAAGGTGGAAGTGGGTCTGCACCTGGAGCTCCAACCACCCAAATGACTTGCACTAATAAGGTCAAACTTGATAATAGGCCCAACATAATGCTTCAATAAGGAAAATGGTAGAGTACAAGTTAAGCCACTCATCTTTGTAGCAGAAAAAAGATCAACCAAATGGGAGAATAGTTTGATGGGTTATTTTATGGACAAGAAATTCTCTTATAGCTATGTGAAAGCTTATGCACTCAAATTATGGGGGACCAAGGGACTTCAAGATATTTATGCCAATGACCAGGGATTCTTCTTATACTAGCTCCGGAAACAAGAATGAAGTTCTGGAAAGGGGACCATGGCACGTAGTAGGGAAACCTATCATTCTAAGGAAATGGGAGTCTAGAATGAAATTATCAAAAGCAAACTTAACCAAAGCGCCAATATGGGTTAAGTTTATAATATTATAGTTGAATAATAGTAACCATCAAGATTAAGCCACATTGCTAGTGTAGTGGGTGAGCCATTATATATGTAGAAGAGGGTAACAAAATCTCATTCGCAAGAATTTACATTGAGGGTGATGCCTTAGAACCTCTCATTGAATTGTTTGACATGATTATGGTGGGTAAATATCTTGGTAGTGACCTTGATGTTGTAATTAAAGTCAAATATCAATGGAAGCCACTTAGGCCTGATTATGTAAAGTATTTGGGCATTGCTGCACACAACCCCCTCCACCTTGTTCAGAGAACACCCGGTGTGGATCTTCCCTCACGATTATACACGTGGAGACCAAGACACTATAACTAGAGGGGGTGAATAAGTTTTTTAATTTTAACCCAAATAAATTATCAATTAAAACCTGTATCTACCATAATTATCTCTTCTCAATCGAATGCAAATGAAACGATAAGATTTAGTCACCACAACCACCTTTAACCATGAATATTGATTTTAAGTAATATGCAATTAATTCACTCTCAATCAATCTCACGATAATCCCAAATCCAAAACCCAATGCACAACTATGCACGAATGAATATTCAATCAATCAATTCCACAAACACATAGTGCACATGTGCGCTAACAAATGCAAGTGTGTATAATAATCAATAAGAGACAAGCAATTTTTTAGCACAAAAAACCCTCGGGGAAAATTGCGTGGAACCACGTTTGGTTCACTAAAGTGTAATTCACTACTCTCCAAGTCAACATACAAGTACTTGAGAGTTATGCCTCAACCAATACCATGGTTAGTGCTCCTCTATTTCCTATATCTCTCCGCTAAAAGTCCCTCTCCGACTTCTGGTGTAGCTTTACTTGGACCTCCTTATTGTATAGTTCATCTAGGCCTTGAGCGATTATGGGCACACAAAAATCCTTGGTATGCACACACTAATGGAATTTTCAACCAACAATTTCTTCAGCACTAATTTGTGAGGTTAGGTAGAATTACTAGTGATAGACTTTGGATAAGGGTCTTAGGTTTTCATTGAAACTCTCAAGATAGAGTAATAAAATTCTCTCTTTGAAATCTCTGTAATGGCTCTAGATGCTTAACCTTAATGTAGAAAAGGCTCTCCCTATTTATAGGTTCGTAGTAATGGTACTCTAAGTAAATAAGAAAACCGAGATTCACGAACGACCATTCGATCAGTGGGAGGGTTGTCACAGGGCAGTTGTTGTTGGAGTGAAAACAACATTTCAAACACGACTAAGGCAAGCACTACTCGAGCGACCATGGGCATCGCTCGAGCGATCATGAGACCGCTCGAGCAAGCTCAAAGAGTGAGCCCTGTGCTGGTTTCCATGGCTTTTTCCCATTTCTTTCCCTAAGTCATAAAGAGACTGCTCTAGCAAAATTTAGTGAGTATAGATCGGGCCCTTCAAGTTTTTAAGCCTAAAACCATGAAAAAACTTGACATCTTGAGTACTAAAGGATGTTGCTTAAAGAGGGGTCTGATTGTGACTTAAGCAATGTTTTTAAAACACATAAATAGATTAGAAAAACATTTTCTTTTAAAATCAGTTAAGATTCATAATTGTATCACTTTCAATTCAATTTTCATCCTATTCTACCTAAGTTAAATTAACAAAGGGTTCATCTTATATATCAATGTTATTATCTTTCTCCTAAGCTTGAAGGTGCATACGGAGGTTGAATGATGTAGCTTTGATGCTTGATCTCCTCCCTTGAATGATGGTTTCATATCTTGAACTTGATAGCATCATGACCATGGAATAGGTTGAGATTTTACAATGGACTCCACAAATTAGCCAATTACAAATATGGCCTAACAATATCTCCTTGTGGCAATTTCGTGACAAAAACACACAAGTTAAAAATTATGATTACAACTTAAAACCATTGAACAAAAGAATTGTAAACTAATCTCTACTCTAATGTATACATCCTAGATCTCTATTTAGTACAAGGATCTACTTCTTCTAATGAAGCTTGAAGGTAGTAGTCCTGCACGCCACCACTCAAACCAAAACTTCGTGATAATCATCATATTTTATAGAAATACATAACATAATTACAGGTATGGAAAGCACCAAGTTTAGCATAGGGCATAAGTATGTATATATCATGCAAGTGCAAATATGTAACATGTTAGAAACTATATTGCCTAGTATGCTTGAGAACATATTAATTTATCAATACAAAACACATCAAGTTCCCCCCTTAGTTGGTGTTCACAATTAAAATAACAAGTGAAAAATAAACAAATAAAAATGTGTTTGACTTCATGCCACATTTGCAAATTTTACTCCCTCTGAGTATTTGAACAAACTTACCCTTTTTATGTTCACATGCAACATATTTCACCTAGTCAAGAGTAAATCCCCTGATTTGTCCCATATGTACCTAAAATATTTTCCCCCTTTTGTTACAAATGCCAACCCAATGATAACATGCAACAAGCATGGTACAAAATCAAGTTATCCAACATATTCTTATCTTATTTGCTACAGATGTTAGTCCAATGATGACCCATAAACAATTATGATATAGAATCATGGTATAACATGAAGATATGAATGCACAACAACTAGCCAAATCATACAAGTAAACTAAGCAAGGGACAAACAAGACAAATGACTCAAAGTCAAATAAGAGTAAGCATCAATGAACAAGACTAAGAGTTTGTCACAACAACAAAAAACAAGAGCTAAAACAATTAAAATCAACAAAAGATAAAAAGTCAACAAAAAAAGAAAATAGAGTACTTTAGTACTAGCCATGAATAAATGTAAAAACACTCTCAAACTCACATATGACCTATCCTAAGTCTCCAAAGTCATAGCTCAAATGGCTGCATCACCACCAGCTCCTCCATCACATCAGAGCATCTTTAAATCTAAATCCACGTCATCTAGCACTAGGTCACCGACAATATACTTCCCCTTTAGCAACTTCTTGAGTCATCTAACTCTACGAGCAACTACTCCCATCACATTCTGCTGGGTCTCCTCAAGGCTCATTATCCTACCATCAATCGCATCCAACCTCTGAGAAGTAAGGTGATGATGCTCTATTACGGTGTGCTCAACCCTAGTCATCATATTAGCAAGTGATGCCATATGGGGCTACAAGGATCTTGGACTAGATTCATGTGGTGGTGTCCTAGATGTACTAGTTTGGGGATGAACATGTGAGGCTTGCTCCTCAACCACTACAACATACTCAACCTGAGTCTGACTCTACTTCATCGAGCTCTTATTCAAGGCCCTCGTGTAGTTCTGCAATTGGTCACTCCTCAAGATAAATGCTCATTTCCCTTGGCAGATACGAGAAATACGAGATCCAAATGGTAAATTGTCTGACATTCTCCCCTCTAAAAAGGATCACGAAATAAACCCAAATATCACAATCAAAAAATCAAAATCAAACCAGACCAAGAAGGGCATGATTTGATTCGGTAAGAAGGGGTAGTTAGCGCCAAGATATACCGGACCGTTTGAGGTAATCAAAGTAGTAGGCAAGGTGGCATATCAACTTCGAATACCAGCCCAGCTATCCGGAGTACATGATGTGTTCCACGTGTCCATGTTCAGAAGGTGTCACTCGGATGCAACTCTAGTCGTGAACTTGGAGGAGATTGAAATTGAAGACAGAGCAACCTACGAAGAACAACTGGTAGAAATTCTCGATGCCTAGGAAAAAGTGCTTCGCAACAAAATTATCTGATTGGTGAAGGTTTTGTGGCAACACCATGGAGTGCAGGAAGCTACATGGGAACCAGAGCAAGAAATGCGGGAGAAGTATCCATATTTGTTCGCTACTTGAGATAAGTTTTGAGGATGAAACTTTCTTTAAGGGGGGTGGATTGTAACACCCAGCATTTTCTTTTATATATGTATATAGATATATAGTAAATAATTGTGGTAAAAATGTGGATATGTGTAGTGATGTGTGTTTGAATTTGGTAGATTGGAAAAGTAGAGATTTAAAATGTTAGTGGAAATAATAGTTGAAATTTAATTTTAATAAGTGAAAATATGAAATTTTAGGTCCTAGAACTTGTATTAAATAGGTTTGGTGTAGAAATATGTGTTGCAGAGGTTTGGAATGGATTTGGTTGGCTTAGGAATGGATTGGAAATGGAAAAGGGATGAAATAGTGCACGTAAACAGTGCACTGGCTGCAACTTCATGCGTGATGTCGACCTTGATGCAGTCAGTATCTCTCAAAACTCAAAACATGAAAGTTGTAGAGCTCTTTCATAGATTTCCATATCATCTTGAATCATCTTAATCGGAGCTCGGATGAGAGAGTTATGCCCAGATAATGAAGTAATGTCAAAACAGCCCAATTAGCTTGAACAGTGCACTGGCTGCAACCTCAAGCCCGATTTAGACCTTGATGCAGTGAATATCTCTCAACACCCAAAACATGAAAGATTTAGAGCTCTTTCTTATCATTCCATATTATCTTGAATCATCTCAATTGGAGCTCGGATGAGAGAGTTATGCCTAGATAACAAAGCGATGTCAAAACAGTCCAATTAGCTTTGTTTTGCATTTAACGTCTCCATTTGCATCCTAAATCAAAATATAAGAATAATGAGTACATTTAGGCTTCAAATAAGTATAAAAGGCTTTAAGAAGCACCCTTTATCACCTTTTGTTCGCAAACAACGCAAAACTTCATTAATAGCCGGTTCGGATGGGTAAAAAACTTTGGTGTTTCGGGTGTACGTTGACTTTGGTTTTGAGATAAATCATAAAAATAATTTTTTTAGGTTAAAATAACATTAAAAATGAATCTCGAACATCAAAAAATCTTAGGGTAGTCATATGGATCATATTGGAGATTCTTAGTGGTAAAACCGTAATTTTGAAGAAAACCAAAACAAGCTGTGAACAGTGAATTTCGGGGCTGAGGTGTTTTAAACCCCATTTTCATCCCATTTGCCCTCATTTCTTTCATTCCACTCTCACCCCACACCTCTTAGAACCCTAGAGACCATTAGAGAGGAAGAAAAGAAGGGAAAAACAAGAGATTTAAGGGTAGATTCAAGATCAAAGCTCAAGTTCTTCCTACAAACTAAGGATTCAAGGTAGGAGATTTCTCTCTTTCACTTACATTGAGGCTAGGGTATTTATATATGTATGTTTTGGCTATCAATGATATATATATGCTATGGAATCATCCTCTTTTAGGCTTTTTGGAAGGATTACATGTTTTGAACAAAGTAGGGTTTAATACCTATGACATCTCCTTTCTAGTTTTAAAACTCTAATTTTTGGAGAGTGATGTATTTCCTTCCTAAATGCTTTCTTTATTATGGATTTTGAAACCTTAGTGCTTTGTGTTGGGTAGAAAAATGATGTTATTGTGATCTCATGTATTTTCTTAGTTGGTTGTGGAATTGTTACGTGATATATTTTGGGGATTTTGGATAGATGCTTGTAAATTGAGATAAATGTTGGAATTGTATGCTTGGTTGAGTTGTTCGTGATGCACATGAGTGAGAGGTTCCTTGTAAGGATGCTCACCCCTTCCCAATGGGTTCCCGGTAAGGATGTTTGGGAAACAATGTAGTTATTGGGGAGAGGTTCCATGTAAGGATGCTCATCCATTCTCAAGGGGTTCCCGGTAAGGATGTTTGAGAATCAAAGGTGTGCTAAAGGGGGGTGGAGGTTACCACAAAGTATGCCACCTACCGAAAGAATTGTTGGGAATTGGTTATGGCAATGAATGGTTATTATTTGTATGTGGTGCTTGTTTATTCATTTAAGTAATGTTTTTAAATAAACTTGAGATCCTTTTTAAATGTCACTGCTTTATTTTAAGTTATGTATCTATGTTATGTTAAAATTTAGACTGACCGTTTTAAATGGTTTTCTAAACCTTGTATGGGTTTGGGAGAATTTTTCTACAGAGCTTCGTGCTCACCCCCTATCGCTAACATTTTTCAGATTACCCGCTTGAGGAGGAGGACGTAAGGCTCGAGGAGCCCGCTACTTGGGAGACTCTACTGGACGAGAGTGTGGATCTCGAGGTGGATGCATAGAGTGACCTCCTTTCCTTTTGTACTAGACTAGGACATTCTTTTGGAACATTGTGTAGTCTAGCTTCTTTTGTTTATTCCGCTGCGCTTCTTTAATTAATTTTTGAGATGTAATAGCCATGCCTTGGGCTTATTATTTTGGATAATGTTGTAAATATTCGTGGATGACAAATGAAGTCTTGTTTCTTAAGAGATTATATTAGTGCTCTCATGATATGAATGATTTTAGAATGTAATGCTGTCTAGGGTGTGTTTTGGGGTGTTACATGTTCTTAACCAGTTCTTTTCAAGATTACCCTTACCATCATTAATCTTTTTAGGACTAGTGCTGACTAGTGGGGGTGTAGGCTTGGGATGACCAAACATGGTCTTTGACGAAGTGGAGGTGTTGTGTTCATTAGTGAAACCTAATCCATTTTTGCCACCACCACTTTTCCCTATAGCCAAAATTTTATCAAGCTTTTCGGTGATTTGGGAAAGTCTTTTAGAGAGCTCCTGTGATTCATGGAGGTCTCTATCAAGTTTCATAAGTTTAAATTCTAGACCTTTCTTAGACTCTAAACGCCCATTGTGATCTCATTCACCTTATCATGGAGGAACTTCTTCTCCACCTCAAGCCCAACAATATGAGCCTTGGAATTAACTAACTCCACATGAAGTTCTTTCTTTTCATCTTCACTCATTTTGAGCCTCGTGCTAAATGAAACCAACCTCTCTGCTTGTTTTAGGCACTCCTTGAATAACTCGTTATAAGCATCTTGGAGGTCCTCAACACTTTCAATCTCCTCATCTACATTCGTAGTGGGACTAGACTTAAATATTTTTCCACATTCTTGGAAGTTTCTCGTGTTGCGGGGTAGTGTGAACCTCTAAAGGATGTAAACATTTCTTCATCACTTGACAAAGAGGATGCAATACTCGTAGTGAACTCACTTTCACTTTTATTCACTTAGTCTTTCAGGCTTTTCTCCTCTCCTTGGGCATGTCCTTCTTTATAGCATTAGGACATTCCACAACCATGTGTTCAAATCCATGAAACTCATAACATTGGAGATCTTGCCCCTTCTTCTTAACCTCGTGTTGAGAATGTCTACCGCACTTTCTTTTCCCTTTCTAAGGGACTTGGGTCTACTCGGATTTCCTTTTGACCTTGAGGACTTGACACCATTAGCCTTAAAATATTTGTTGAATTTTCTTGAAAGATAGGCTATATCCTGTTCTCCTAACTAGGGTGACTTGGATTTACCCCCTTCTTCAATCTTTGAATTTAATGCAACACCCTTCACTTTCTTGGGTGGAACATGGTTCATCTCAAAATTCAAAATGGACCCAACAAGGCCTTTAACCGACACCATGGACATGTTGACACTCGTCTCGAGTAAGGTCCCTATGGCGTGAAATTGGTTCGATATAGACCTCAAGATTTTTCACTTAATTGCGGCATCGTCGATCTTGGTAACTAATGCAAAGGAAGAATTTACAATATCGCATAATTTGGCATAAAAATAGCCAAAGGTTTCTTTTTCCTATTTCATTCTCAACATCTCGAATTGTGAGGTGTACCTTTGGAGATGGGACATCTTCACCATTGTAGTTCGTTCATGTGAAACCACAAGAATATCTCATGCCTCCTTTTGGAGTCTTACAATTAGTGATCCTTCGAAACTCATTGGGTGTCACAACATTGAATATCACATTCAAGCCTTTTGAGCTCCACCCCGCCAATTCAAACTCAGTCTTCCACCAAGTCGTTGGGGATTTTAATTCAACCACTGCTTCACCACCTTCAATTTGCATAGTGGTGATGGGAGGGCTCTAACCCTCCTGCACAGATAAGCATACTCTCTCATCAATTGATTTTAGAAATACTCTCTTGCGGTCATTTCAATAAGCAAAGTTTGAATCATCAAAGAGAGCTAGTCATGAAATTGATCCTCCTTCCTTTTGAGACTCTATTGAAAACTAACTTGTAGTAGTGATAGATCTGTTGGAGGTCAACTAGGCTGATTAACCCTAATTAGTATGTAAATTAATATAATTAAATAAATTATTTTGTAAGATAAAATAGTTAAAAACTATAAATTAGAGTTTGTGCGTAAACTAAGGTTTATGTGTGTACTGTTTAAAAATTTTAGGATTTTTTTGTGCGGAATTGCCGAAAATCAGGAGCAATCTGTCAAAGCTTAAAACAACTAAGGAGGCAAGTGTAATTCAATAATAAGAACATGCAAGAACGTCATGGAAGCTTCACTACCAAACAAGGACCATCCGGACAATGGCGGTGGTGTCTGGATGGTGGCTCTAGGTGGTTTGAGCTGATCCTCCACCTCCTCCTTCACCTTTGCCTATATATATCAGCTGCCATCTTCATTTTCAACGGGCTGGAATTAGAGAGAGATTAGGAGAGCTCCAAAGAGAATTCAAGAAAAGAAAAAGAGTGAAAAAGAAAGAAATGCATAAAGAAATTCAAGACCCGGTCCGTCCTACTCTCCAGCCAAAACTCTATTATTTATACATTTCTGTTATGTCTTTTTACTTGAAAAGTTGAACTACTACCACCTCTGTGTCTTAACTGATATTAAGTGTGGTTGAATTTCAATCTTTCCTTGCAAAAGAAGTGTCAGCTTTTGTATTTTATTGAATATTGTAATGAAAATTACCTGCACTTCTTGCTTGTTAATAATAATGGAGTGTGAGTAGTTTATTTATACCCTTTAGTGAGGGCTGAACATATGTATAATATTGGTTAAGTTATGGAAATGCTGATGTTTTATTATGCTTAAAATATGCTTACAGTTATGAACACCGAGCGATACTTAATATTCTATACTATATATTATTATGCACTTCATGCATACGTAATTGGGTGTTACTATATAGCCCAAAATTATGTCATCAGTGAATCATCAACCTACCGGTGGAATATCTAAAGTGTTCCATTTGAATGGCTTGACCTTCTGGTGCGCTGAGGATGTTTTACTGTTGCATGGTACAATTGTCAAATGAATAGCCTAAGTGATCCTCCTAAATGCCTTGACCTTCTGGATTACTAGGGTTGTTTAACTGATACAAGATATAAAAGTTGTCAAATGAATAACCTAAATGATCCTCCTAAATGGCTTGACCTTCTAGATTATTAGGGTTGTTTAACTGATACATATTATAATATTGACAATTGAATAATTCTAGTGATCCTCATGAATGGCTTGACCTTCTGGTTACTTGGATTAGTCAATTGTCATATATACCACCAACTAACCTAAGAAGTAGCTATTTTATGGTTTAATATACATCAGACCTACCAGTTGACTTTTTAAGTGACAGGAAAAGTATATGGGATCCTTACATTGAAGGGTACCTTTAATATTATTGTCTTTAATCAGTTTACTTATATATATAAATTACTTAGATTAGTTATCAATCTAAGCTCACATCACAAGCTATCTTATGTTACACTATTTCAACAACAACTTCATTACTTTTATTTTAAATTCTAATTATTAAAACTCTTTGTGGGATTGATCTTGGACTTAAATCGAGAAAATTACAATTCAACCACTTATTCTTGGGTGTATAATATAAATCAGATCACAAAATAGGTTAAATCATAGGCAAGTAAGCAAAAACAAAATATGCATACTAAGTGTCTTATGATCTGAGGGCTACCACGCTCTGATATCAATTGTTGTTTTGGGAAGGCAAACCCGATATGGATCTTCCATCATGATTATACAAGTTGATATTTGTACTAATGCATGAAATTATGTTATTTTGAAATTATAGGGTCTAAAAGAGTGAAATTGGAAAGCTGAGGGGCTAAAGTACAAAAAGGAACATTGAGGCAATAGTACTAGCGTTTGAATGGTGGAACACCATCCGAATGGTGAATGTCCTCAACTCCCAAGGAGAAACAACCACAATTCCAAAGAAGAAGCACAGTCTGGACGGTGGAGGTTGGCATTCGGATAGTAGTGAAACCAAATCATTCTTCAGTTATAGTTGAAGGCTTTCCTAGCTTATTCTCTCTTCTACATTTCCTGAAGACCTCCTTCTACTTGGAGGGTTGAACCTGTTTCACTTTTTCCTTGCTTACCTTGGTAAACAAAGGGTGGTGGTGTTTCAATATAACCTCAGGGAAGAGTTAGGAGCTTTATTTATGTTTTATTGTTTTGTATTGTAATTTCCAACTTACTTGGAGGAATGAACATCGCCCACTTTTCTAAGTTGTCTATGACTATGAAGAGTGGGTAGTTCTTCAGTGATGGGCAAAGACTTGTGTAACATTACTTGAGCTATGATAATTTCAATTTTAGTTATACTTTATTGTTATATACCGCCCTTAAATGATAAATGGTACACTCTTTTAATGTTTTGTAGTTTGTATTCCTAATGTGTAACTTAGGTTATGCTCATGGTTCATGCAGGTATCGGGCTAGGTTTTATTGTTATTTCGACTCCATCCTTTTTATATTATGTTCTTCATGTATGATTTAATGAATTACTAAGATGGGTTTTATGTAAAAGTCAATAGAGTGGTTATAGACAGGTTTAGTCTCGCCATATCCAATATTTTTGATTCAATGCATAATCCAGAGCTTTATTTTTCATTAAACCCTAAACATTCCGATCAATTATCAAAGTGAACTTTTAAACAGCTGTGTACCTTTAGGTTTGCTAGGGTAATTGGTTTTGTTATGATGCATATACTTTCTAGTAAACCTAACGATCATAGTTTTATATAAATACCTTCTGATTAACTTACCATTATCGTGCGGGTTAGTTGTAGTATGGTGGCAATATCATAAATTCAAGAAATGGCATGCATGTCTCGGTCCCTAAACGAAAGAGTGCCTTTTTCCATTTATTGCAAACTCGTGTTTTTCAACAAGTAAGTTTCAAACCACTAAGCTCACACCACAATCCACTGTTTATCAATCTTTTTCTAGGTTTCATTCACTCTTTTTTTAGTTTCCAATAGATAAATCCCTATGGAATCAACCTCAAACTTAACTAAGAATATTACAACTTGACCATTTATACTTAGGCTTGTACGATTATGATCATGTCACAGACTTCACATGAAGTGTGATCCACCCCCTAACGTAAACATTGCATTGTCCCCAGTGTAAGGTCAAATAATTAAATCACCATAAAAATGCGCAAGGGAAGAAAACATACGTCACGCTGCATTGCATCAAAACCTAAAAAAATAAAACTTAAAAACATTGGTCTAAACCTTTGCCCATTTACTTTAAAACATTCCCATTCTTGGGATTTTCAATCTCTACCACCCTATAGGGAAATCTTCTTTTCTGATAAAAGGGTCAGTCCATCTATATCTAAGATTCCCAAGAAATAAATGCAATCTAGAATTGTACAAAAGAACTTTATGTGAAGCTTTAGAAGATTTATGCAAAATATATTTTTCATGAAACACCTTTATTCATTCTTTGTGAATTCTGGAGTTCTCATAAGCTTCATCCTTGACCTCCTCAAGTTCATTCAATTATAATTTCCATAAAGAGCTCACTTTGTCTAAGCTAAAGTTACAAATTTTAATGGCCCAATAAGCCTTATGCTCTAGTTCCACAGGCAAATGGTAAGCTTTACCATAAACAAGTCTATATGGAAACATGTCAAGTGGGGATTTGAAACTAGTATACTATGCCCATAGCTCATCAGCTTAAGGACCAACCCTTCAGATCATTAACCATTTTTTGAAGAATGTTTTTAATCTCCCGATTGGGGAGCTATGCTTGTTCAGCCATCTGCAGAAGATAGGGGGTTTCTACTTTATGTTTAACACCATACTTCTTCATTAAGTTATCAAATGATCTGTTACAAAATTGCAATCCACTAATCATGGCCCGAGGTATTCTGAATCGTGACAAAACATTTTCATTTAAAAATTTTGAAGTAGTTTTGTGGTAATTGTTTCTATATGCTATATAGCCATGATCTATTTAGAGACATAATCAAATACCACTAGAATGTATAGATATCCAAAAGATGGAGGGAATGGACCCATGAAATCTATGCCCCAACAGTCAAATATTTCAATTATCAAAATACGATTTAGTGGCATCATGTTCATAAGGGTTATCCCTTCTAGTTTTTGACATCGCTCACAAGCTTTACAGAAATTGCGTGCACCTTTAAAAAATGTTGGCCAGTAAAATCCACATTGCAAAATTTTTGCAACGTGTTTGCTAGTTGAAAATTTGCCTTCACAAGCCTCAAAATGACAAAAAGTAATGTATGCTTTTATACCTCAACATCTTGTACACATTTACGATGATTTGCTCAGGGCAGTATTTGAACAGGTATTTATCATCCCAAAAGAAACTCATCACCTCAACTAGAAATTTGCACTCCAATGTGTAGGCATCACATCTATAACAAGAAAATTCACTATATCAGCAGACCAGGATAATTCAAAAATAGATAGCAATTCTTCATCTGGGAATATATCCATGATCGACATTGTCTCCATGGGCGCATCACTCAAAAGTCTAAATAAATGATCTTTAACTACATTCTCTACTCCTTTTTTTATCTTTAATGGTGATGTCAAATTCTTGGAGTAGGAGGATCCACCTAAGTAGTCTAGCTTTTGCATCTTTCTTGGTTATAAGGTATTTAAGAGCTACTTGATCTTTACAGATGACAATAGGGGATCATACAAGATATGACCAACAATTATCTAAGGCAAATACCACTACTAGTTCCTTTTATGTGGTAGAACAATTCATTTGTGCAATATTCAAAGTCCTTCTAGCATAGTATATGACATGTGTCTTCTAATCCTTTTATTGTGCTAGAATAGCCCCAATTGCATAATCACTGGTATCACACATAATTTTAAAGGGAAGACTCCAATCTGGGGGTTGCATAATAGGAGCAGTGGTAAGACTACCTTTCAACTTATCTAATGCTTCTTGGCAAGGCTCACTCCACTCAAAAGAAGTGTCTTTCTCTAGGATGTGGCAAAGTGGTCTAGATATTGAACTAAAAGTCTTTTATGAACCTCCTAAAAAACTAGTATGAGTCAAGATTGGGGGTAGGAAAATTATAAATAAATTCAATCTTAACTTTATATACTTGGATTCCCTCTAAGGAGGCAATGTGACCTATAACAATTCTCTTTTGAACAATGAAGTGGCATTTTTTCTAGTTAAGCACTAGGTTATTCTCTTCATACCTAATCAATAACTTTTCCAAGTTAGATAGACAGTTATCAAAAGAAACACCAAAAATAGTAAAATCATCCATAAATTTCAAGAGAATGCTCAACCATATTTGATTATATAAATGCTTTCCATAAATTTCAAGAAAATATCACTTTCCATAAAAATATTTAGCATACACCTTTGAAAAGGGGCGGGTGCATTGCAAAGTCCAAAAGGCATCATTCGATTTGCAAAGGTGTCAAAAGGACAAGTAAAAGTGGTTTTCTCTTGATCTTCTAGGGAAATTTTTGTCTGATTATATCTGGAAAAACCATCTAAAAAGCAATAAAACAGAAGTTGTAGCTACCCTTTCCAAAATTTGGTCCATAAAAGGCAAGAGAAAGTGATATTTTCTTGTGATATCAATGAGTTTTATATAGTCTATGCACATTCTCTAACTAGTTATGATCCTAGTTGGTTCTACCACATTGTTGTCATTAGATACTATTGGTTAAGAAATTTGCTCCGACCACTGTGCAAGCTGATGAGTTGGTTTCCTTGATCATTGTCACCCTTTCAAGTGATTTGAGTAGGTTACCAAAGTGTAGATTCAGATTTTTGGGACTTAAGAAGATTCTACAAGCAGGAACACTTAAGTTAGTGTTTGCTGAAAGGGATCTCAAGGTGTTTCTTACGTACATTTTTCTTCCTCTAGACTCCCTTTTATAGTGTTTTACATCAATAGTGGGTGAGGAGTGGACTCTAGGATCCTCCGTTTGTTATGGAAGGTTAATTCTCCTTTCTTTTGAGGAGTCTAACCTCCCTTACCTCTATAGGACTCTCATTTTTGTTGGAGTCTATCTCTTTGAGAGGCAGGAAGGATCTCTCCTTATGGGGGATTCTTTTGAATCCCGAATAAGCTTGTGAATGGCGGGGACCCCTTTGAATTGAGGTATGTCTTCCTTTTAACCATTTATCCCCTGTAGACATATTTTTGACCTCATCTTAGGGGCCTGTTGATTTTTGAATTGTTGATAACGCAATCAATAAGATCTATTTTCACGTTCTTGCTAGGAAGATCTCTTTTATGTTCTTGTTAGAAAGATCTCTTTCATTTTATTTCTAGGTATGGGAAAGCTAATTATTAGGATTAGGCTTCCTCCAAGCTTTCCTACTACTACTAGAGCTTTGTCGTCATCCTAACGTCAATATTTCAAAAGGTGTAGCATTGTTGGAGCTTTCTCATCACAACAATTAATTTTCTCCCACATCAATTGCCCCTAATCAGGTTATCCTATTATGGCTAGTACATGGGTCTTTGCTTCTCATAAGCATTTTGATCATTGCTTCCTTGATCTGCAGAAATCGATTACGTGCACACGTCCCTTCGATTTAAAGGAGGTTTGTTAGAACTGCCAATCTATATGCTATTTAAGCCCTCCGAAGCTCTGGTTCAAGAATTGCTTGACTCCCATAATTCTTGAAACCTCTACCTCTTTGTGATTTATTCTTCAATTTTTGAAATATCGTAAAACTTTTTGACTGGATTCCTTTTCAATTTGCTTACTACTGATTTTTCTCTTTCTCGAAGATTTTCTCTAAGGAACTTGAACTCGTTCTTAGATTCTCAGTCTGTTACGCTATTCATAGCTATTGTGGATTATTGGTTGGATTTCTTTTGTTCTTCAAATCAGCCTTCTCGTCCTCCTCTTTATGTGATTCACAACTGCCTTTTTTCCCATGGATTCTAAGAAAACTTCATTAGAACTTGCCCCTACCCCTTCATCAAGAAATTGGTCTTAAGGAGGCAAAGTTCTTTGAAAAAACCCCTTTAGGGGAAGCCTCTGTTACTCCTGATTTTTATGCCTAAGGAGTTTGTAGTAGTGCTACCGATAAGGATCGTGGGCATATTCGCACCCAATTCTGCATTCCTAACTTTGTTCATTTGAGGGTTCCTTTGAATTAGGAAGGAGCTTATAACTTTGGCAAAAGTGAGGTCTGCCTTTACGAAATGGCATTAACTGCTAGTCTCAGGCCCCCCGTTACCCTTACATCCGTAATTTCTTGTCTTTTCTAAATGTTATGCCTACCCAGCTCACTGGTACCCAATAGTTGGAGAATTTTAATTGGGCTTGGAGTTCTCTATAGTTTTACCTATGGTGTGGGAGTGTTTCCATTGGTGGGTGAGATCCTCCATTCTTTTCAAATCAAGGTTGGCACTGGGCCATGCTTTTGGTAGTACTATTTGACTAAGAGGACTGGTAGTACTGACCTCTTAACCAAAATCCCTAATCCCACAAGGAATGAAAAGATAGGTTTTTCTTCACTTCTGGTCTAGGCTAGAAATTCATTCCTTTCGAAACTCTAGTGGCAAATCCAATCAAGATTCTCTATTGTTGGAGTGTAGTGCCTTCTTCTTCTCAAAACTTTAGCTACATTCCTTTAAAGACCATCTTTCATTCAATTTGAAAAAAAAAGATGCCAATAATTCATTTGTGTTACGTAGTGCAAGCCTGCTAAAAGAATAATTATTGTGTTCCTATCAAGAATAAGTTCCCCACCTCTTTCTTTGGAGTAGAGAGCTTTCTTTTACTCTTTGGTAATGGTTTAGCCCTTCTTTTCCTTTTATTTGTCTTCAAACCTATGCCAAGAATCGAGCCAAAACTTAATAAAAAGTCCCTTAGATTGGATAAGGTTAAGCAATCTTCTAGAGGCTTTACCAGTCCCCTTGTGCCAATTACTAAGAGGTTGAGGTTTGGGGGCTCTCTCATGTATCAAGAATTGCCCTTGTTTTTTTCTTGGATTCACAAAGGTGATTTTGCGTGATGTCGAATCCTCTCCTAAGGTCCTTTTGATCAAGAAAAGACATAAAATAGTAGAGGGAAAGCTCCTTGCTTAATTGTCTTTAAGATGTGTTCATGTTTCAAGCCTTACTCCCCCTAGTCCTAAAACTGTTGTGCCCCTAAAAAGCATTTGGAATGATCCGGAGCTTACAATGAAGAAGTTCAAGAATTTTGTTTTTGACCCTGAGTTCAAAGAGGTAATGAAACTAGGATCTCTGAAAGCTTCCATCACGCAAGCTTATAACTTCTGCAAGGTAAGAGTCGAAGCTAATCTTCTCTGCTTCATTCCTTTCCTATTAACTATAATGCCCTTTCTCTTTTATTCATTTTTCTAGATGGCTATGCTGGCAACAGGGATAAGCTATTTAGCTTTTATAGAGAACCCTTTGAAGGAGAATTTGGAGCTTGTTTGACCAGTTTGCCACGCATTTAGAGAGCTCATGAAAGATACAAATACTGCTACCATGGCTGATTTTTAGAAATTGCCTAATTTCCTTTAGATAGGGATGAGCTATTGGGAGTCTGGTTTTGAGGAATTTCAGTGCCAGGCTCTAGAAATATTCCCAGATCTATATTTCTCCCAAATTAAGTTGGACGTTATTGAAACTCCTCTTGAGTAGGTTATAGGCTAGGAGGAAAGCTTTACTAGAGGCCAAGATCCCCTGACCAAGGAGGGTGGGTGGGGGGTTGATGTATTTTTGCAAGAGCTCTAATCTCCCTTATCTTTGGTTACAGGCAAGGAGGACAGCTCTACTAGAGGCCAAGATCCCCCAACCAAGGAGGGCGGGTAGGGGGTCGATGTATTTTCGTCGGAGATCTTGTCTCCCTTATCTTTTGTTCTTTTCTAGAACCTTTGTAAATACAGTAACTCTTTTTTTCATGAATGCAATTTAGCATTTTCTGTACCGGAGTTTTCTTGCTATCATTTATAGTTATGAATTTTCTTTGCTTGGGCTTGCTAGCATTGTTCTTGTTTTCAAGGGGCTTATAGTCTTTGTTTTTATATGAGGCTCATCTTGCATGGTTTCCAACCTCTATAGTATTCCCTTCAACTCTTTCAAAATGTTTTGTTGAGTTTGTTTTTTATAATGTCAACATTGTCCTCAATTTTTTCATTTTATAAATAAATGACAAGATAAATTTAAGGTTGAAAGATAGGGAAAACTTGCGCACCAGTCGAAACCCTACAAAAAAATACACTATATTAGTTCACAATAAACGTTATATACAAAACATAAAAATTGAAAAATTCGTTAAAGATATTGTGGATCCATTAGATCACTAGATTCCACATTCTCGACAAACCCTACATAAAATGGTTGAAAACCTTGTCCATTAACTTTGAAAATATTACCATTTGAAGGATTTTGAATTTCCACTGCTCAATGTCCAAACATTTGTTCCATAACATAGGGTCTCATCCACCATGACCTCAACTTACCAGGAAATAGGTGGGGCCTTGAATAGTACAAAAGGACTTTATGGGGAGGGACAAAGGATTTCCTCACCAAGTTTTTATCATGAAAAACTTTCATCCATGCTTGTGCAATTTTAGCATTCTCATAAGCCTCATTCTTTACTGACAATAAATAAATAAATAAATAAGCCTCATTCCTTAATTCTTCCAACTCACTAATCTAAAGTTTTCTGGATGTATCTGTCTTGTTCAAATCAAAGTTCATCGTTTTAATTGCCTAATAAGCTCTTTGTTTCAATTCAACAGGTAAGTGAGAAGGCTTTCCATAAACTAGTTGATAGGGAGACATGCACAAAATTGTTTTAAAGGTAGTTTGATATGCCCAAAGTGTATCAGTCATTCATAATGACCAATCTTTTCAGTCTAGGTTTACCATTTTTTTTCAAAATCATTTTAATCTCCTAATTGGCCAATTCGGCTTGTCCACTAGTCTACTGGTGATAAGGGACTACAAACTTGTGAGAAATCAAATATTTTTTTCATTAGATTTTCAAAAGGACGGTTGTAAAAATGAGCATTCCCATCACTTATGATGGATTTAGGAATTCTAAACCAAGAGAAAATAGTTTCTTTTAAAATTTAATCACTGTGTGGTGATAATTATTTTGGCATGGAATTGCTTCAACCCACTTAGACACATAATCAACAACGACCAAGATGTTTAGATAGCCAAAGGAAGGGGGACATGGTCCCATGAAATCAATTCCCTGGTAATAAAAAATTTCAATCTAGTATGGGGTTCAAGGGCATCATGTTTCTTTGGAAATACTCGCCAATCTTTGGCATTTATCACATGTCAAACAAAAGGCAGACACATCTTCAAAAAGTGTGGGCCAATAAAATCCACATTTCAAGATTTCATGATTGGGTATATTTACATGATCCAAAATGTGTATTCCCAAGTGCAGGCGGTCAAGTTATAGTAATAATCCGGTTAAGTCCGGAGTCGAATCCACAAGGAACTATGATGAGTGTTTTGAAGTAGTAGTGATAGAGACCAGGTAGCTGAAAAACCTCAAGAGTTTGAAGTTATGAGATTTCTTTGAATATAATAGAAGATTTTTCCAAGAGTTTTCTAGACAAAATATAAGATAAATTCAAATGTAAAACAATCACCCTTTAGCTTGAGGATCAGAACATGTAGTTGATCATCCAATTTAATATACTTGTGTTTTATAACTCAATTAACTCTTGTGTCAACAACAAGTTAATCGAAAGATAAAAATGGACTGTGAGAATTAAGCACATGATTCTGACATTTCTGGCTGAAGAGCTTGTAAATTTCTAGCTGATTATTCAACTTCGATATAGTTTTGAGTCTATGAGGAAAAGGAACAAGAATAGGATAGGAGGGTCCCTTTTCTTTTGATGGTTTTGGTTCTTGTTCAATTACAAGTTCAAGTTCCTCCTCAATTACAAGTTTAGGCTCAATTGGTGAGTTAACTGGGATTGACTCAAGTTTTGGCTTGGGAATTAGCATGTCCCTAATGGTCTTATCAATCATCTTGCCACTCCTTAGTGTAGTGACAATTTTGGGTTTGGTCTTGTGGAGTTTCCATGATTACAGGATTTCCCACCTAGAATTGGCTTTGTGGTGGTTTTGGTTGGGCAGGAAACTTGCCCTTCTCATGTGTGGTCATGGATTAGGTCAATATTTGGATATGGCTTTTGAGATTCTCGAAAGACTGAGTGGTATGGGTTTTGAATTCAATAAAAGTCTGAGTGGAACTATTGTTATAATTCATTTGATTGTGCATAAACTGATTTAGAGTACCCTCAAGGCTCCTCTTTTGTGGTGGTTGGTATGGTTGATATGCGGGAGGTCCTTGAGGTGGTGGTTGAAAATCTTGTTATTGGTTTATGGGAGTTGATTATGTTTCTCCAATTGAAGTTTGGGTGGTTCCGCCACCCTGGATTGTATGTTTCAGAGTACGGGTTGGAGTAAGGCTTGTTGAAGTTGGAAATGACATTTGTTTGTTCCAACAAAACCTCTTTGAATGCCGGAATGATTGGACACTCCCCGGTAGGGTGTCCTGTCAGTGCACAAATCCGACACACTTGTTCTGTGGGAGGGCCAACATCAACTTGATGAACCTTTTTCATCTCTAAAGCTTTAAGTTTTTGAGATAGGGTGGACATGTTTGCTCTTAGGTCATCATCATCTCTCAAGACATACTTACCCCCTTGGGAAGTGGATGGTTTGGCTTCAACAATGGTAGGGGAGGCTGAGTCCCACATTTGAGAATTGTTAGATATGGTCTCAAAACAATTGAATGCCACCTCCAGATTCTTGCTCATAAACTCTCCTTGGACCATCATTTTGACAAATTGATGTAATCTAGTGGGCAAGGAGTCACAGAAAAATCTTACCAAAGTCCAGTTCTCAAAAGCATGGTGTGGGCAGGACTGGAGAAGATCTTTGAATCTCTCCTAACTTTGGCAAAAAGTTTCTCCTTCTTAGACTGTAAAATTCATGATTTGCCTTTTCAGTGCATTAGTGTAGGTTTAGATGAAAAAACTTTCTGAAAAATTCATTTTGTAGTGCCCGTCAGTCAGGTATTGAAAGAGCTTTTAAAGAATTTAGCCATTGCTTAGCTTTATCCTTTAGAGAAAATGAAAAAATATCATTTTGGCTAGCTCAGAATTGTCTTGAAAGGTTCCACATACTTCCTCAAACTTTTTTATGTGTAGATATGGGTTTTTCGTTTCGAGTCCATGGAATTGAGGGAGTAGTTGAACTGTCCCCGTCTTTATAGTAAATAGGGGTGCATCTTCAGGAAAGATAAACACAAGAATGGACACTATTTCTTGTAGGATTTAAGTAATCTGGAAAAGTTTGAATGCTAGGCATTTCTCCCTCTCTTATAGGAACTTCTCCTTGTCTTTCATTATGTCATTCTACTTTCACAAGAGTCTGCTACTAATCTAGATGAAGGTAGTTCAGGTTGATTCACAGACCCAGATGATTCTCCTGGCAAATTTTGATCGTGAGGAGCGTCCTTAGACATAGAAACAATGAAGAAAAATTTATACACAGTAAAGCAAATATATATACAAAAAGGAAGGTCTTCTTACCTTTTACATTAAAACACCTTTTGTGGTTCCCCGGCAAGGGCTCCAAAAACTTGACTTGATCTGAAATGTGTACACCCAAGTGCAGGCGATCAAGTTTTAGTAATAATCTGGTTAAACCCAGAGTCGAATCCATAGGGAACTATGATGAGTGTTTTGAAGTAGTAATGATAGAGACCAAGTAACTGAAAACCTTGAGAGTTTGAAGTTATAGGATTTCTTTAAATAGAATAGAAGATTCTTTCCAAGAGTTTTCTAAACAAAATATAAGATAAATTCAAATGTTAAACAATCACCCTTTAGCTTGAGGATTAGAACATGTAGTTGATCATCTGGTTTATTATACTTGTGCTTTATAACTCAATTAACTCCCGTGTCAACAGCAAGTTAATCGAAAGATAAAGATAGACTGTGAGAATTAAGCACATGATTCTGATGCCTTTCTAGAAGTTTACAAGAATTGTCTGTGCTGAGATTTAACCCATCTACAAACAAGTAAGTGTTGCTACAAGGAATCCAACCATGACATTAATGTTCCATTCTTTAGATAAAGTACAAGAATGGTGAAGATTGAAATGTTGCCATGAAGATCTAGCCGAGGTACTTGCCTTGAACCAGCGAGTCTTTCCATGCAAGAGTCATCCGTGACATTGAAAGGACCCATGGTTATACAAAGTACCTTAGCTTTGCTAGTTACATTCAATCATTCAATGTGCAAGTGAAATATACAGCATTAAAGCATAAAGGAAATGCACAAATATAACTTTCGGATAATTTATATATATTCATCACCTCTTACTAAAGAGTGAATGAGGAACTACTCACTCTTCATGGCTTGGGTAAAACTAGAAAAGTGAGTGATGCTCATCCCTCCAAGTAGGGAACTGACAAGGTAAAGTACAATAAGTGAGGAGCCGTTCTTTGACGAAGCAAATGGAGGGTGGCTTCCTCAACCAAGAAATGGAGGGTTGCTTCCGCAACTAAAAGATGAACTATCTCCCTTGATACAAGCAAATATAAATCTAGCCATTTGAGTGGCATTCTAAGCCTCCATCTAGCTCTTCACTAGTTCTCGGTGTAGTCTAAGCCTTACAAACCGAGTTCTAGTCTTCTACAAGAACATCCTCCTTCCAATGGCTCTCCCAAGGGGAGTATTAATAGGCAAGGAGGAGGGGGAGACAAGGGAGTGTGAAAGAATAGTGTATGTCACCGAAGTCCAAGTGAAAAACCAACTACACTGTAGCCTGTCAGCGGTGGACGTTCAAACGTGATTTGGCGTTTGAACATTGTCTTTGTTTTTCCGTTACAGATATTCGAACATTGTCTGGCGTTAAAACATTTCTGCTATTTTTGCTTTGTGGGCATTTGAATGCCAGATGGGGCCTGACCTCCTCACTCAAGTGGCCTGTGGTCTTCTGTGGAAACCCATTTCCACACTCTATGCATATCTTGGCGCCTTGCATTCATCACTTTGTCTTCAATCTATTAAAGTGGATGTTCAAACATGATTTGGCCTTCGAACATGGTACTCAAGTACCTCAAGTCTTTTTTATTTGCTGCAACACGCCATCTCTTAGTAATTTGGGCTTCAATCAATTCAAGTGGAAGTTCAAACGTGAGTTGGCATTCGAACGTGGTTAGCTTGGTCCAAGCTTTCCCAATTTTGCTCCAGAATATGCTGTTGTTGCGTGAAAGTTTGGTATTCATTGCGTTTGGTCCCATTGCACACTTTATGGCCTGAAATGTCATCATTTAAACTCCATCAAAGTATAATTAATCTTAAAAGAGCATATTAATATGCTAATTTTAACTACTAATCACACCCCCAACCTAGATATTGCTAGTCTCTAGTAATACAATAACAATGGAATGTAAATCTACTTCTAGTGCCTTTTTCATAGGTCATCCGGTTGCATTTAGAATATGCAGCAAGCCGTTAAACCACTAGATTTACCCTAATAGATGAGTGTTGTCTCATGAGGGTTTTTAGTGAAGTTACCCACAAACTTTGGTCAAATAAATGTGTATGTAAGATTGCTGGTTGAAGTAAGTTAGCATCATGGTCGTTGGGACACCCAACCCTCAATTTTTGACTTATATCTCGCATGCTCCTCTTTTATAGGTATTTATTCTATGCAAAAATTGGCCTTAGTCACATTGTCTCTCAAAGGGCATGTGATCAGAAGATGGCCAATCGAAGAATCACATGCACATTTAGAAAAGGAATGAAGTTTAAGGAAACAAACTAATCATGTTTTGGCATAATCTCATGGAGGAATTTGATGCAAATAAAGAAATACTATTTAACTTGCCCCAACTTTTGATTGACAACACACACATGCATCAAACTTGAGATCAATTAGGGTTTTGTATAGGTTGTAACGTGACCAGAGGTCAGTGGCTAATGAAATGACATCAATGTTATTTAAAAGCTATCTTCTTATTATGTAGTGTAGCACACCTCTTTCTAGCTTTTCGATCTTTTGCCTAGCTATGGTATTTCTTTTATTTTTCTCTTTTTTCACTTTCATGGCAATTCCTTGTCTTTCAGTCTCTTTTCTTTTTCGGTTGTTCTCACCGATTTTCTTTTGTTGTTTTTTTGTATCATATTGATTTATAAGAGGGTGCAAGAAAATTAGATAGCAAGGTATGTCAACTACATTTTCTTGTGGCTCGGTTAGCATATGGGTTTCTTGAAGAGATCATACATTAAAGGCTCAATCATGGCTAACTAGGGATACAATTTTTAACAAGAAATGGCCAAGGCTCAAAGTCAAATAAAAGATGGCCTATGATCCTTTCTCAAGTATGTGCACTTGTATGTGTCGTATGAACAAACATGTCAATAGATTACTTTAGTTGCATTAATCAAATCAAATTTAATGAGATTATTCAAAGATAGATAGTGAAAAACCTTTGTTGAGTAAACGTTGATCTCCTCTCAAAAAGCATCGCAAGGCTCAAAGCTTACCATGGTATTTTTCGTTATCTCTACTGGTTATGTCGGGTTGTTCCGGGGAATGTCAGTTATATATCGATTCCATTTTCGAGTCTAATCATCTTATACCTTAAGAACAACAAAATACTGATGTACATTTGACAATTTAAGCATAGAAATAACACCAGTTTCCAAGAAATGTGGTTTTAAGTCTAGATTGCTAAGTTGAGGTGTCAAACCGATCATATGCGTAGTCATTTTAACAAGCAACCTTAGCATCTGCATCTGTTTCATTATTTATCAAGAATTACTAAAGTGCTAATTCTATACATGCATTTTAAACAGATAAAAGTGATAAACTGAACCATTCATTTCACGAAATATAATCATTTACAATAGTAACAATGATTTAATCCATCATAAAATAAGTGACTAAGAACAAAAAGTTCAAGTATTCTCAATCATCGACCCAAAAAGAAACAAACATACACCAAATATCCACAACAAACTACAAATATCCACAATAATCACAAAGAAGAAACTCCTCCACTGAAGGAACAACAACAAATTTTTAAGTACAGAAACCCCCATGAAACTACCAAAGAAGAAATCTTAAAGAAGAAGCAACAGTAATCACAACCAAAATCAAGAATAGAAATCAATCTCCTCCACCAAATCCACCATCTCCAACAGCTCCACCCCTCAAAAGTCTAAGAATTTCATCTTGCTTAGCTTCAATGTTAAGCATGATGTGTCGTAAAGAACGCCGGATACTCGTATTGGGGCCTGCCTCCTATGACTGTGCCTGGTCTCTCTCTTCCTCCATTTCTCTCTCCTCCTCCTTGTCAAGCTCGTCCTACACCTCGTCAACTCCATGGGAAAGGGGCACCTCTCGTCTTGCCGTCAGGCCACCACTACGACCTTGGCTCCTCCTAAAAGGATGCCTTGTTCAGTGACCCTATTGGCTTTTGAATCCTCATTTCAGGCCTTACCCTAACCCCATGGTCCTTGCACATTTGTGTTACCAAGGTGGAAAAGGGAGTGCATTCCTCATCACATCACATCCCTTCTTCATTTCTATCAAAATTAGGGAGGTGAGGTCGATGCTTTGACCCTTCCGAATTGCGTAAAGCAACCGGGCTATGTCAGGGAGGATTTCATTTTTTCTTCCTATCAGGGCAAAATTCGATACTGTGACCAAATTTAACATTTTGCATTTGTCAATGAGCTCCCCATGTCTAAAAAATAGCTTCCCTTCCCAAGAAAAGTTAGGCACTCCCGTCACCTCCACTCCAACCACCCTCATAGCCACATTCTTCCTGGGGGGATAGGTGGAGCTTGGTACTTGGGTATCTCTTCCCTTATCTCTCGTATATAATCTTTGTCCACGTCAATGTGGATCCCCCTCACATAACTCTTTAGTGCCCCATTGATTATTTCAGCGTTGGAGTAAAACTCCCGCACCAAGTTAATCACGGCTTTGCCGCCATTCCTCAAATACAATGCCCAACCTCTTTTCTCCATCTCCACAAGGATACCCAATTCAACAAAATCACTCAGGATTACATCTCGTTCATAAACAACGGCGTGATTTTGGTAATAGTTGTCATACCTGTCTGCCTTGAGAGCCGAGGGGAAGTGAGTTCTGTCATATTTACGGACAATGGGTGGTCTCCCTTCTCTTGCTTTGATCACCTCTTCCACGAAATTGGACTCTTGAGTGACTGGGTTGCGCCTAGCAGGGAGCTTCACCCTTGGAGGCTTGGTTTCGATTTTGAGCTCAAGGGGACTTTAAAAGTCCTGATTTTCTTGAGGCATTGAGGTTTTTTTTAGGCCTGGGTAATGGAAAGGGGCTTTAGGGTTTGGAGGTTTTTGAAGGATTTTGGGGCTTTTGGAATGGGAAAGACGATCCAGGCTTTTACAGACTGAGAAGTGATGTGCGAATGTGGGTAATGTTCGAACATGTCTTGAAGGATTTTAAATAGATCGTTCAAACATGGTGAGCTCCCAATACTTTTGAGTTCTGTCAGACACCAAAGTACTGTAAGCTCCTCTCATTTAAACGTTCTATTGGCGTTTGAACATGAATTTCTCATTCAAATGGTATATTGGTGTTTAAACATTGAGAGGTCCCAGTACTTTCGTTTCCATCAGAGGTTAAGTATTGCAAACAAGTGACATCCGAGCGTCATTTGGCATTCGAACGTTGAATCAAAAATCAAAAAATTGTCTACACTACACTATACACGATCAGAGAGGTTTATACACTCAAGTCTTAACCCAAAATTGATGGCGTCTCAGGATAAGTCTCTACCCATGCTTCAGGTTGGTATTATGGGACATCCTTACTCGGCCCATATTTTTATTTCAGTCAAAAGAGTTTGTATAGAAAGATTTTTACACTTTTTACAAAAATTCAGACCCTTGGTTTTCATCCAACAAAACACAATTTTTCACAAAGAATAATCTAATCTGCGTCTCCTTCCGTATCCGTGTAGTTAGAACAACCAGTGACTCTCCCAATTTCCTCTTTCACAAATCGGTTAAGCATAGTACCAGAATAGCATGGTATCTCAGGGTAATCCTTACTCAGCCCATTCACTATCCAGTCTAATCAATAGAGTGCGCGCGAAATTGGTTCAGAACATTGATTATATCTTTTCTCGTACAAGAGTCTGCCACACTATTTACATGCACCAAACCTTTTGGCATGACGACATTTAGCAAAAGTGCCTCTACCACAGAGGGGTTTCTTTTGCTCTTCTCGGATCTCATTCTTTCTTACCAATCTTGCTTTTCTCATATTCATAGTATGCACATCAGATGGAAAAGTGCACAAAACTCCCATACTAAACCAACAAATTTTAACATCCATGCTTTCTACAATTTAAGACTCACTATCTGGGTCTTTAACGTCGGTCAGTCACAAGGATGATTAAAGCTGACTCACAGACATAATCATTAACTTATACAAAATTCAAGGAAAGGTACACAATATGATTAGAAAAAGCAACAACAACAGCAAAAATAAATAAATAACAAAATTTTACGGGCAAAAAATATGAACTATTCTCACCCCCAACATAAATTGAACATTGTCCCCAATGTTTTGAATTTACCGATATGTTGAGCTTGGAGATGAGGTTGAAAGGTAGATATCTGTTTATCTGCCGAAAACCTACAAGCAAATATACACAAATTAATCCTCTCTCCACAGATCTAGGTTTCCGCTAGGATGAAAACCCTTGATTTTGAGTGCAGACAAAAGAAGAAGAGTCACGTTCAAATAGAGTCAACACATGCAGATCATGACACAAAGGATTAGGTCTTCGGGTAATACGGTCATGGTACTGTTGGGAGTTGGGTCGTGGTTACAGAAGATCGAGAACAACAAAGAAGAAGAAGAAGAAGAAGAAAAAGGAAAAAGAAGGAAGAAGGGGAAAGACAGTGGGGAAAAGGAAAAAGGGGAGGGTGGGTCTTTATAAAGGCGCTTGTGTGGGTTGGGTATGATCAGGTTTTTCCTGACCCGACCCCTTTCTCTGTCGGCAGGCGCTAATCTCGAAGGGATATTCTGGATCCATTAAAAGAATAGTCTCCACATCTTTCACAAAGTTCTCTGAAAATAGTTTCAACCGCTGATGATTAACAGTAAAGATATTACCGTTCGATGGGTTTTCCACTTCTACTAGTCCATGTCCAAACACCTTTTTGACAATATAGGGCCCTATCCATCTTGATATTAACTTACCAGAAAAGAGGCGGGGTCTAAAATTAAACAACAAGACTTTTTGAGAAAGTTCAAAAGACATTCACACAATGTTTTTGTTATGAAAAATTTTCATGCTGGATTTTGCAATTTTAGCATTCTCATATGCTTCATTTCTCAATTCCTCTAGTTCATTAATTTGTAGTTTTCTTGAAAGTCCAGCCTTGTTCAGGTCACTGTTCATTGCTTTAATGACCCAGTATGCCCTATGCTCCAGTTCGACAAGTAGGTGACAAGGCTTGCCATAGACTAATCAGTAAGGAGACATGCCTAAAAAATTTTTAAATGCAGTACGATATGTCTAGAGTGCATCAGTTAGTCTTGAATACTAATCTTTGTGGTCTGGATTTACCATTTTTTCCAAAATTAATTTGATCTCCTGATTAGCCAATTCAGTCTGTCCACTAGTCTATGGATGATAAGGGGTTACAATTCTGAGAAAAATCAAATATTACTTCATCAAATTCCAGAAAATGGCGATTGCAAAAATGAGCACC